>CP094637.1:23141008-23543348 GCA_023657505.1 Camelina hispida
GACAGAGCCTTCACCACTTGTGTTGGAGGATGATTGTTCTTTGTTGCCCATTCGTCCCACTGAAACAGTGACTCCATCAACCACTCACGACACCTCTGCTCACGACCTGCAATCTACGTTGCAGTCACGACAACCTGCAATTCCTGTTGCAGTCCCGACCACCAACACCTCTGCAGAATGCACTGCATTTCAACTGTTGCTAGAAGCGATTGGTCGTGACGACGAACCAACAAGTGAAACAGAGAGACTAGAGAGTAATGGTGTTGTTGACTCTGAACTCGACTTGGAAGAATCACCGATGCAGTTCGTAAAGAGGTGAGACAATGCAATGCTCCAAAGTATCTTGCTGACTATGATACAACCTTGGTCTGCGATGGGTCTACTTGTTTGTATCCCATTTCAGATGTCTTGACCAATGACAGATTCTCTGCAAATCACAAAGTTTTTCTCGCTGCTATCACAAGTGCAACAGAACCGAAAATTTTGCTGAAGCTATGAAGGATGAGCGTTGGACGAATGCAGTTGTAAACGAAATAGGTTCATTAGAAGCAAATGAAACTTGGACACTTTAAGACTTGCCTGAAGGAAAACAGGCCATTGGATGCCAATGGGTCTTTCGTATCAAACATCGGTCGGATGGTTCGGTAGAACGATATAAAGCAAGATTGGTGATTTTGGGAAATAGACAAATTGAAGGAGTGGATTATGGAGAGACTTTCGCTCCCGTTGTGAAGATGACCACTGTTAGATCGTTTTTAGCTGTTGTTTCAGCTTGGAATTGGGAAGTACATCAAATGGACGTCCACAATGCATTCCTTCACGGTGATTTAGCTGAAGAAGTGTACATGCGGTTGCCTCCGGCTTTCCTAAACGCTGTGGCAAAGTTTGTCGTTTGAGAAAGTCTCTGCGGCTTAAAACAAGCACCACGCTGCTGGTTTGCCAAACTTGCTTCCTCATTAGAGAAATATGGATTTGAGCAATCCTTCTCTGATTACTCTTTGTTCGTTTTTGACAAGGACGGCGTGGAGATACGAGTTTTTGTGTATGTTGATGATTTGGTTATCACAGGAAATACGATTGGAGCGATCGAAAAATTCAAAGCATATTTTAGTACTTGCTTCCATATGAAAGATCTTGGTGTGTTGAAATATTTTTTGGGTATCGAAGTGTCTCGCAGTCCAGAAGGAATTTATATCAGCCAACGCAAGTATACTCTCAATATCTTATCCGAAACAGGTTTACTTGGTTCACGACCAGCTGCTTTTCCTCTTGAACAACATCATCAACTAGGTTTGGCATCTGATCCATTTCTCTCTAATCCTGCATCTTATCGACGTTTGATTGGTAAGTTGATTTATCTCGGTGTCACCCGACCTATTTGGCCTACTCTATTCACACGCTGTCACAGTTTATGAAAGCGCCTCGCAAGAACAATGGAAATCAGCACTGCGTGTTGTTCAGTATCTTAAGGGGACTCCGGACAAGGAGTTTTACTTCGCGCGGACTCTGATCTTATGATATATGCATGGTGCGATTCTGACCATGCCGGCTGCGCTTTGTCTCGACGATCTACACACGGTTGGTTTATACAACTCGGTACGTCTCCAATCTCTTGGAAAACAAAGAAACAAAAAGTTGTTAGCATGTCTTCCGCTGAGGCTGAATACCGAGCTATGGCTTGGACAACGAAAGAACTCATTTGGCTCAAGGCATTACTTCAGGATTTGGGAGTCATTTTGAAACAGCCTATGCGTCTTTGCTGTGATAATAAGGCAGCTTTGCATATCAGTGCCAATCCCGTTTTTCATGAGCGAACTAAACACATTGAAAATGACTGTCATTTTATCAGGGAAAGATAATGTCTGGTCTCATTGCACCAGATTACGTCTCTACTAAGGTTCAATTAGCGGACATTTTTACCAAGTCATTGGAAAAACGGGAATTCAGCTCATTTCGGTCCAAGCTGGGCATTTTAAATCTACATGCTCCAGCTTGAGGGTGGGGGTAATAGGATATACATGTTTATGTATATGATATATTTCAGATTTGTTTATATTGTATAGTTTCCATTTAGTTAGAACTAGAACTTGGGCTCTAAGTTTTGTAAAACCATATATATATCGATCCCTTGAGATCTAATAAAACACAGAAAGCTTTTTCATCAATCGATTCTTTATTTATCAGACCTATAGACGCCATCATTGACTCAACAACATCAGAGCAAAGTTTCAGTCTTTCTCTATAACATGACAACGGTAGCTTCTGCCAACTCCCTCACTCTGTTTCTAGCTTTGACCCATCGATGAGTACGGCTTCACTTGGGGCACAAGGACTTTGTCTAAAAACGACTCCGATCTTCCCATGGTGTTTCCTCCTCAGATTCAGACACAAACCACACCACTTGTCCACTTTGATCAGTTTGCGGGGTGGAATCAGACTCCGTTCTTTTGTTGATCCAATGATGTTCTCTTCTTAAAATTGAATTAGGTCCTTGACTAGGTCAATGGTTTATTATTTTCTATTGTGTATGATTGTGAAGTTAGATTATGTGTTGTAACTCTGTTAGCAAAATGTCGTCTACAATTTTTGTTATTATCCTTTGAATTGTATGTTTTCTTGACAATGAATGTATTTTTTTCTCAAATTACTAACATATATAGTCTTTGCTTCTTCTACTTTTTTCTGAGTCTTAAATTTGAGGTTGAAAAACCTGCTATATTAAGAGTTTTTATACAGTAGACATTGAATGTTAAATGTCCATTATTGATGCATACAAGTAAACTAATTGAGGAATTGAACCTTGTTTCTGTGAAATCATCGGTTCAATTTTAGGAATGGATGTAATGGAGGAAGAGCTTCTCAAAAGAGAAGCAATTATGCGATGAATTCGAAAAGTGTAGTGCAAGAGAAGAGGAGGGGTTGATAAGCAAGTTACCTGACACTTATGTCAGATGCTCTTGTTGTAGCTTCGACAGAAGATATTGTTAGAACTAGTTTTTTCCAAGAGGTGTAAAAACTCTGGTTTTGATTCTATGGTTTAATTCACCACAGTTTTGCAACTTGAAAATAGAACTGCTACCATAGTTTTGCAATTTGTTCTGTTTGCAAGTGTTAGTTAAGTGAGTCTATCCTACCATGTTAGCAATTTGTTTTGTCTAACTAGACCACAGTTCTAATATCTAAAGGAGGTTATGAAATGGAAGCTGGTGCTCTTGTTTTTGAACAGGAAGGCACAGAGTTTTTGATTGATGCTCCTAACTGTGCTCTAGTATCTAAATTCGAAGAGGATATAACAAAAAGGTATAATCATAATCGGTTCAAGTATCTATGAGTTTTGTTTAATTTGTATGAGTTCTTGTGAATTACGTGCCACGTTTATCCATAGCTTAATTTAAGCATGAACAGTGAAGTGAACACGTACGCAATAGAAAAACAAACCGACCACATTTTGACTCGTTGTTCTTGCCCGGTTGCCCCTTGACCAAGGTAATTACCAAATCATGATTCGTCGGTACCAACAAACAATCATGTGGTTTAAGCTCTTTTGTCGTTTTCCCCCCTAATTTTCTTTGCTTTTTTAACCTAATTCAGAAGATCTTTTGCTTCTTGATCGTTTTCTTCTCTATTGTATGTTGTTTTATAACTGTAAGCTAAAATTAGTTTCTGGTTCAACACCTACAACTTTGTCATACACGAGATTAGATTCAAGGGAGCTCGGGTTCAACTCAGGTAAGTTTGTGATAACGTTAATAAGAACTCAAATAGAACAGAGAATGAAACAGAGATATTATTGATAATAACGGAATGATAAACGATACAACGTTCAAAAAAAACGCAGCAACGCCATCTCACCAGCAAGAATCTCAGAGAGAAACCAGCTAAACGATGAGGAAGAGTGTTCTAGAAGATTCTACAAATAAGATCACCAAAATGCATAAAGAAAACGTGAGCTAACAAGTGCTCATATATAACCAGTTAACTTAACAGTGTTAACGGTAACAACTTTATTCCGTAACGATGACAGCTTCTCCCAACTCATCACACACGTGACATTCTCCTCTTATCCAGACTTTCCCTTGACTTCACATGTGCGATGCCAGCTCTTCATTTGCTACATCAAAACTCCCCTGTTCGGAGAACCTTGCCCACAAGGTTCAAAGGCTGGAAACTTCCTCTGCAAGTCATAAAGGTATTCCCATGTTGCCTCGTCTGCAGTTTCGTTTGTCCACTGTACCAAAACCATGGTGACTGCACGTCCCTGCCGTTTCACCATTTTTCGATCCAAAACAGAGACAGGTTCCTTTACCAGCACATCCACCACAATAGAGGGCAATTGAGTCGAAGTGAGCACATTACCAACAACAGCTTTCAATTGTGACACATGGAACACAGGGTGAATTTGTGAACCCGGAGGCAGCTGGAGTTTGTAAGCGACCTTACCACAACGATCAATAACTTTATAGGGACCCAAAATACTTAGGAGATAGTTTGAGTAGAACGTATCACCACAGATCCTTGACGGTACGGCTGAAGTTTGACAAACACTGCATCTCCAATCTCAAAACTTCGTTCAGTACGGTGAGAGTCTGCGAACTGCTTCATTCGATGTTGAGCCCGTAGTAAGTGAAACTTCAAGATCAGCAACATGCTTTCCCGTTCCTGTAAACTCCGAGCCACCACAGCCACTTTAGATTCCCCAGGCAGATAAGGGAGATGCACTGGAGGAGCCTGCCCATAGACTGCTTCAAACGGACTCATTTGCGTGGCTGTGTGGAAGCTTGTGTTGTACCAGAACTCTGCAAGTGGAAGCCAGCTGCTCCAAAGATGAGGTTTATCACTACACATACAACGCAGGTACGTTTCCAAACAGCGGTTGACGACCTCTGTTTGACCATCACTCTGAGGGTGATATGCGCTTGAAAACTTCAAGTCGACACCCTGCAATGTAAATAATTCTCTCCAAAACGTGCTCACGAAGATAGTATCTCTGTCACTGACAATGGAACGAGGACATCCTTGGAGCTTAAAGACTGTGTCCATAAACGTTTGAGCCACTGTCATTGCCGTATACGGATGTGCCATAGCCATAAAGTGAGCAGCTTTGGTTAGTCTATCCACCACCACAAAGATAACTGTCTTACCAGCAGATTCAGGGAGACCATCAATGAAATCCATTGATAAGTCTGTCCAAATAGACTCAGGAATTGGTAAGGGTTGCAAAAGACCAGGATATGCAGAGGTGTCATACTTACACCGTTGACACACCGTGCAGCTTCGAATATACTTCTGAATATCTACTGCCATTCCTTTCCAATAAAACAAGCCTTTAACCTTCTGGAGTGTTGCATCTCTGCCTGAATGACCCCCAGTCCCTGAACAGTGCATCCACTGTAAGATAGAATTCCGGAGTTGCGTGTCATTTGGAACAACAATTTTGCTCTTTCTCCGCAAGATAGACTGCGTCCAAGTATAGTGCTTCTTAGTAGGACGATTAGCAGACAAGTCTCCAATAAGTTGCTTAATCTCAGCATCAGTATCATAGTGAGCCTGAATATCTTTGAGTAAATCACACTCTAAGACCGACATAGCCATATGAAGTACCTCAGCTCCCTCTACTCTTGACAAAGCATCAGCAGCTATGTTATCCTTGCCCTGTCGATACTGTATTTCATAATCGAATTCAAGTAACTTGGGAAGCCACTGCTGTTGTATCGGAGTGTTCAAACGTTGCTCAAGAAGATACTTGAGACTACGTTGGTCTGTACGAATGACGAAATGGTTGGGAAGCAGATAATGACGCCATTTTTGCACTGCAAAGACCACCGCTAACAGTTCCTTCTCATAGATGGACAAGGTTAATTGCTTACCCTTCAAATGGCGACTTATAAATGCCAAGGGATGGCCTTCTTGCATTAAGACTGCACCAATACCGTTAGTGCAAGCATCAGTCTCGACCAAGAAAGGTTTATCAAACCGTGGTAGAGCTAGCACCGGTGCTGCACACAAAGCTTGTTTCAGAGCTATGAAAGCCTCTGAAGCTTCCTCAGACCAATTAAAAGCGTCTTTCTTAGTTAACAGCGTCAATGGCCTGGCAATGGTCCCAAAATTTTTGACAAAACGTCTGTAGTAACCTGCCAGGCCTAAAAAACCTCTGAGCTGCTTCAGGTTACACGGAATAGGCCAATCTGCAACAGCGTTGACCTTGGTGGGATCAGTCGACACCCCACCAGCAGCAATATAATGCCCCAAATACTCAACTTTTGCTGTTGCAAATTCACATTTACTTTCTTTGGCAAATAACTTGTTCTCCCTCATGGTGTTGAAGACCTTTTGTAGATGATTTATGTGATCATTCATAGAAGAACTGTATACTAAAATGTCATCAAAAAACATCAGAACAAATTTGCGGAGGAACTCCTTGAACACCGAGTTCATCAACCCTTGAAACGTTGCAGGTGCATTTGTCAAGCCAAATGGCATTACCAAGTATTCAAAGTGCTCTCCATGAGTTTTGAAAGCCGTTTTATGGATGTCAGATGGCTCCATTCGAACCTGATGATAACCAGCTCGCAAATCTATTTTAGAGAACACTGTAGAACCTCCCAATTCATCCATTAGATCCTCAATCAAAGGAATTGGAAAGCTGTTCTTGATCGTTAATCCATTTAAACCCCTGTAATCAACACACAATCTCCAGGTGCCATCTTTCTTTTTAACCAACACAACAGGGGATGAAAATGGACTTGAACTCATTCGTATAGTACATGCTTCCAACAAGTCTTTGACAATTTTGTCAATTTCATCTTTCTGGTAAACAGCATAACGATAAGGTCTCTGGTTAACTGGGTCAGCACCCTCTTTTAAAACAATTTTGTGGTTGTGATTTTCACGGAAAGGCGGTAGTTCTGTTGGTTCCTCAAAAATGTCACTATAACTCCTTTTTAACTCTGTTACTGCAGTGTTAGCAACGTTATCTTCTTGACTAGCCTCAACTGCACATAACATCATTTCTTCTTGAAAATCCACCTCCTGAGCATAGATCATTGAAATTTGCACTGCTTCTTCCTGTGCTTTATTAAATTTTGCAGCCTTCATTGTTCTAACCGCACCTTGTTTAATACCATGAAGCAGAATTTTCTGATTGTTCCACCAGAATCCCATCTCCAGCTTTTGAAAGTTCCAAATTGTGTCTCCCAAAGGAGCTAACCATTGTACTCCCAACACCATATCACACCCTCCTAAAGGAATCATCATGAAATCATATTTAAATGGGGTTCCCTGAAATGACCAATTAAACTGAGAAACTTTGCCCTGCACTCCAAGTTTACTTCCATCAGCAACCGCTACCCTTGTTACCCCTGTAGCTTGCACTGTCACACCCAATGCCTTGGCTGTACTTGGATTCATAAAGTTGTGTGTGGAACCAGTATCTAACAAGATGAACAAAACCTTCTTACCATGCGTTCCCCTGACCTTAATGGTTTGGTAATCCGAGACTCCTGAAACCGCACTTATTGACACCCTAGGCATGTCTTTTTCATCTTCAGTATCCTCATGTTCTTCATAAGCTTCTTGTTCCTCCACTTCCTCCTCTACTTCTATCATAAACACCTGCGTCTTCTTGTGCTTAAGGTAGTGCTCTGGAGTATACTTCTCGTCACAAATAAAACATAAACCTTTAGCTCGTCGCTCACTCATTTCCTCTTGTGACAAGAACTTCCTGTTCTTCGGTGACTGAAACCCGGAATTACCTGCAACAGTCGAGTTCGTTTGTTTAGCCCCTCCTTGAATCTTCCTGAAAGACTAGTAGAATTCGACTTCGCAGATGTCCATCCTCCCGAGCTTCCCTTTTGGTGCGGATGAGCTTTCTCATACAACCGACCAAGCACTAAACACTGACGAACTGACTGAGGTTGAAACATGCGAATATGCATTTGTGTATCCAACCTCAGTCCTGCCAAGTAAGCCCTCATCAAGTATTCTTCCGAGAGTGATAACCTGTTCCTGATCAATTCAAAGCGATGGTGATATTCAACGATCCCATTTGTCTCTTGAAGTTGTTTAAGCTCTGCGATAGGGTCGTCCAATACATCTTCAAAGCGTTCCTGCAACAACAACTTATAAGCTTGCCAATCACGCAACACATTCCTTCCCAACGGTGAGTGCATCAACGATTGATGCCAATCTGCAGCATCACCATCAAAGTGTATTGCAGCCATTTTAACCTTGAAATCCCTGGTGAAGTCAAGCGAAAAGAAGTCCTCCACCTTAAGGATCCACTCTGAGATCCGTTCTCCATTAAACCTGGACAATCAACCTTTCCCACTCGAGTCACGCCTGCATAGTGATTCAGATAACCTCTTTCTTCACATCTGTTCTGATAGCCAAACCCATCTCCCTGTTTTGATAACCATAACCCTCTCCTCTGTTTTGATAACCCGATCCATCACCCTTGTTTTGATAACCAAACCCATCACCTTGGTGTTGAAACCCCGAGTCATCTCCACTGTTTCGGTATCCTGATCCATCACCCTTGTTTCGATTCACCGATCCTTCTCCTCTGCCACGGCTAGAGCTTTCCACCAAGCGTTCCGGTCGCCGATACTACCGGTTCGCTACCATCACAGATTTGCTTCCCATGAGGTGACGATTGCTGACCAGTCCTTATCTTCACCATTTCAAACATATCGGCAATGTTGTCATCAAGTTTTTTATTTTGTTCAGCAATCGCAACTTCTAAACGTTCAAATACCTGAGCGATCTGAGCCCCAAGTGCAACCTCCGTCGAAGGAACCTCCGATCGCCCTGTTTCTACCACTTCCTCAGCTCGAGTAAGCTGAGATCTCGTCTCTACCACCATTGATTCCGAGGACAAGCTTGCTCGATACCAGTTGATAACGTTAATAAGAACTCAAATAGAACAGAGAATGAAACAGAGATATTATTGATAATAACGGAATGATAAACGATACAACGTTCAAAGAAAACGCAGCAACGCCATCTCACCAGCAAGAATCTCAGAGAGAAACCAGCTAAACGATGAGGAAGAGTGTTCTAGAAGATTCTACAAATAAGATCACCAAAATGCATAAAAAAAACGTGAGCTAACAAGTGCTCATATATAACCAGTTAACTTAACAGTGTTAACGGTAACAACTTTATTCCGTAACGATGACAGCTTCTCCCAACTCATCACACACGTGACATTCTCCTCTTATCCAGACTTTCCCTTGACTTCACATGTGCGATGCCAGCTCTTCATTTGCTACATCAGTTTGTTTTCCATCATCTCTCTTCAAAGTTTGTTTTGATGTTTTGGTTTGTGTATCGAGTAAACCGAACCCAACGCAATCTCAGTTTCAATTTCATGCAGTCGGTTTATTGAACCGATTCTGGAAAATATCACCTCAAATTCATTTCATGGGCTTATGCTAATCTAATGGGCTTTTCTGCTCCAAGATCATGCAACATTCGGGTTTTCTTTTTTTTTTTACCCCAGAAATCAGGCAATGTAAAAATTAAAAAAATCAGTTAACAACAGTCAAAATACAACATAAAAACTCACTCAACATAAAAACTCACTCAACGTAAGAACTCTTTTCACAAAAAAAAAAAAAAAAAAAAAAAAAAAAAAAGTTAGTTTCCTATTTGTCCACCACACCAAAACTGTATAACAACAGTTTTCGGATTGACCAATATAATCCAATGCTGAAGAGTTATATATCCATGTAACTTTATTCACATTGTTTTTTCTTCCAATATCTAGTTTATCGTATATACATATATTTCCGTTAATTAGTAAACTTTTTTTTTTTACAAAGAGGCTAACCACTACAAATACATACATAAGGTACGAGTTAGCCTAGCCTAATTCCCCACATCAACATGATGGGTTCTATACAAAATATGGAAGTCTCGTATACCAAAAAACAAACCAAAAGTTCACTAAGACCCGAGAACTTTCTACAAACCAAAAAACAACCAAGCAAACAGAGGACAAACCTCTTTCTTCCATGAAAACACCACTTAGCCAAACTGGAAAACCCCTGGCCACATAAGATTGATATCTCATATCTGCAGTGACACTTTGAGCTATAAGGTTTGCTCCTCTGTTTGATACTGTTACTTCCAACTCTAGCTTCCAATCCTTGAAACGTCTCAATCCGTTAATCAGTAAACTATAGCTAGTATTTTTCTCAATCATCGAAAATTTCAAATACGAATCTTTATTTTAGCAGGAATTTTTTTTTTTAAAACCAAAAAAGTGTTCCCTTTGAAAATCTTTAAAAGGCTGTGTCTGTGATGAGACTCTCTACTTAAGACTTGAGAGTGACTTAGCCGGGTGAACCGCCTTTCATGTGCCATGTGTGTCCTACTAGAATGTAACGTTTTATCCAAAAGGTTCTGAAAGGTTGTGCTCGCGAGTGGGCCCTGCGAAACCCGAATTCATCGTGATCATGCATGTGATGGTTCTAGACTAGGTTCAGTGGTCGAATTGTAAACTTCCCCACAAAAATGGGAACCGATCACTAATCGAGCCTCTCTCCGCTCACACGGCCAAACCAAAAAAGTCTCTTGGTGGAGTAGCTAGCTAGTGGCTAGTGAGTCTCTGTTTCTCTCATCATGTGTGCATGCATAAGTCATATGACTCATTACCACGTCGGCTCAGATCTAATAAGAACACCGAACACGTATTCTTTTAGTTTCACAAGATTGGAAAGATACGGATATCTTTTGGTCTATTTTTAGTATGTTACTGTTTTTAAATACACACTAGACTATTTGTTTATGTATAAAAACTGACAAAATATTTTTTTTTTTAAATCTTTGAATGTGCAGTTAAATGGTTTGAAAATTCAATTATCCAACCTGTCAAAAAACCCCTTTCTTTATTTACTACAATCAAAACGTCAAAAAATTATTATAAACAGAGAAAAAGATTTGGTGTTGCATGATTGTTGCCGACATATTGGGGATTCATATCATCCAACCAATACACAGAACAGAAGAATCAGTGTTTCTTGTTTTCTTATGCGTGTTTTTAGGTCCCACTACCGTCACAAGCGGTCACAACCACAGTCCCCATAATTGTCCCACTGACTTATTCCCCTTCTCGAGTAATGTGAAACTCGATAGAGAACCTTCAACGTCCAATTTCGTCACGGCGTCTAACTATTATTATTATTGCGACCTCTCACGTTACGGTTTCCAATTTCGGTTCATTCCCTTTGTGATCCAAACCGGAATATAGTAGTAAGCGAATCAAAAATACCTTTGATTAGACCGGAATATAGGACTCATGATGATATAATAACGAATCGAACCAAACCAATCAACTCTTTTTTCGTGAGCTGTCTATTGCATATATTAACACTTTGTAAACGTTCAAACAACCAATGTTGTTGTTTGAGATATTTCTATGTGATTTGATGATTATTTATATAGCTTTTTGAAATAGTACACTAAATCGATGTTAATCTATTAATTATATAGATATATGCACCTTTTATAAAGTATTACTTTTATAGTTTCAATGATTTAGGTACATTCAAACATGGCCCATTTCAAATGTCCAATATTATATGATTGTTTTTTGTATACTTTATGTAAAACTGTTTATCTATACTTTAGGTACCCTTATGTAAAACGTGTACGCGCGACCTACGTACTTTAATAGTAGTATACTAGTATGTATTTTGCATTACTCAAATTGGCTTTCTCCATTAGCCTTTTACCCATTTAAGTAAGTACTCCATCAGTTTGGTTTTTTAATTAGCAATTGTACATGTAGTTCGCATGTTGAAGTTAAATGATTACTAAGCCAATACGTTTATATATTGTTATTATACTAGCGTGCAAACCATTCAAGTCGATTTTTTATACATTAAAAGATTAAGATAAATTGGCTCTTTCAAAATTCGAATAACTTATGCAAATGATTAGTTCGAATTATTCCTTTTTGAGTTTGAATCAATGATTTATCTATGAGAGTGATATATTTTTTTTTTGTTGAGAAATACATACTTATTTAGATGTTATCGTTATGGTAAACCGAATATAATACTTATAACATAAATGTTATCGTTATGTTAAACCGAATATAATACTTATAACATAGATGTTTTGTCAAGAAAAAAAAAACATAGATGTTATCGTTATCGTTTTATTCTTATCATGGTGAAGTTTGAGTTGTCGAGAATTGGTTTTGTCATTCAATATCCTCTTGGGCACACAGTCTAGACTTACAGAGATCTAAAATGCATGTATATCTTGGTATATGAAATTAGTTATTACATTATTATTTCAAAAAAATACAAATATATAAGACGAAACATTATTATAGATATTTAAAACTATATGGTTTACTAGGCGGCCGGTGCATGAAGGTGGATATGTGGAAATGTCAATGGTATAGAACTATTTTTGGAATTGCTTAGAACTATTTCTTGGTCATGTCCTCTTTTTTTGTTGGGTATCAAGGTTTTAGGTGTAAGTTGGTAAAAACAATATTAGAAAAATGTTTATGTTATACTCGAACAATAGAGTACTCAACTTTAGTTTTAATAGATCTCAACATGGAACAATTACAGAATAAGGCATTTTTTAAAAAAAAAATTTATGAATTTAGAAACTCTAACCCGTACTCTCAAAAACAGGCATTTTTCTGTAACCAAAAGACGGTTTTAACCCTGACTTTCATTGCAAAACAATTCAATTAAAATTTTTTCTTCTCGCTTCAGATTTTACCGGCCAACCGCCGTGAATGGCCAGATCTCTGTCAATTGATGCAGCTGACCGCCGGCCATTTCGATGGGTAAGCATTCGATTATCTCCCTCTTTTCTACAGTTTCTTCCTTTGATTCATAAAAGATTGAAGGAGAATTTTAATTTGTTTAGTGTTTATGATTTCAAACCCTTGGGTTCACAAAATAGTATCCCCTTAGGATTTAGATTTCTTCATGCACAACAAAATAGAGATTGAGAGAGGTTTTGTGTTTATTGGATCAGAGAAGCCATGGTTTTGTATTTATTAGATCAGAGAATCCATGGTTTTGGTTGACAAAGGTTTTGTGTTTTGGATGCCAAATAATTGGTCTGGAAAGTGGCAAGATGGTATTGATGGGAAGTTGAGAAGCCATGGTTTTGATTGGAAAAGAAACAAGAATTTTGATCAGCGGCATAAATTTTTTTTGTTGTTTTGTCGAGAAGAGAGAAGGAAGGAGAAAACACAGAAGGGCAAAACTGAAATTTTCTTTAAACCAAAATACCTATATCCGAGAGTATGGATAATAGTCCCTTATTTCAAAGATTTGGTCCAACAAAAGCCCAAATCAATAAATATCCCATCTCAACATATATGAAGAAATGCCTGATTGCTAAGGGCATCTTTATAGGGGAGTAAAAATATTATGAAAATAATGTAAGTAATGATCTTTTGTTAAAACGTTAATTATTGGGAGAACATGTTTAAGATCATAAGATTTAATTATATAATATTCTTAAACATATTACAATTATAAAAACTTTAAAAATAACATTTAAATTGCAAACTTATAAGACTTTTACTAAAATTCAGAATACAATACCAAATTTTTATGAAACAAAAAAGCTTTTACAAAAATCAGAATACAATACCAAATTTTTATGAAACAAAAAAAAAACATTAAAGATAAAAAAAAAACATATTACTTAATTAAAGCACACAAACATTTTATTTAATTAATGTATAGTTTAATAACCAAATTTATTTTATATATTCTCAATCAAATCCTTTTTTAATTTGTGAAAAATTGTTTGTAAAAAATTGTATCCATTTACAGTTTGCCACGTCAGCTTAGAACTGAGCCAAGATCAGTTTTACATCAAGAACCAAAAAAAGTGTTCTTAACGCACTGTTCAATATATTTATCATTTTATTGGGCTAAAAATACCTCTTATGTTCTTCCTATAAAGATGGCCTAAGAAGCTAGGCATGTTTTTGTAGCCACTATAAATGGATTAAATACTAAACATATATGGTTTTCAACCAGTAAATATAAAACTAATCTTGATTTCAATGTAATATCTAGGAAATTTACATCTTATAGCAAAGAAAAATTTGTATTTATGAAAATGACAAGATGGTGCTCGAGTTATAGAGACAAAATTGAGTATAAGTGATTTTAGACGCTTTTGTCATTATCATTAACAGTTATGGGACCGTTGATTTATCAATGTACAATGTTATTTTTCAATATCGACTTCTAATTTATGAAATTGATTTTTATACAACCAAAAAAATACATAGTTTAAGTACCATAAATATAGGAAAAATTTGTAAAACTTTGATATATCAAAAGATTTTATTTATTTTTATAATATAATGGATGATTTATTATTTAATATTCTGTATAATTATCTAATGTATTAAATGTTGATTTATAGCAGATACAATATATATATATATATATATAAAACTTCGAGATTAATTTTTTATTTTTAAAATTGATATAGAGTCTGCATGAATGTTTACGTTTATTGCTTGTTATTTCTAGCAGTTTTTTTCTTTAATCGTCTTTTTGATTGATTCGCCAACTTATAGAAAATAACTTTAAATGTTGATGAAAAATTCTGATGGAATTACATTTACCAGTAAACAATCAGTGGCTTCTTCTATATTAGACTTTCTTAAAAGTTATATAGAGCATTATTGTCAAGTCATTTCTATCGGCTTCATGCTTTTTCTACCCATCTTATTTGGTCGGTAGTCAAAATCCATATCCAAATATAATCAAAAACTTTAAAATATCTTAACTAATTTTTAGTATTTTTTTTTGTTTTGTCTGCATGATTTCATTGATATACCACAAATAGGTTACATGAGTTGACAAGGATATCAATTTTTCCAGAAGCATAAGTCGGTGAGCACAACACATTCCCGGAGACAAAGGGGAAAAAATCCAGACTAACTTAAAACATTACATCTATTAGATTACAATCCGGATCAAGATCTAGAGATCCAAAAAAAGACAACTAAAACTTAAACCTTTTTTAAAAATTAAAAACAGATCTGAGATAAGAAAAACCACATAAACGGATTAAAATACCAGAGTCTCCTTTATCGTAATACTTGACCTGGATTGAAGTGCCGTGCGATCCTCTTTTTGTTGCTCCGGTATGGAACTACGGAGGCGATGAGGCACCTTCAAACCCTAAAGACTCTTCAAGAGGAAAGAAAGGGATTTAGATCTACGATGGTGAGATCTTTTCATCTGAGACAGTGAGAGGAAATCGGTTGAAAACTGTCTCTGCCAAGGAAGTAACAACCAGATCTGCATCTGTACTTACTGAAACACAAAAACCGAATCCTATACAAAATATATAGATCATAAAATGACTGATAGGTAAAAAAAAAATGCCACTATATCGCAGTAAATATTATAACACTCTTTCTCTTGTTTTCTTGTACCACTTATTTTTGGTGACACTAGTTTTCGATTAGTACTGTTATTATTTTATTTATTTGTTTGATAATTATACTCTTAATGTATGATTGTATTCTTTACCGCAAAGCCTACAACTCATCCCCTTTGTAATAAAACGGAAGTACATAACTTGTTTTGTAGATTATATATATAATTCTAATAAGTTGGTTACAAATAGGTTATATATTAATTGATAGAATAATTAGTAACATGTTAAATAGTGGGTGCAATTTATTTCCAAAATTCTTAAAGAGAATATTCTAAAGAATTATTTGATATCATCTAACTTACCATTTTAATTTTCTTTATTAAATTATTCATCCATATTAAAATATTTTGTTATCTAACTTAACATATTAATTTGTTAATTATCATTATACTTCAATTCTCATTTTTGTATATGAATCTATTTTGTGAAACAAATAAATTATCATATTATTTATTATAATTAAAAATATTTTTATTTATGGATATGAATTTTTAAAAACAAATAGAAATGGTTCAATCTAAAAAATATTCAAGCTTTAGTAATATTATTATTTAAAAATAAAATTAAAAATTTTACTGAGTAACAGGTCAAAATTTGAATATTTAAATTTAATTTCATATTTTTGTTAAATTTTATAATTTTATATAATATAATGAACTTTAAATAATTTATTTTGAAATATTTGCAAGATATTAAAACTTGATATAACATTTAAAAACTATAAACACTCTAAATTGATTTGTTATAACAATGTCAATAAAATGTCACTATAATATGAAAAAATATCAAGAAACCAAGTATATTAAAACAAAAAATATAATTATATATTAAATTAATCATAATATAATAACTCACTTTTAAAAACCAAATTTACAAAATTATGTCTTTTATAATGATATTCAAGTCATGATGTAGAATACACATTGTTGAAATATAAACTAATAGAACATATTAAAAATTTATTATAAAATAAAAAATATACAAAATTTTGTATAAAATGAAATTTAACCATTGTTATAACACGAATACTTATCTAGAATCATTAACAATATAAAACATACAAAATAGGTGTCTTTTTCAAGCAACCATATTTTGCATTTGATTTTATTGCATAATATTTATCCAAAAAAACTTTTAAAAATAATCACATAAATTATAGTTTATATAAAAATTATAATATAAATAAAATGAATTTTAACCCGTGTTCTAGCATGGGTCTTAATCTAGTTTTGATAAGAAAAGGCATCTAAATCTGAAGGTGATTGTAGAAGATTTTATGTACTTACAAAATTAATATAATGATACTGACATTTGTATATGCAGAGTGAAAGTTATACAATTTAAAAATTACAGTAGTATGGGATATTGACCTAAATTTTGTTAGTTGGAAAAAATAATTGATAATAATTTATTAATGTTTTTGATTTGTGCAAATTTGATAATATTTTATTCAAACATATATAATACATCAACTATGCTCGCGTATTTAAATATTCTCACTCCCAAACAATATTGTGTATATTTTATTTTAGACTGATGTTGTTACGAACTAACTCCGATCCTTTGCGAAAACCTTATTCTTGCACTCAATGTTATCGATTGATTTGAGAAACATAATGAATTCAAATGTAAAAGCAAGAAACTAGAAACAAAGAACACACGAGTTTGTTTACTCAGTTCAGGCAATCCACTATCAAGATCGAGCTTTACAACAATGGAGTCTCTCAAGCTTCTCTCGTTCTCTCTCTTTTACAAAAGATACGGAAAATAGAATCTAAGGAAGAAGAAGAAGAGTTTGTTGCTTATAACGGCATAACCTCTTTCGCGACTAGAGTCTCTGCCTTTTCTCCTTATTTTCTCCCAATCCAATAACCAGAGATAACCGGAACTCAACCACAATCAATTTCAACTGGTTTAAGCCAAACCATAAAACTGAATCACAATTAAGAACCTCAACACTCCACCTTGATTCAAATTTTCCTCTTCTTCTAATGAACTGCACTTCATGGATGTAATCTCTGGCAATGGTGTCTTCAACGATCACCGGATAAGCTTAAGGAAGTCCAAAGCTTCCTCAAACTTGTTCACCTGAATAACCTTGGTAAGCATATCAGCAGGATTAACAGAGGTGTGGATTTTATGTACCTCAACTTCTCCTACTTCAATAACATCTCTGATGAAATAATGCTTGACCATGATGTGCTTCGTCCTCTCATGAAACGCATTGCTCTTTGACAAGCAAATAGCCGATTGAGAGTCAGACCACACCATAGCTTCCTTAGGATCAAGTTTCATATCCTCGAGCAATCCTTTGATGCATAAAGCTTCTTTAACAGCTTCAGTAAGCGTCATGTACTCAGCTTCTGTAGACGACATGGCTACTACTTGCTGTAAACTCGACTTCCAACTAACCGTGTTCCCACCCACAGTGAACACATAACCACTTAGAGATCTTCTACGATCGAGATCTCCTCCATAATCTGAGTCGCAAAACCCTTGTACTCTGAAGTCATTACCTTTCGTATAAACCAAGTTCAAATCTGGAGATCCTGTCAAGTACCGCATGAGCCACTTAATGGCTTCCCAATGCATTTCTCCAGGATTACTCATAAAACGACTTAACAAGCCAATAGTGTAAGCTACGTCAGGCCGTGTACCAAGCATGGCATACATGATACTGCCAACAACACTAGCATATGGAACCTTCTCTGTATTAACACGCTCTCGATCCGATTTAACCAAAGAGAGCTTGAAATGTCCTCCAATAGGCATGTCCACGGAATGAGCTGCACTCATATTGAACTGACACAACACCTTCTCTAAGTAACTGGACAGAGACAAACACAGGATTTCCTTCTTCCTATCCCTCTTAATATTAATTCCTAAGATTCTGCTAGCAGCTCCTAAATCCTTCACTTCAAATTCTGAGCTAAGAACCTTTTTAACCATGTCAACTTCACACATGTTCATAGCTGCTATCAACATATCATCTACATATAATAGTAGATAGACGTACTCACCAGGATTTGCTTCCTTGACATAGACACATGAATCATGCAGGCTCCTATCAAACTTCTGATTGATCATAAAATCATTGAACCTCCTATTCCACTGTCTAGGCGCCTGCTTCAACCCATAAAGGGATTTTTTTAATAGACGCACTTGATCTTTACCAGGGTTTACCTCAAAACCTTCTGGTTGCTCCATGTATAGAGGTTGATTAAGCTCTCCATGCAGAAAAGCTGTTTTTACATCCATCTGCTCCAACTCCATTTCTTCTTTGACCACCAATGACATTAGTATTCTGATTGATATATGCTTCACAACAGGTGCAAATATTTCCTGATAATCGATACCTTCTCTCTGAGTGAAACCTCTAGCGACCAACCTTGCCTTCTACCTTTCTGGTTCAACTCCCGGAATCCCAGGCTTCTTCCTGTATAACCACCTACAACCCAGAACCTTTTCATCCTTCGGTCGATCGACAACATCCCACGTTCCACTCTTAATTTGAGTCTGCATCTCTTCTGACATCCCACCATTCCACTTCTCCCAGTCTTTGCTTAGTAGTGCATCATGATAACATCCTGGTTCTTCTGTCTCTATATCTTCAGCAACACATAATGCAAATGCAAATTGACTGTAATCAGAGAGTTTCGCTGGTGGTTTGATAACTCTTCTTACTCTGTCTCTCGCCAGTTTGTAGTTCTCCAAGCCAATAGTGTCAGGAACACTTCCTTCTGGCTCAAAATACTCTTCTTCAGAATCACTCAACTCCACAATAGTTGCTCAACCTTCTTGTACTGTTCTGATAGTATTATCACTATCATCCTTTAGTCGAGTCACATTTTCAACAAGCGGAGTCAACAGATCCTTCTCGGTGGACTCATCAACTGGTGACAAGTCCTTGTACACATGTTGCTCGTCAAACACAACATTCCTGTTTACAACACATTTCTGTTCATCTATAAGCCAAACTCTGTACCATTTTGTTCCTTGAGGATAACCCAGAAACACACCTTTTAGTGCTCGCGGCTTCAACTTTCTTTGGTCTTGATGTACATAAGCAATAGAACCGAACTTCTTCAAATGACTGTAACCTGGTTTCCTTCCTAGCCATAACTGCTCAGGCACATTATGATCAATTCCTGAAGTTGGTGATCTGTTGACCAAATATGTTGTTGTGCAGCTACTTCAGCCCATAATTCTTCTCTGAACCCTGACTCATTCAACATACATCGAACCTTATCCATTACGGTTATGTTCATCCTTTCTGCAACACCGTTTTGTTGCGGTGTGTAGGTGCAAGTTCAATACCTCTCAATCCCATTCTTGACACAAAAATCATTGAACTTAGAGTTACAGAACTCAAGTCCATTATCAATTCTCAATACTTTACCTTCTTGTTCATCTGATTTTCGACCAAATCTTTCCAGTCAACAAACTTGTCAAAAGTTTCATCCTTTGATTTCAGAAACAACAACCAAACTTTCCATGTCTTATCATCGATGATGGAGAGGAAATACTGTTTCCCGGATATCGACTGTGTAACATTTGGAGACCCCCAGAGATCAGCATGAACATGTCCAAGTATATCTTCGGTAGTGTGCTTTCCCACATTAAAACTCAGTTTCTTGGATTTCCTCATCACACAATGCTCACAAAATTTCAAATCCTTGACATCTTTACTATCAATCAATCCTTTTCTAGATAATATCTTCATGTTGTTGAGACTCATATGTGCAAGTCTGCTGTGCCACAAAGTAGTTTTGGCCTTGCTATCTTCAATATTGCAGAGTTCGTTAACCACTGTATGACCATCAAGTACATACAAACCATTTTGGAGACTTCTCTGTAGAGCCATCTTACCATTCTTGTAGAAACGTACCTTACCATTTCCACCTTCATGTTTATATCCGAGACTGTCAAGAGTACCAGTCGAGATCAAGTTTCTCCCAGATTTGGAACATACCTGACATTCTTGAGAAGCCTAATGGATCCACCATGCGTATTAACCTTGATAGTACCACATCCTCTTGATTCCACAGTGTGATCATCACCCAACAATATCATAGTAAAGTCCTTATCTTGAAAATCCGAGAACCAATCCATGCGTGAAGTCATGTGATATGTGCATCCAGAGTCTATAATCCATTTGTCTTTAGCTTTCGGATCGTGAATGCTCAGCGCTTCTGAGAACAATAGTTTCTCTGTAATGACTCCAGCTTCTGCTTGACCTTCACTCTCTAGCTTTCTTTTCTTAGCATAGCAGTCCTTTTTAACATGACATTCTTTCTTGCAGAACCAGCAAGTAATTCGAGTCTTAGAGGTTGATCTGCTCAGACTCTTACCTTTAGATCCCTTGTTCTGAGTCCGTTCTTGAGGTCGTCCTCTGTCAGATGTATATAAGGCTGTGACCGATCCTTTTCCCGACTCCCTCAATTCTGCTAACTCTCTCTCTCCAATGACTTTGCAGAAGAAACCACATCTTGAACAGGTAGAGTCTTGTTCCCATATTTCAAAGTGTGTTTCAACTGACTATAACCAATAGGCAAAGAGTTTAGTATCAAGATGGCTTGAACCTCCTCAGTGACTTCTGTCTCCAAGCTTCCTAACTCATCAACAATCTTTAAGAAATTCGTCAACGTTCTGATCTATAGATTGTGTATCTATCATCTTGAAGGAGTAAAGCTTAAGCTGTACATAGATCTGATTCGGTAGTGACGTTTCTATGTACAGTTTGTTAAACAAAGACCACATCTCCGCAGCGGATTTACAGTGATTCACATTTCTCAGTACCTTGTCGCCGATATGGTTTATGATGATGTTAACCGCTTGCTCCGATTGATCAATCTTAACCTGATCGGGCGCTTCTTTTGTCTGAGGCGACTCGGTATCGAAGCTTTCATCACCAGATGGTTTATTCAACTCTCTTTTGGTGAGTGGTATGATATTTGTTAGAGACGGATCGAGTAAACTATTTTTCAATCCAAGAACTCCAAGCTGAGCCATTATTCTGATCTTCCATAGCGAGAAGTCGGTATCTGTAGAGCCACGATAATCATATGATGCAATGCCATATAAAAAAGTAGCAATCTCTTTCATAATAATTTTTTTAATAGATAATCCCTAATATCAATGATAGCATTATTATACATGTTTTTTTTTTTTATCAAACATTATTATATATGTATGATTGAATTCTCCAACTATCGAATTTGATTTTCTTTACTTGCTTGCCCAATTTTATTGTTTTGTATCTCTCGCTTACCTAATTTTATGCTAATTAAGAACATTTGTTCTTGCTATTATTCGAATAATGATTAAACACACAACATAATTTGATAAATAGTAAAGAACACATAACGGAACTGTTGACATTCTCTACGGATAATGGCATAATGCTAAAGATGTATATCAACTTTATCTTACGCATAAATAAAAATTACGTAAGTTTGACTTCTGCAATTGAAGAAAGAAAAAATACCAGTTATAAAATAAGTGAAGAATAACAATAATATAAAATCATCAGAAAATATTTGATTAGTATTCTTGAAGAACTGTGAATTTTTACTGATTTTTTTCTTTTTTTTTTCTTTTTTTTGGAACTGCTTTATTTGGCCTTTGATATAACGATTGGGACACATCTAGCCAGCCATCCCATAACCCATTTCATCATTTACACATTTTCTGATATTAATATCTTAATCATATATAATGTACAATCAAATCTCGACACCATTTTAAATTGTTTAAGTTCTTCTATGTTTGTTAAAATTTTATAATATCTCAAACTAAACAGTTTGAATTTGAGATAATTGTTTAACAGTCGTCGCTGTTTCTTATATTACCTATATATATATAAATTATCATAATCAACAAAATTTCGTGGAGGAATGTAATTATATTGAATAATATTTGTGGTACATTTGAATTCATACATAAGCTACAAATATCTTGGAGAAACGTAATAATTGAATTATATGAATTTTTTAATATCAACCACAAAAGACCAAACCGAAGACGATGTCGTGCTACTTCTTTGTCCTTTCTCCTACCACAAGATTAAGAAAAAAATGAACAGCGATCGGAACAAACGTACCAGAAAACTTTTAATTAAAAATTCAATTTCATTCCTTAATTGTTTCATTTAAATCTCTTTGGAGCATTAAAATGGATTCTGATATATTTTTCTCTCATCGAAGCTCCATTAGCTAAATCTTCTTCACCGTTGAGGTGTTACGTCAGCTTTTTCCGAGCTTACATCATACCTCCGGCGCTTCATCCTTACGTGACATTTCAAAGGTCCCTCTCTCTTTCTCTATCTTTATACATATATTAAGAATCTGATTGAGAAAATGAAGATCCAAATGAAAGCTTAAGAGACACCTTTCTTGGGGTTCTTCTACTTTTTTTCTCCGTCAGTAAAGATTTATAAATTTTATCTTATCCAATGGTTATAAAAATCAGAAAAGCTTTGAACTTATTTTTGAAGCAAACCTATGGAGATTAAGTAATTTAAGTGTGTGTGCTTCTTTTACCCTTTTGGGTATTCATATATTGATATAGAATCTTATTCTATATAGAAATTATTTTCTGCATCATTATGCTTAACCTTTAATGAAATGACAAACTACTATAACAATTTTGAAAATTGATATACATCAGGTTGTGGATATCCTTATTACCTCGGTTATTTCATCTTATTGCATGTATGGTTGCAGTTGTAATAGTTCAGAATGTCTTTTCAGTTGTGTGTTTTCGTATTTACCGATTTAATTATATTTAACCTTTAACAATTAAAATATTATCTTTTTAATTAGGTGTTTTTGAGAAATTGTTTTGATGAATAGTATGAGAGATTACTGTTCGATATAGAAATATAGTATTAAGCAACAACACGCTGAGAAAGTTGTGTTAGTTTACCTGGAAAAAGCAAAAGAGAAGAATCTTGGATTCTTGCAACTTGTTTTTTCATTTCCTTATTAAGAAATATCTCTAGATGTGTTTTCTATAAACAGAAACTCGATTTCCTTTCACGTCGAAAATCATTTTTTATCAGATTTATATCAAAAGATAAATCTCAGAAACTTGTTCCAATGGAATTCCATGTCATACTTATGAATATTCCACTAAAGTGTAATTTTTTTTTTTTTTGGGTAGTCTAGATTCATAACACTATGACTCATCTTCTTACCTTTAAGTTTTACACTCTGTTTTTTTTTTCCCTTTTTTTTTTTTGCTACTTTTGACATTATATTATCTCACCTAAACACGTTTACTATATATCCAAGTTTCTAAACAATTTCTTGTTTCTCGTTTTATCTTTTTCTACAGATTCAGGATCAAGTTAAGCATAACAAGAACGTTAAGTCGTTGTTTCTTGATATTTTCATCCTCTCGGCTGATTAAAAAATGGGGCATTTCTCTTCGATGTTTAATGGGTTAGCTCGAACATTTTCGATAAAGAGAGTGAAGAACAACAATGGAAACAGCGACGCAAAGGAAGCTGCTGATGATATGGCTAAAGACGCGAAGAAGAAAGAACTGATTCTGAAATCCTCTGGTTATGTTAATGCGCAAGGTTCTAATAACTCCGCTTCTATTTTCTCCAAACGCGGCGAAAAAGGCGTTAACCAGGACTGTGCTCTCGTTTGGGAGGTACATTACTACTCTCTTAAGTTAGTATTGGGGGTTTTCTTTCTGTCTTTGCTTTTGTTTGCTAGTTTACTTGGTTCTTTTTGATGTTAGCAACTCAACAGCAGCTAGATTTTATAATCTGTTATGCTATTTACCACGTTAATGAGTTTTTTTTTTTTTTTTGAAAAAGTACTTATTTTTGTAAGAGTCTCGTTTATCTTTTGTAAATAGGGATTTGGGTGCCAAGAAGACATGATCTTTTGCGGGATATTCGATGGACACGGTCCATGGGGTCACTATGTATCCAAACATGTAAGAAACTCAATGCCTTCATCGCTTCTCTGCAACTGGCAAAATATTCTTGCTCAGGCCACACTAGATCTCGAAGGCTCTAATAAAAAGCTCTCGAGATTCGACATATGGAAGCAATCTTATCTCAAAACATGTGCAACCGTTGATCAAGAGCTTGAACATCACCGCAAGATCGATTCTTACTACAGCGGCTCAACATCTCTAACAATTGTCAGACAGGTAAGACTTAATATGAATAGTTTCCTATTGTTAGTTAACTCTTTTGAGAATATTATATATAATATATCACTGATTAATGGTTTTTTTGGCATATATAGGGTGACGTTATTTATGTAGCGAATGTAGGCGATTCAAGAGCAGTACTAGCCACGGTTTCGGACGAGGAAAGCTTGGTTGCGGTTCAGCTCACCCTTGATTTCAAACCGAATCTACCACGTTAGTTTTCTTAATCCCTCTTAAACTCGGATTCCATGGTCCTATAATTCAGAGTAGCATACAAAATATGAATCTTATTGTGGTAAACTCTTGATTCCTAATTCTTGAATTTGTTTTGCTTTGAAAAAAAAAAAAAACACAGAGGAGGAGGAGCGGATACTTGGATGCCAAGGGCGGGTTTTCTGTCTAGAAGATGAGCCTGGAGTACACCGTGTGTGGCAACCGGACGCAAAAACACCGGGGCTCGCAATGTCGAGAGCATTCGGTGACTACTGTATCAAAGATTATGGATTGGTCTCAGTTCCTGAAGTCACTCAAAGGCATATCTCTACTAAAGACCACTTCATCATCTTGGCTAGTGATGGGGTAAATACTTACAAACCTAATATATATTGGTTACAATCATCTTTACATTGTAAATACTTACAATCATCGTCTGAGTTGTACACACTCCTAATTTATTTACTTATCAGCAAAGTTATTAACCAATCTTTACCTTTCTTTGGATTGAATATAACAGATATGGGATGTGATCTCTAACCAAGAGGCTGTAGAGATCGTTTCCTCCACGGCTGAACGGCCAAAGGCGGCTAAGCGGTTAGTAGAGCAAGCAGTTCGGGCTTGGAAGAAAAAGAGACGAGGAATCTCCATGGACGATATGTCTGTGGTCT
Source organism: Camelina hispida (assembly GCA_023657505.1). NCBI lineage: Eukaryota > Viridiplantae > Streptophyta > Magnoliopsida > Brassicales > Brassicaceae > Camelina > Camelina hispida. The sequence goes on from CP094637.1 coordinate 23,166,520, forward strand.
GTCTCTTCCTCCATTCTTCTTCATCTTCATCTTTATCACAACATGCCACGACTTAAAAGTAACACTTTGCCTTGTAAATAGATCAGCGATAGCCTTACGTTTGTGATATTCATCTTGAAGTTCGAAATGCGTTTTTTGGTCACAGCCATCATGACATGAGTTGATTCAATTGTCTCAATGTCTCATTGTTTGTAAGTTGTGTTGATACCCAAAAACAAAAGTTGATACCAAAAGAAAGAACGTAACAATGAATTAAGTAAACCATAAGAAAAAAAAAAAAAAAAAAAAAAAAAATCCTTTTAAATTAAAATGGGTTTAGTCCATTATTAAACATTCTAATGGACTAAAGTAGTTCTGTAATGTTGGGTGTCTCTTTTTCAATAAATGGGTTTGGCCCAATTTAGTTTCGTTTCCGCTGCGTGCAATTACGTTACGAACTTATCAGAGATAATATAAGCTCTTCTGTGCTTCCATCTGAAGTTTTAAGTCAAAACAAAAATAATGTCACGAACTCTTTCATTATTTTTGTTTATAAAGTGCAAATCTAACATTTTAAACTTAAAGTGCAAATCTAATAAGCAGCTTCAGTTCCCCACTTGAAAAATCCCGGTTTAATTTTAGCGTCACCAAGGCTAAAATTAAGGTCAGCTGTGTGATTTGGCCCAAATTGTCTTTGCAATGAAACATGTTCAGTTTATCCACTGAGAAAAAGATTGACATAGGCTACGGTGCCAAAAGTGATGGACTGATAGTAAACCGGGTTGAGCCGATTAATCTATTTAATTTACTCAACCCAATGGTACAAAACCGTTCTTGCTAAGACAAGACCTAAAAACAGCAAATGTAATAGACGATGACACCAACCTTAACACATAATATGGTGACAGAAATTGTTAAGTAGAGAACATATGCGTTAAATTCGATACCAAATTTGAACAATAGAACAAAATCAATAAAACAGGTGCATATTTAATGTATGGTAATTATATTGAAATTTCTGTATGGACCATAACATATGAGGTGACACATGAGCATAGATTCGTATTCTTCCTTTGGGAAGACAATGAACTCATTTTTGCATTTGATGTCATCATATGAACAATATCTACATATTCGGTCTAGTCTTAGACCAAGAAAGTGTGATCATCATCATTAGTTTCCCTTATATAAAACCCCACTACTCTTCACCTTGTTTTAAATCAATGAATGTTATATCAATACGAAAGGAAACACATCATTGTATATATCACCATGTACGTATGTACTTTATTTTGTTTTGGATAAAAATACGTACGTATATACTTTTGCCACACGGTTTGTAAGTCTTGTTGATATATCTTAATTATTCTAAAATCTATATATCACTTGATGAGATTTGTTTTAAAGCCTTTTAAAACATTTACTTAAAATCTTCCATGTGCAATTTTTTTTCTTTTTCTTTTTGATAAAAGTGTTTCGTTTCTCTACATTGTTGCGTCTCTTAAAAACAAGTTACGTACAATCGGGTTGTATAAAACACGAATTGGTATATGATAAATGGATATTAATGTATACATATTTTACGTGACTAGTATTTTAAAGAGAGGATAAAAGTAAAGAAGATATTAAAAAAAAAAATTGGGTCCATTATATTGGTCCTTCTCCAAAGCCAATGGTCAATGAAATGAAGTCAACGAAGTAGAGAAGAACGTGAGGTGCGAGAATCTCGCAACTTGTATTGTAGATCAAGGTAAGTCTTTCACCTTTGTCGTCATCTTTTTTTTTTTTATAGGCTCAAGTCGGGTAGATCTTATTCTGTTCAGGTATATCACAGCCAGCCAACTATCTACATTTTAAATATTGCATTTTATTCTATTAAAAAAAATTATATGTACATTTTAAAAATCATTTAAATTTGGCCCTTTACCTATAGATTCTGCATTCGAATAGTATAAACTGCTAGCTTAATTGCAGGTGAGATATAAATACAATTTAAAAAACTACTAAAACACGAAAAGGGAAACTACAGCTAAGAAATAGCAGTGTTATTGATGTGGATCACCGATCAGTCTCCATTACTCATTAATTAAGCTTATATTGTAGTGGCATAAACTGTTTGGCTAGTTTCATATAATCGTTAACAATCAAGCATATTATGTTTGATTTTTTTTGTGAACGAGCGCGAATTGTTATTGATATGTATTACAATGTTTATTTTTTTTTTAAAGACAGCTTACATATGTCTTTAGGCTGTCCATAAGAGACTTAATTGAGTAGCATTACATTTTAATTGGTTTGACTAGAATATAATTATTAGTCCTTTAGATCGACAATACTTCAAGGTTGTAAAAACCAAAAAGATAGAAATTGTTCTTAATATCATCATTTGAAAAGATTTGAGAGATTACTATTTTCAAGAATGGTTTTTGAAAATACCTTCTTTTTTTTTGCTTGATATTTTTAAAAATATCACAAAATATCAAAATCCTCAAGCTACCACATGAAAAAAAAAATATATCCTAAATATTTAGGAACTCGTTTTAGTAAACCCCTTCTAATCCTCATTGTGTAAGATCTGTGGTATTTTGGAATTTAAAAATTCAATCAAAATTTAGGAAAGCTAAACATAGAAAGTGGTAGTGTATATAAACCTTCATATTTGTACTATATTCGGAACTTGATAAAGCTAACTAAATCAACGAATGATCAAAGTGTAGTTGACATTATAAACTAATAGGTTCATATTGAGAATGCAAAGGTATTTGATAATATTAAATGGCTAGGCTAATAATTACCTTTAACATTTAAAAATTTATAATTTTAAGAGAATTAATAATAGAAGAGTTGAAAAACTTACCAACTAATCTATCTTTTATTTCTCAACTATTATATCTTACTTTTAGATTAAGTATGTATTGACAGGTGGTGGAACAAATATGAGTTTATATTAATTAGAAAACAAATAAAACTCATATTTAGTTCTACCTCCTGTTGAAGCATACATTAATCTGAATAAGATTTCCAATATATATAGACGTGTTAGTTCTTGCCGTATGTTTAACGGGTTTATTTGACATCAAAACCGAACATCTCTCTCTAGCTATATGTGATTATACATATATAACACGTCAAAAAGTTTGTACAACTTGTCATCTCATCCTTAAGTCTATATATATGCCACTAAATAATGTGTCAATTGAGTTATGGATTTCACATTAAAAGATAAGAAGCAACATATATACATATATATATATATTATATTGAATATCATCTCATCCTTAAGTCTATATATATGCCACTAAATAATGTGTCAATTGAGTTATGGATTTCACATTAAAAGATAAGAAGCAACATATATACATATACTAGATAAGGGCCCACACATCGTGCGGGTTTAAAAATTGTTTGAAAAAATAAATTCTAAATCTAAAACAATTTTTAAAAATATATAAAGAATTTTTTTCTAAAGTAAATATATAAATAATTTCAGTTAGAGAACATTTGTATTTACCTTCATACATTTATTTATATTTCTATATTTTTAACATATTATAATAATTATTATTATAATTTAAAGCTAAATTATATCCCAATAAAACTTTTGTCAAATATTCATCATTACAAATATTATTATTGTCAAATTTCAAAAACGTTTCACAACTTATTCACAAAATATTTTAAATGCAACAAATTCATCAAAACCACATACAATTTTACTCTATTATTTACCATTAAAAATATGTTCTTACACCCAAAATTATTTTATTGTTAAAGTATGCTCTTTATCACCACCTATAAAATTTCTTCTAAACAAATTAAACAAATTTTATGTTGCTTTACTTTCATTTTGGCATAATTATAGTTCTTATAATTACTAAAATTGTTTTGTGATATAATTTCTTTAACCATGAAGTTTTTTAATCCAAATATATTGGATGAACAACTGGTGAAAATTATCTACTCAATTACAATGATTTTATGACTAATCCAACAAAAATTGAGAAATTGAAAGAAAACTAATATAATATAATAAAAATAAAAAAATTAAAATTATAATCATGATGGTATATATAAGTTTTAGATAATTCAGATATACAAAATAGAAACTTTATATACAATCCAAAACATGACATATGTCATAATCACGTTAAGGATCAACGACCTATTTACTCTTCGAAGTATCCAATTGTACCAAAACAACTTAAAATTATGACCTCGTCTCAAATATTCTCGAATCATAAATTCTCAACTTATTTTTACCCGAGTCAAAAGTAGGGCGACAATATCCTGGAAAGGAGGATAATTTATTAATTATTCTCAACTTATTCTTTGACATAATTTATTAATAATAATATACATGCTTAGTGAATTACTTTTTGTTTATAAATGTCAAAATCTTATTGAGAAAACACCTATAACATAAGTAGCGTACAATGGAAAATATATTAGTTTTATTAATTTTCCTTTTTGATTTAGAATTTTTTTTAGATAAACATGTAAATTTTATTTAGAATTAATGTTATTTTTTATTACTGTTTTAAAAAATAATAATTTTTGACACGTGTCAACATTTCATCAGTATATTTAACATGTGGCTAATTTGAAAACCCAACTTTATATAATAAGATTTTTAATATGATAAAAAGATTAGTTCAAGCTTTTTTCCTAAGAATGCCAATCGGTTCTCCATGATCTTCGTTTTCTTCGCATGTGCCTTCACAAATCTTCTTGCAGTACTCAGTGTCCGAAATTGGCTAAGCATAGAGACATATTTTTTTTTTTGTGTGCAAACAAAGACATAAAATTTAATGTGTTAGGTTATATAGTATAATTATACGACCAAATATGGATGACACATAATATATTTATTTTAACATGTAGTGGTTGAGAATCTTTGTAACAGTGAAACTTTGATATGGATGGCACATAGTATATTTATTTTAATTGTTTTGTTTTTAATAAAATAAGATTACAATTATATTATGCTTTGTTTTACCAATCTTGAAAACTATGATTTTTAATCGTTAAAATTGACATAAGTTACTAACTTTATTCTCTAATCGTTAAAATTGACACATTTCACGATCTGGTGAGTTACTAACTTTGATCTCTAATCGTTAAAATTGACACATGTCATAATCTCGTGAGTATTTAACTTTGATCACTGATCGTTAAAATTAACACGTGTCACGATCTGGTGAGTTACTAACTTTTTAAATTGACATGTGTCACGATCTGATGAGTTACTGACTTTGATCTTTGATCGTTAAAATTGACACATGTCATGATCTGGTGAATTTTTAACTTTGATCTTTGATCGTTAAAATTAACACGTGTCACGATCTGGTGAGTTACTAACTCTGAGAACCAAGGTTTATATAATAAGATATATTATATTGAATATATCATTACTACTATGATTTTTATTGCCACTACTAGCTATAATACCATTAGTGCGTTTCTTGAACCAAAAATTATAGAATATACATAAGTCTAATTCAATGAACGTTTAACATGTTAAATAGAATATAGAATTCAATATTCACTAATTATTAGATCCATAATTCTTTTTTTTTGGGTTTCTAATCGTAGTTTTCGTTCTTTCAATTGTGCTAACGTATTTTATAAAAGCGTAATTTTACGTCGATAATCGAATGAGAAAATTTAGATAGAAAATTTGGTCACGTATGCATGTCTTTTGTCTAAAAAATGTGAACTTATGGAGTTCCGTACACCAAAGTACCACTGCGCATTACATAACATGATGATATTTGGCAGCGTATATTTTCGACACCTGTTCTCGTTTATCAATTATTAAATTTAAAAAAAAAAATATATATATATTATTAAAAAATAATGAAGTGACCTTGGTGCAGTGGCCAAAGGTAAGTCTTTAATGCACAAGGCACCATCACACCCGGGATCGAGTCTCGGCTCCTACGCATGTAGGAATTTGGCTAATGGGCCGGCCAGTTGTGGCCCATAATGCAGAAATGTTGAAAAAAAAAAAAAAAATACATATATTAGTTTTCATATTCACTAAATTTAAATAATATTTCTGTACTAAAAAATATTGACATTTATGCAATGTCCTTTTAATAATTATCTATAGATATCATTAATCAATATTTTCTATAATTAACATAACATTATAATTTTACATAGGTATCATTTATCAATATTTTATATAATTACCATACCATTATAATTTTGCAAATAAGAAAGAATTAAATATTAATATTATAATTTTGGACATATAAATTACAGAGAATTAAATATTTAAATATTAATATCATAATTTTGGAAAGTCTAATGTGATTGTTATTAAATTCTTTACTAATTTCAAGCTATAAAAATATTATAATATTATAATAATTATTTGTTAAAAAATTATATTATTTGTTACACAGTTATTGTGCCAAAAGATCAAATCAATTTATTCTAAAATAATTTCAAGATATAAAACAATTAGAATATGATATTTTATTTTTCTTTAATAGTAATCATTAACACAATTGATTGCATATTAATTCTTTAAAATGTAACTCCTATGATGTTTGAAAAAATTTAAAAACAAATCTTTCATCATATGTATACACTTTAATGTATTAATTGCAATACAATTTGTGTTTTACAAAAAAAAACCTTTGGTATATTTATTCTTTGAAATGTAACCATAACTCCCATGATGTTTGACCCAAAAAAATAACTTAAAACCTCTCATACTACTACAAATTTATCTATAAATAGCTAGACAAAGTCTCCATCAAACATCATATTCTACCTCTCATATAATTTTCTAAATTTTGTAATATTTAACTTTTCTTTTGACATTTGTAGGTTTTGAAATAAATAAATTGAGTCGAAATTTTGGAGCATATATAGAAGTAAACATGTGAAATGTGATTATTCATTAGAAAGACTTAGATAAAGAAGGTCTTAGGCACATAACAAATTCTCACTTGTAAATTTTGGTAAATGTTGTTTCGAATGCCAATTTTGTATATCAATATTGTAATTTGTTTTTCTTTTGATACATTTGATAATTTTTAATATAAAAATTTCAGTTTTAGATCATAATTCATAAACCCTAATAGATTTTATATCTTAGTCACAATATTTATGCTACTTATTACCCATGCTATATTTTATACAAGTGTGTTTGTATGTATTACCCATGAAAATGAGTTTAAACAAATATTAACTGTTTTGAATACTATTACTTTAATCAAATTTGTTCCTTAACATTACAACTGTATTTGTATGTATTTATAATTAACTTTCTTTCCGATAACCATTTCCATAGTCCTTTATTTTATTTATAGGTTATGACTTATGATGAGAAAGTTTTTGTGATGGTTTATGGATTAGGGTGAGGGAGATTTGGACGTGTAGGTGATATATATCTCATGATATGGGTTTCCAAAGCCATGTGATTCTTCCAAATTCAGTTTTTATTTTCTTACACAATTTATTCTTAACTATTTAAAAAAAATATAATTAACATTAATTTCTTTTTACAACATTATTGTTTGGGTTATACTATGTATGCACTTATTTTCTCTTCTCATATGTTCCATTATTTTTCCTAGCCATGATCGATTGTTGATGATGTGATGATAATGCTTACCCGCAATCAGAGCAAGGCAATGGGACTTGACCATGTGTGCAAGTTTAATTAATACGCATTTAACAAGACTCACCTCTACCACGTGTTTATCAATTTGAAAGATCCAAAGATCACCTTAAGCTAATCCCAATTGCATTCTAGAGAGAGACGGAGGGAAAGAGAGAAAAAAAACAATGTCTTTGGAAAAATAGGAAGATTTGAGTTATCTCTTTTTCCATCCATCACATAATTTTAGAAATAAAAACGTAGAAAAAGAAGATTATCTGGTGAACAATTATTTTATGTTCTCTATAAAGTTAACACTACAAAAAGTAACTCGATAATACGATGGTATGTTTTTACTCTTTTCCGTTGGTCATTTTGAGTATAATACAACATAGATATATTTAAACAGAAAAGTATAAGACAAAAACAAATTATTTGATATAAAAATAATCAATAAAAGTTTTTTATTCAATTCTAAACTAAAATTCAGTTTGCATTTAATATGTTTAATAGATATAAAGTACGTGATAAAAATATAGAAATATCTAACAGAGAAATTTCTTTTCCAAATGAAGTTAATCAAGAAACAGAAAGAATTCTACTTCTAGAACACAAATGCATTTGAAATCATTTGTATAATTCATCAAGATTAAAATAATTTATTTTTAAAACATTCAAATTATAATAATAAAAATTTTAAGCATGTGTGAAGCATGCTGGTAATATATAAATATCAAAAGTATGTATGCTACATTTAGTTATCTAATTAATGAAATTAATTATACAGAGAATGAAGGAAGAGCATGAGTTTCGGCTCAAGAAGAGGTATATTCGAGAAATTCAAGCTACTTTCTCGTCCTTCTTGGAGGTGTCTAATTTTAGAAGGTATTGATGTTTTATAGATTATGTTAAAAGCGGACAAACTAACACATAATATTCATGCTCAGCCGCATTTTATTTTATACGTAATCAATGTTCTTTTCCTAACGTAAAAAATGTTTGTACATCTTGATTGTGCATCAAAATATGAAAAGCTATATATATTATAGGAGATACATACTAAATATTTTAAAGTAACATTTCATATTAACAAAAAATTTCAGTTTAATGCTTAACTAATCAAATGTCATTTATTTTAAGTGACTGACAATACTTATTTAAAAACAAAACAAATAACAAACATAAGAAAATTCATCGAAACACAAAATATACAATTTTAAATATTTTAATAAATCTCATATATGTTAAAATTATTATAAAGTTATCTCGCGCGATGCGCGAGATAGTACTTCTAGTATATATATAAGTTATATAGTAGAACCAACTCCTACCCTTATCTTATCCGTATGAATTACTATATGATAATATCCAGCGAAATTCCCAACGCGAAGCGGCATGGTTTATGCTATTGCCAGGCCTAGAAATATACATGACGTTGCAAACTTTGGGAATAAGTTCAAATTAGAAATTTAATAGTATGTAATTATATTGTTTAATGTGTATACATGACGTTGCAAACTTTTTCTAATAAACTCAAATTAGAATTTAGTGTATGACTTACTTAACTAATAAACTATTGCACGTTCATCGTTTTAAAAATGAACAATTTGTAATTGTAAAGGTCACAACTTACAAGTTAATTTAACTCCTTCATGAACGTTCGAGATCGAAGTCTACGCAGTCTACGATCGATCTGACACGACGATCTCGCGAACTATCCACGTCAGACAAACGAATATGCTTTCTTCACATATTTATTTATATAATAACATTTCCAGATTTGTCATATACACTTGTGAGTCAAACAGATAGGTACGGTCGATGCACGTTACGTGGGACCCGCAACTAGTACCAAACTAATCACCTGCTCCAGATCTTACGATACAGCCTCCGCAACTAACCAATCATACGTTACCACGAGGGTAACTAACCACGCTTTCACTGTTTCACAGAGAACTTAACACTTGTGTTTCCGTACTCCAGGGGGTGTTTTCGTCAGTTCCGCTTCTTTCTTCTTCTTCTTCTTCTTCTTCTTCTTCTCCTTTATATAAAACCTTGGAAAAAAAAGGAGAAAACTAAAACTAGAAGAGGGTTCGGTTTTTGTTTTTCTTCCTCACCGGGAAAATTCGAAAGGTGTGTGTGTGTGTGACTGATTTCACAGAGTAATGAACACGAAATTGAAATCCGTTAACCGAATTCGGATTCTTGAAAAAGCGGTTCACCATTGTCTACTCTATCTCCGAGCTGTGTTCCTCTTCATCCCGACTTAAACAAAAGAAAAAGCTTCAAACTTTCTGATTCCAAATCCAAACATAGGAGAAAACCCATTTCTCTTTTGCCCTCAAAAAAGTTTTTTTGTTTGTTTTTTCTTTCTTTTTTGTTGTTGTTTCTGTTGCAAATGTCAATGTCTACATCAATTTTATCCGTTTTGTCTGAAGATCTTCTGGTTCGTATCTACGGGTTTTTAGACCCACCGTGTCGGAAAACATGGCGACTCATCAGCAAAGAGTGTCTCCGAGTCGACTCCTTGAGTCGTACCACGATCCGACTCCTCCGAGTCGAGTTTCTCCCGGCGCTTCTCCTCAAGTACCAAAACCTCTCTTCCCTCGACCTATCCGTCTGTCCTAAACTCGACGACGACGTCGTTCTACGTTTAGCATTAGACGGCACCGTTTCGACGTCAGGCATTAAGTCGCTCAACCTGAGCCGATCCACCGCGGTTCGAGCCAGGGGACTTGAGACGTTGGCTCGTATGTGTCACGCTCTTGAGCGCGTTGACGTGTCTCACTGTTGGGGATTCGGAGATAGGGAAGCGGCAGCACTGTCGTCTGCCAAGGGGCTGAAGGAGCTGAGGATGGATAAGTGTTTGAGTTTAAGCGACGTTGGATTAGCGAGGATCGTTGTTGGATGTGGTAATCTGAATAAGATTAGCTTGAAATGGTGTATGGAGATCTCTGATCTTGGTATTGATCTTCTCTGTAAGATTTGCAAAGGATTGAAATCTCTTGATGTCTCTTATCTTAAGGTAAAATGGCAGAAATTTGAAACCTTTATGATTGTTTTGTGGGATTCAAAGTTTCTATCTTTGTATTGATCAATGTGAGATTTGGCTAATATGAATAGTTATGTTTGTGAAATTGATTCAGATCACGAATGATTCGATCCGGTCTATAGCTTTGCTGCCAAAGCTTGAGGTTTTAGATATGGTAAGTTGTCCTTTGATAGATGATGTTGGCTTACAAATTCTAGAGAATGGTGCTCCTTCATTACAGGTAGTTACTTTGCCTTCACAATTACACACAAAGCTTTTGATCAATTCATTTTCGACTTTATTAATAAAGTTCAAGTGTTATGAACAGGAGATGGATGTAACAAGGTGTGAGCGTGTGAGTTTATCTAGCTTGATCTCTATTGTCAGAGGCCATCCTGATATTCAAGTCCTTAAAGCCAGTCACTGTGTATCAGTAAGCTTTCGATGAAGGCCTTGGATTGGTCTAGTTACCCGAAAATGTACTCTGCAGAATCTGTATTTACTCTTCGGTCTTTGTGATTCACAGGAAGTTTCTGCAAGCTTCTTAAAGCACATCAAAGGTTTGAAGCATCTCAAGGTTATATGGATCGATGGAGCTCATGTTTCTGATTCCTCTCTTGTAACCTTAAGCTCTAGCTGTAGATCTTTAATGGAGATTGGACTGAGCAGATGTGTTGATGTAACGGATATTGGGATGATGGCACTTGCACGCAACTGTTGGGACCTGAAAACCGTAAATCTGGCGTGCTGCGGATTTGTGACTGATGTAGCCATCTCTGCTTTAGCTCAGACTTGCCGGAATCTGGAGATTTTAAAGTTAGAGTCTTGTCACTTAATAACCGAAAAAGGTCTTCAATCGCTCGGATGTTACTCCAAGCTTCTTCAAGAACTCGATCTTACTGACTGTTGTGGCGTAAATGACAGAGGTACAACAGATTTATGTGTACTACTCATCAACCTCCGTTTGTGTTTTAGATCTTACCAGCTTTGGTAACTTACAGTTTTTGGTTCCTTTGGGAAATTTTACCGCGCAGGGCTAGAGTATATCTCAAAGTGTTCAAATCTTCAGAGATTGAAACTTGGACTCTGCACAAATATCTCAGACAAAGGGATCTTTCATATTGGTTCCAAATGTTCGAAGCTTCTACAACTTGATCTATACCGGTAAAATTCCTTCCCTCAAACCCGTCTCCTTCTTTTCTTGGTAGGTTCTTGATGGAAAAGGCATAAGGCATGTTTCGTTTTCTAATCGTTTCTGGTTTTTGAGTGCAGCTGTGCCGGTTTTGGAGATGATGGTTTAGCAGCTTTATCTCGAGGTTGCACGAGCTTGAACCGACTCATTCTATCGTACTGCAGTGAACTAACGGACACTGGGGTTGAACAAATCCGCCAGCTAGAACATCTAAGTCACCTTGAACTACGAGGGCTAAAGAATATAACCGGCGTTGGTTTAGCTGCAATAGCGTGCGGCTGCAAAAAATTGGGCTACTTGGACCTGAAACTCTGCGACAATATCGATGATTCGGGTTTCTGGGCACTAGCTTACTTCTCAAGAAACCTAAGACAGGTAAAAATACATATATTTTACAGGCGTAAATGGAGAACCATCAACTGAAAACATATTTGATTCGTTGTCTTGTGTTTGGTTTGGCAGATAAACTTGTGCAATTGCTCGGTGTCTGATAAGGCTTTATGCATGTTGATGAGCAATCTGAGTCGGGTTCAAGACGTTGACTTAGTTCATCTGAACCGTGTGACTGTAGAAGGGTTTGAGTTTGCTCTGAGAGCCTGTTGCAATAGGCTCAAGAAGCTTAAACTACTCGCACCTCTCAGATTCTTGCTCTCGTCAGAATTGCTCGAGACGCTTCATGCTCGTGGTTGCCGCATTAGGTGGGACTGAAGACATCAAGAACATAAGGTTTCTTGCGTTGGTTAGACTGTTATAGGTTTAGGGTGTTTATAAACTTAACGTTAAAATCAGTGAAACGTTAGTTGCGGTTTGTTTGAATGCATATCCGTTAAATGAGTCATTTGCCAAAGTGTTCAACCAAATGACATCATTGATTGCCTATATCAATCAATATGGCGACAATATTATGCATATTTGAATGGTAACTGCGGTCAGGGTAGCTAAATCCTTTTGCAGTCTTAGACTGCTCTATTTTTGGGGTGGACTATAAATCGCTGCGGACCAACTCTGTTTGTATGCAAAAGCGGTTCGCAGTTAATCCACAGTGGTCTTGTCTCTACTTTACTTGGAGTGCACTACTGCGGACTATATTTGCTGAATGGTACATAAAAAGTGGTGCAGTTCACAGATGGATTTATCTGTCCTGACCATTGCAACTATTCACATCCTAACTTCTAACTAATTGAGTTACCACCAACTTCTAACTAATTGAGTTACCACCAACGATAGACCCGTTATTGACATTCTCTCATCATTATGTCAACTAACCGTTAACCAAAATAAAATTTCAATCAATAATATAATTGTCGTGTTTACAAAAGTTGTGCCTAGAAAATATGATATTCACTAAATTTGTAATATAATGTAACTAAAATTATGGTATAGTGAAATTTTTTATTCTATGTTTTGTACTCCTAGAGTTTTCTTTTTAGTTGGATCATGTAGTATTAATTGATACGATATAAAGATATGATGTTTATTCTAAAACTATTTGAATATTAATATACTCTTAAGAAAGTCTTAATATAATATTTCTTATGTCATAAATAAGATTTATAATTTTCACTTTTTAATCATATTCCACATAAATTAACTAAAAACTTCAAATTATTAATAAAAATTTGACATGACAGAAAAATGAAAAATAATTATGTGAACATTTGATATGCCTAATTTTTTTCCAAGATATACATTTATTTATAAGGATAATAATATACCAGTCATTTTTGTATTGGTTGTAATGTAAAGAGAAAAAATATTCAATCTTTTTCTCTCTTGACTATTAATTATAATACTTAGATGCATAACAATAAATAATTTCTATTTTCCATATACTTTAGAAAATTATATGTGTACAATAACAATTGTTTATGCATCCATAAGTTTACACTTCAAAACAATATGTATGTATTACATTATATGAATATATGATGAGATGCATTCAACATATCTTTATTAAAGTTAAAATAAAATTAGGAGAAGTTATGGTATTAATTTTTTTTAATTGGGGTTCTTTGATGGCATGCATAATACAAACAAAAAATTAATGTTGTCCTAAAAACTGATATTTATTTTTAAACATATTTTATAATAGTGTACTTATACTTTTTATTATATAATTTATCATAATTTTATTGAGCTGACCCATTATATTAAAAATGAATGGTACACAAGAAAACCATACCTCTATAAATAATATCAATATATTTTTTTGTATTCAAAAACTAGTTCGGAATTGAAATTGTATCGATGTTATATGCGATATTATTATATGATTTTGGAAATATTCATTTGACGTAATACAGGCATATATGTGTTTTACCAAAAAAAAAAAATACAGGCATATATGTGTGTGATAAGGAACTTGAGTACTTTAAATAGGCAAACCTCTTTTTATTATAATTATAATATTACAAAAAGCACATATTATGAATTTAATCTAAAGACACCAATATTATTAATAATTATTTCTTAAAAATTGGATTACATCTAAAGAGACAAATCAAGCCCCCAGTCTTTAGAATTATTCATGACAGAACTGTTTTTGTCGAGTTTTGGAATAAGATCTACCAAGTAATGATCACGACTTCTAATGGTTGAAATGAGATCCCTTGTAAACAACTCCGGAATATGAGCATTGCCACAAACAAGATTTAGTGATAAATCACATAAAAATGAGGTTGAAGGACTTGGAGGAGGGGAATCAAAACTCATGGTCAAACAACCATGTTCAGAACTATAACGAATGTTCTTAAATGGTTCGACATCTGATTTGGGTAGAGAAGCATCAAAGAAACAAGCATTAGTACATACGTTATTGAAAGATGAGTTATTCAAAGATTGACGAACTTGTGAAACTTGAGAAAATTTGGAGTATCGGTCAAAGTAAAAAAGGCTAGAATGCTCCTTCTCCATCTATTTTTTATGTGAGAACACTTTTGTGGCTTTGTTTTGAGAGAATATTTTCTTGCAGATTCGCAGAATCGCCAGCTTAATTAAATCTTAGATTGTGAGACTATATTTTTTGAGACACTCTAACCCACATTGCTTTTATAAAGTTTCTTTTGTTTGTATTGACTTCACACATTGATGAGAAAAAGACTATGTTCTATTTATTATTAGTCTCAAGAGGTTAACGGTCTTGATTGCTTATTTAAGCATTTTTGGTATAATATCTTTTGGATTTGACAATCACATTGATTTTGAGAAACTGGAATTTTTTTTTTTAAACTATATAGAAACAAATAAGGCCCAATATTAACTTCTTCCTTAAATGATATTTTATGTGTTTATATTGTTTTCATAAAATATGCTATATTAAATGTACAGCTAATTATTACTCAATTATTGATTTATATGAGCAATAAAAGTGAGTCATAGAAATTAATAATAATACATTCATGCACAATTGATGTGTGGATAAAAAAAATTAAACTTTTTGTGCCTAAGGAAACAATTAGCTACCAAAATAATTTTTTCTATGAGAAAGAGATTTTTTTTTTGAAATGTTATATTAATTTAACCAACCAAAAGAAATATTTATAAAGGGAAAAAAGGAAAAAAAATGTTTAAGCGTTAAAACAAAAAGTTTGGAAATAGAGGTTTAGACATTATTAATAAAAATAAAGGATAATATCACTATGTTCTTAGGACTGTATAGGGTAGACTCCAACTACTAAGGAGTGTAGTAGAGTCATCGTTTGTCCGAACTGAAGTGCGAGAGATGATGCAGTGAGTCAAAGAATTAATAATAATACATTAATGCACAATTGATGTAAATGTGGATTAAAAAAATTAAATTTAAACTTTTTGTGTCTTAGGAAACAAGTAGCTACCAAAATAATTTTTTTCTTTGAGAAAAATATTTTTTTAAAAAAAAAATTTATATTAGTTTAACCAACAAAAAAAATATTTACAAAGGGAAAAAAGGAAAAAATGTTGAAGCGTTAAAACAAAAAGTTTGGAAATAGAGGTTTAGATATTAGTAATAAAAATAGAGGATAACGTCACTATGTTCTTCGGCTGAATAGAGTAAGTAGACTCCAACTACTAAGGAGTGTAGAGTCTTCGGTTGTCCGACCTGAAGTGCGAGAGATGATGCGGTTGACGATCAATATGTCTACTGTTTGAAGAGTTTGAAAAGAAGATCTCGACGGTTATTTATGTCTTCTCCCTTTTCTTTCCTTCCAGATATCATAGATGGAAGCCTAGAAAGCAAGGCGGATGAGGAGAGAATCTTGTAAGGATTTCCGCTTAGTCATGATCAATTGGAGAATGTAGTTCCAATTAGGACTGATGGAGTGATTGACTAGTTTGACATATATAATTCCAAATTGTATAAGAATATGGGCAGGCAAAAGTCTTGACCAGCTCACCACATAGACTACACGGTTGCGTGCTACCTCAGTTTTGTATTTGAGTCCCTGTTGAAAGCTTATATCTAATTGTTATCCAAGTAATGAAAGGGTACTTTGGAATATAGCTAACAAGACCTTGGAATAGCTAACTAGAGCTGTGCAACTCTATACCATTAAACTTTTGGAGAAGATTGTTGGATTTGTTTCCATGTTTTTCATTGTGAATGACATTTTGAATTTTTCGTGGATTACGGCAGCGCCTCAATCTCTAGTGCCCGTTGGATGCCCAACATTTGTGTCCCCACATCTCCAATCTTTTCCATCCTATTACCTCCTTTGAGCCAATGATCAAACCAAAAAATGCTGAGAGATTTCTTATTTTTATTCAGAAAAAAACTCTCAAGCAAGGGCCCTTAGCTGAAGAAGTTTCCTCTCCAAAACCATGATACTTCTGTTCTCTCACTGATATCCCAAAAAGAAGTTCTATTGAGAAAATATTGATTGCACCATGCTATCCAAAGAGAAGTATTGAGAAGTCTCAATATAAGAATTAGTGAGAACACCATACTTGTATACTTAAATAAAAATGAAGATTTTGTTGCGTTTAAGGATATTTTTTCGTAGGATTGCAATAATGAACTCTGCGCCACATCAAACAAAATGAATGCCACTTAGAACATTTGTCCCTTCTTAATTTATGGTTCCCACAAATATTAAAATTTAGATTTTAAGTAATTATAATTAATTATAAATTTGACAAAAGGTTACTAGTGTCATTAAGTTAAGTCAAAATCTACTTCTACAAGCAATCTATTCTTTTGTTTTCCTATCAACAAATATCTCATTTAATTTCTGATTATGAGTAAAAAAGTGACCATATGACAAATTATCTACCATTTTCTGACAAACTGTGTTTCATCGAAAATTTATAATAAAAAAATATTTTGACAAAATTATGACTTCTTTTTCATCAAAAGTTATTATATTTTTTTACAAACTCCAACTATTCAGGGTTTAATGTTATTTGGTCATCGAAACAGAGAGTGAGGTTAAAAATATGGATTAAGGTTGAAGAGGCTTGTTCTATAAATACGACTTAGCTAGGATTACATAATTGAAGAAACTTATACATTGTCACACGAAATCGGCTTGAAAGTTCCAATTCATGTCCTTGATACAAGCGAATGAAGTAATGTGTTGTTCTTTTTCACTGTGAATGTCGATATGGTATGATTGAATTGTTGAATCGTAAAAATATGTTTGTTTCGTATCTTGATAATACCATGTTACATGTTATGTATATTTAAGTTTCAGGAACATCATTTTTTAAATGGCTAGAGTTTGATTTTTTTGTTAAGCACCAAGTGTTTAGTGAAATGCCTAAAAGAATTTTACTTAGTTTTAATGTTAATTTTTTTTAAAGAAAAATGTGTCATGCGTCTTTCCAAATGTGTCATACCGATGGCAATTGATGAACAACTAAGTTTTGTGGATAATATTTTTGGCATTTAGTAGACAACTTTAATCCCTTTGATAGACAACTTTGACATTTTTGGACAATCTTAACTCCTTCGTTTGATTACTTTAACATTTTTGGATAATTGTAACCCATTCGTGGACAATTTTAACCTCTAGTAAACTTTGTTTACCTTGTTTCTTTTTATTTTGGTGAAAAACATTTTATGTCATAATGTCAAATACAACACATTTGGAAAGACTAAAAAAATATGGCACACTTGGAATTTTTTTTTAAAAATATGACATATTTCACAAAAATCCTATTTTTTAATGTCGTTTGTAGTATCCTCGATATGGTAACATTCTTGATTGTAGCGAATCTGCCATCTTGAACATAAGAATACGGACTAAGGCATGTCAGAGATGGGAGATGAGTGAATTTCCTTGCTGTCTCATGCGTTAAGGTTCATTATCAAGAAGAATATTAACCACAATGATTACACATTCTGATTGAACTCCAACGCAAAAAAAAAAAAAAATAATAAATTATGTTTCCACGATAGAAATAGTTAATTGTATTATATTGTTTTGAATGAAATATGGGTATGTGATCAAGCCACACACTAATTTGGTTGAAGAAATCTAGAATATGAAAGGAAGAAAACTAAAAACCAAAGAAGAAGAAGGAGAGACATAAATATCTAAAATATGCTTTAAGAAATATAATTTTTAAGCAGTTGTCTTATTTTTTGAAGATTTAAAAATCTTCAATCTCTTTAAATCTGTAATAGTACACGAAACTCAAACTAATATTTCAATCATAAACAAAGTACACTAAAATATGAAAATCCACTATATCTCTTTTGATCCATTTTTACAATCTTCATGAGATTTTTATTGAATGGCTGCACCTTCTAAAGAAGATTGCCTACGTACCCTTTAGAAGGGATCAAGCCAAACACGTAGTTCTAAACCTTTAATTCTCTCTTTCTCTAAAAACTCATAAGTTATGCCACAACTTAGCATCTTCTTATATAGAGAAGAGTTTCCTAATCTCAAAAGGAAATCTTACATATTTAGATAACTCCTAAATATAACACTTTTCCTAATGTCTCTTGGTATAGCTTATTGCTCAAGCTATCTTCAAGCTTATGCCAACATTCTCCCCCTTAAGCTTGAATTCTTCTTTTGACACATCTTGAACTCCCATAAAATCTCTCATCTTCTTAAACTTGATCCTTTCCAAGTGTGTTCTGCACCATCGCTCTCTTCTCATTTAAGAACACGAGATTATAAATGACTCACTCTTTTATTGCTTTAGAAAACTTACTCAAAAACTAAAGCTCACACAATCTCTCTTAACTTATGTCACGCCCAACAACGGTTCTCCATGATTCTCTTAATCTATGTCATAACTCAACATAGATTCTCCCTTTTTTTGTGTTATATGCCTTGCGATGTGCAAACTTCACTTAATCCCAACTTAAATCACTCAAAAACTGTTTCATTTCTCGTCTTTACTCCACTTTTGATTTTAAATCCCTAAAATCAATTATGCCCATATTCTTCTATCTCCCATGGGATCTATCATCATCAATTACAACAAGCTTCTTATACTCTTCTCCTGATCGCCTCGTAATCCGTTTCCCATTCACCAATACCCAAAAACGAGACAGAATCATACTTCCTCTTCAATTTTGCCTTCGAATCAGAATCGGAACCATCGCTTTCGGTTTTCGACTTCGATTTTTTTAACCTTGCTTCGCTGTAACTCCACTAGCTTCAACAGCAGCTTATACCACTGTATCGTTTAACCAGACCTGGACACCAGCTTGTACCGTTGTTAAAAACATAACAAAACATGCCACCTAACACTCATTATTAGGGAGACTTTCGATACAATCCAATGTCCTCTTCTTCTGTTCAAGCAAAAATCTTTACCAACAGCTTTTGAACCCCTGTTAGTCATCTTTAAACCTGTCCCATATCCACCAAACGAGTGACCAGTATGAGACCCATCTTTACAGCCTTTTAAAATTCACCTCTAGAGCTCTCGAAGTTACACCCAGCTGTAAACTCATTCTGCACTACTGCTAGCTCCATGTAAGCATAACCCATCAAAACTTTGACTTTTGCATCACAAATGTTCTCAGATTCTGAAACGTTTCATACCATCGTGCAGACTAGACTCAACCAAGATTACACTTGATGATTTCTCCCAAATGCATTCTGAGAAATTATGCATGATCCCTTTCTGAGATTATCTATCAGTTACTTGTACTTGCTTGAAGATGAACCCAACTACCATTATTCATACTCAGTAGTTTAAAAAAAAAAAAAAAAAAACTTTTAGAAGTGAAACACTTTGAGACAACCCTGCAACGCCTGCAACTCTCTCTTTCCCAGTTTCTTCTTGATGAATTCACTGATTCACTTCTGTACTTTGACATTTCAAGCCACACTCCCTTATTCTTTTCTGAAACTTTAGAACCTTCAACTGTTTCTTGAACCTGCAACTGATACTTTGAATTTGATTCCCAGACTAAGCATTTTCTCCCAAAGCTTGATTCATCTCAGATCATATGTGAATTTAAACACATCTCTTGTAAACAATAGACCAACAGTAGTATACTTACTATTATCTACCTTTTAATTCTTGTCTCTTTATCACCAACGCTTGTGATAAACCTTTTCAGCAACCTTCCACATCACTTCTTATAAATATGATGTCACTTTCTCATGCCAAAAGTAACCTGCAAAACCTGAACCCGGTATGCTGGAAACCAACTTGTCATCTGCATCAATTACCAATACTGACCAGTCTTGAATCTCTCGTCAACCATCACCTTCACTAGTGACAATGCTTCAGAGACCCTCACTGTACTTGTTCTTTAAACCATGAACCTGAACTTCTCCTTATTCATCAGTCTCATACTTCAAATCCTGATGAAAACTCACTTGACAAATGTCCTGCAAGTGATTCTTTGAGAAAACGAATCCAAATCGGTCTTCTTCGATGCAACCAGACACAACAATCTGGAGTCTTCTAGTTTCAAAATGCAGTCTGTTCTCATTCGCATTTTTCATCAATGTAGAATCAATCTTTTGTTGCATACGCCAGCGTTTGAGACAACTTCTTCATTGTGTTTTAAGCACAACAACTTCATTCTTCTTGAAGTGATTAACTTTAAACAGTCCCTGCATCACTTGCAACTGTTTCTCTCACTTTCTCTTCTCAATCTCTTGTTAAAGACCACTGAGAATTTTGAATTAACCTCATCTCAAACCCCATACTTGTGTATAATCTCTGAATCTCCAAAGATCCTGCAACTTGTACTTGAGTACTCTTCCCAAAATCCCAAGCTTCTTCCCAAATCCGATAACACCTCTTCTTTTGTTATCAAATGAGACCATACCTTGCTTGACCCTTTTGATACTCTCTTGCTCTTGATTTCTTAGTCTTTTCCTTCTCACTAAACTTCCACGATTCTTCTTCAACAGTGAGCTCCACATGTTTAACTTCCTTCTTTGAACCACCATATGCTCAGATTTCTTAGAAAATTCTGACAACACATACTTGAAGATACCGACTGCAGTATTGCTCCACGAGAAATCCAAGAAACATCTAAAGATGTGTGCTTTACACTCTTGCAGAGGCAGATTCCATCTGTAACAACACCATAACCTTCACTGCATTTCTTCCTACTTGGCTCCAACCTCTGTTGTTAAACATTCTTGTTCACTGACCTTGAAACCATACACATTTTACTTTGTGTATCCGACTAGAACTCATGACTGCTTACTTGAAAACAATGTGTTTGAACCTTAGACGTATGTTTCACCTTCCTGCAGCCTTTTCTAACTAGTCCCTCGTGAATAATAAGAAAGACCATCAAGAACAACTGCTTCCAATGAAGCTTTCCGACTCCTTTGACTGTTGAAGGAGTCTCATTCGCAACATGTCCTTTCTTAAGCTCCTCTAAGCTTTGAGAAATAAATTCTTCTTCACTGCATAACACCAACTTGTCCCTGAGAACTTCATCCAGATGAGGCCGTTCATCTTGCATCAACAGATTCTGCTTTCAACCGGTTTGTACTTTCAGACTTACAAACTGACTTGTGACTTTGCTCACCAAACTCGTTCTCAGCTGTGCAGTGATCAGTGATCACCTTGCCTGTAACTGTGACCTTCTTTCCCGCAGGTCCAACAAATATTCTTCTCTCTTACCTTCGATTCCTTCTCTTGGTTTGCTCTCAGTTTTGACAACCTCATTCTTTGTTCAAACAAGCTTCTTCTTACTTTTGCTTGTTTCCAAAACTGATCAAACTCTTCAATCAGAGCCTTCAAAGAATCGTGCACTTTTTTTTTTTAATTATATTTGTGATCACAACTCACTTGTGATCGTTTCCTCTTCGTTCTAAGAAGAACACCTTTTCTTCTTTCTCACGCCAAGCTTGCTCCTTGTCGTGATTAGGTTTAATGATCAAGCTCTTCTTGATCTTTTAACCACAGCTTTGTCATCCTTCTCCTTGATCTTTTTTTTTTTTTTTTTTTTATTTTAAAGGCTTCAGAGGACTTCACGATCGGCTAATAACCCAAGTGATCGCTTTCTTCCTGTCCAAGCAGTCCTCCACTAGATCACGATCAGCTTGGTCTCCTTCATCTTCAACGATCAGTTTTTTTTTTTTTCTTCTTAAGCAATCGTTGCTTGTTTTCCAAGTTACCACGAGCAGCTCTTTCCTCTGCTTCTACAAGGTCACGATCAGCTTCATACCAATTATTTTTTTCTTTCTACGTCACGACAAGCTCCTCCTAGACGTGATTCTCTTTAGGGTTTTGAATCAACTACTCTTGATTCTTCGTGTTCACCAAGAGATCTGGATCTCAATGCCGAGATTGAATCGTGTTGTCCGCCGATTGTTTCTCCTCTCCGAGATCTCCAGGTTCGTTACGCTCTGATACCAATTATTGAATGGCTGCACCTTCTAAAGAAGATTGCCTACGTACCCTTCAGAAGGGATCAAGCCAAACACGTAGTTCTAAACCTTTAATTCTCTCTTTCTCTAAAAACTCATAAGTTATGCCACAACTTAGCATCTTCTTATATAGAGAAGAGTTTCCTAATCTCAAAAGGAAATCTTACATATTTAGATATCTCCTAAATATAACACTTTTCCTAATGTCTCTTGGTATAGCTTATTGCTCAAGCTATCTTCAAGCTTATGCCAACAGTTTTTGGGAGTAATCGGTGTACCTATCCTTACAGTTTTACCATATTTACATCACATTGTGAAACATCTTCCTCAATCCTCCATCATAAAAATTCTACAATTAAAAAAAAAGGAAAACAAATGGAGGATGAAACCTAATGTCGATTTTATCTCATTTTATAAAATGACGTCATATTTTTATATCACTGGAAGCGATCAAATATGGACTTTTGGGAGTTTACCGTTTGTTCGATAATTCTGGTTCACATCCAATATCTATGGACAAAAATTTGCGAGACTGAATGATTAAATATTTAAGCAAAAAACTCATGAATTTTTTATAGATTATGCTCTTGTATCACGTTATAACCTCTTTGACAACAGTAATCTCTACAATCTAATACTTTCTTTTCATGGATCCAGTCACTTTCAAGTTTTCCATCGATACCTACTATACTTTCAATAAAGAATACAATCAATCCCACATGATTAACCCCATTGATGATGAGCACAAATTCACAACTGATTCTAGATAAATGATGATAAGGTTTCTGCTTTTCATGCATAGTGTCATGCATAGTGATAACCCGATAATACTTGGTGTAATATTCTCTAAACCAAGTTATGATATTACATAATATCAATTTTGATGCCTCATTTTTAAATTCTAACATTTGTTTGATATTTCCTTTAGCTACCCAAATCCATTATTTGGTTCTAGCTTGTTGTACAAATCAGATTCATGTTTATAAGACTTACATTCTCTTAATTTTAATATACCAACTATTCGACCGGTTATTCATCGAACACGTTCTTATACCAAGAACCCACAACAAATTTCCAATTTGCGTTTTTATATATATTATTGTGATCATTCTCTTTGATTATCCTTTTTATAGGTCTTAAAATACTTCATAAGTCAAAATTGGGTAAAAAATATTTAAGATGATACACACTTATGCTAAATTGGCTCCCTAAACCACTTTAATTGCAGCGTCAATGCCACATCATGCATAGTGACATCATCTTGCATCGTATACTACGTGCTCTGAGTGAGGTGATTCAAGCTCGTATAAAAAAATAATAATAGCTATCCATATATCCTACTTTGTGGAGTAGAAAACACATGTGTTTATTTAAGTGACGTGAGAAACAACATATAGTAAATACCAAACTTTCTATTATATATATATATACTAGATAATGACCGTGCTGGTAGCGCGGGAAAACATTTTTTTATATATTTTGTTATTTGTTAATAATATATTTATGTTGTATTATTAATTTACATATTATATAATTTAGTACTAAATGGTGATTTTTGATTAATATTAAACTACTAATAGGTAAGCCTGAAAACTATTATCGGTATTCGTATTCGACCCATTTTTCGGTTTGTATCCGCCCCGAAAAAAGGTACCCGCAGCTTTAGGGTCGAGTGAAAAATATAATAGTTATATTATCCGTGAATAATGATCGAGTATCGGATATTAATTTAATTTTTGAGCGTCACCCTTTTTATTACCTGACTCATAAATACACGTTATTATTTTGTAGAATAATGCTACCAGCGTGAGGAAATATTTATGTAAATTTAGATTTGTTTATTACAAAATAATAGTAGAAAAATGATTAATTCTATACATTTTATAAAATCATATATTTTATTTTGCTTAAGGTCATACTCTGATTTCGACTTGTAGTTGGTACTACTATTTTGGTTTAGTGCAATATCAAATTCGTTAATTATACATTCGGTAAAGCTAAAAAAACCCAACAAAACATATATTGACCCGTGATTTGGTATTACAAATTAATGTTATCGTGTTTAGAGATCTTAATATACCAAATTTACAAATTAAAGTTATTGGTATAACATGTTATATATTAATTTTATAGGTGAAAATTACAATTAGGTTATGTATATTATCAACATTATACACTTAGTATTGTTTATAAAATGAATTTTGTGTATAAACAATTAATTTTTAGCCAATTAAATAGTTTGTTATTATTTTCTAAGATTTATGAAACAATAAATTTTGTTTACAAAATAATTAAAATATAATAGCGTCATAATATGTCACATCAGAACTGGTTAAATTTTTAACAACATAGTTTAAATAAGTATATAGATATATTTTTAAAATAGAAACAATGTTGTATCTTAATTTTAATATATATTTGTTATTATTAAATGATTTAGATATGCAAATATTTAATCTTAGTTTTATAAATAAATTTAAGTTTTATAATTTTTCTAAATAGTTTGTTATTGTTTACTAAGATTTCTGAAACAATAAATAGAATCTGTGTAATTATTTTATTACATAATTTCGAAATTATTTTATTATTGTTTATTAAATAATTCCATAATTATTTTATTAATGATTTCTTGTAATTTAATAAAGTAATAGTTGCTATTTTTTAGGTAATCATTTTCTGATTACAACAAATTAATATTAAAATTATGTTATTATATTTTGTAATAAAATACAGTGGCATTTTGTGTAATATTTTATATGTAGTAAGGTTATTTGTTTATAGGGTTGCTTAAATAATATAATAGAGATAAATTACTAATATATATTTGAAACTTCCAGTCATTCATACTTTAAATGGAAGATTTGTAAAATCAAAGTATGAATATTTTTGTGAGGAAAGTTATCCCTTCAAATTGTTGAGTGAAGACATCGGTTCCTAGTCAATTGGCTTTACTATTGTACTTATTTATTTCCAAATACACTAGCTTAATTTAAGACACAACCTTGAAAAAATCATGATTTATTGTAAACTCATTAGATATTAACGTTAGAATGAAAAAAAAAAAAAAAAAAAAAGAGAATGGGGGATAAACACTCAACTAAAACACAATTACATGTGAATAGAAGAAGACATGATACAAGAAAATGAACATTTAAAATAAAAAACAATAACTTAAAAAGGATAAAAAAAATCTTCATCCAGAGATGTGGTGGATAACAACAAAAGGTCTCTAATAACTATGAAACCTCAAAATAAAAGATTAAATAACATAGAAAAGAGAAAAAAAAAAAGATATTCAAAGGGATAGAGATAAATCAATTCCCCCGCTTTTGGAGTTGTCTTCTTCTGGCTGAATATCATCATCATCATCATCAATCTCCACAACTTTGTTTGTTCCAATCTTTGAGATGAAATTCTCTTCGCTCAAAACATTCTCTTTTAAAGACACATCGCTAGAAAGTTTGGTGGCTCGAGGAGAAGGAAAAGGATAACCGTTTTTTGAAATTAATGGGAAACTCCTTTTTGGTAAAGGATCATGGACCCTTGAAGCAATATCATTGGTGCTAGCGTTCCCGGTAAAGAAACGAGTAGGAGTCACACGAGGAACTACGGTCATGTTCATATCCGCGAGTCCTCCGAGGACTCCTCTATTGAAAGATGGGTAAACTAAACGTTTAAAAGGATCAAGAGTGATCCCAAGATGATTTTCATTTGATAAAGCATCTTGTGAATACCCACCTAAGAGAATGTGAGGCTTATCTAGGTAAGGGTTCAAAAAGGCGAGTCCAGGGAAGTCTGCTTCCATCTCCTTCCGCTTCTTGTCCCACTCCCGCTCTTGCTTGTGGGCGTTCTGGTGACCACCTAGGGCTTGAGAAGTGGAGAATCCTTTTTTGCAAAAGTGACATGTGTAGATCTTGTTCGATTTGGACGGGTAAATCTTCATGATCTCTCTTCCTCTTCGGACATCACTAGATCCAAAACAAGGGTTCTCAGTCCTCCTGTCAGAGGTAACCTCCTGAGGAGAACCTAGTTTCAGATCAGTGTTTCTTGTTGCCTTCTCCTTGGACTTCTCTGTGGCCACAACAACACCTTTGAGTTTTTCTGGTTTGGGTGTGGAAGAGCCTGAAGAAGACATAGCTTGGTTCTCCATAACAGATCCTTTTTTTCTTTGTTCGGATTGAGAAGTGATCTTTATCTTTTGTGCTTAGATTCGGAGAAAATGAGGTCACTATTTATTGAGAAAGTAACCTCAATGTTCGTCAACTATTATAGTAGAAAATCTCCAAGGGCAAATAAAATTAGAACAAGTAGACTTCATATCAAAAGTTATGGTTGTTTCTTTAAATATGTTGATTTTACTTATTTTGACTTACAAAATAATACTCTTTTTTGAAACATTAGTTGTATACAACTGTACTGTGAATCCATAATTTTGCAGTTGTTTTTCTAACAATTATTTATTCTTTTTGTATCTTCACTATATTTTTATATAAAATATGTACAGTCTTTTCTAATATAAATCCATACTTCAAAAATTTATTGGAGTTGCCTATGTTATATATAAAACAAATAATTTGTGGGGAAAAAAAATACTTAAAAGTATATGTTTTTTCCAACCATCTTGTTACAGAAATACTTAACGTTTAAGAAAAATATTGAACAAAATTTTTTCCAAACAAATAAATGTTATAAACTGCTATATTTTCTATGAATTCTCCTGTTCTTTTTTTCAAAAAAATAATAATATATATTCATTGAATTAAAATAAGTAACATTTACCAAGCTAACTAGTCAAAGTACCATATTTCACTACTATGGAAGGATGATGTTATTCTTTACTAGTTTTATAGAAGATAATTACTCATTACAAATATAAAAATTGCATTCTACAAAGGAAAAATTAACTTGGAATGTGTTTCATAAACATTTAACTTAGACAGCTTGTGATTGACTACAGTTATTTCTTCCTCGTTTCTCTAATTGGTTTTTCTGTCCTAATCAATTTTTACTTCGGGGGAAAATACTAAAGAAGGAAACAAAATAACAAAAATGGTATATGAACTGTAAAGAATAACAATTTTATTTTTTAAAAATTTATTATCAGATATGTTACATATCATATGTATTTTCAGAAAAAGAAAGTTTGAATACCTTCATGAGATTACTCAACTATTTGGTAACATATATCCACAATACATTCATGAATACTGACTCATTACCACATAATATTTTTTATTACAGTATCTTTCTTTTTCACTAAAATATTATGAAATTATTCTTTTATCTAGGCAAATATCAACGTTTATATTTTTCCAATTGTATAAATAATTGTTCATACTTTTAAAAAACTTAACCATTAGATAATAACCCGCACTTTGTGTTAGTTTATCAAGTAAATTCAACAGAATTTCCAAAATGTGTAATGATTTTAGGTTGTTTTATATAGGAATTTGTTTCTTCTTTAAATTACAATTGTTGGTATTAACTATTCATTTTCAGTTCAGCCTCAGCAAAAATATATATTCATTTTTATTTTTGTATATTATTAATGAGTTTTGCTTCAAATAAATGAAATTTGTGATAATTTTTAGTTTAATTATATTCAAATTTGAGATTGATTAGCAATCATGTTATTGATTGATTGAATAGTAATATACGCATAAAAGAAAAAAGTTTGTAATTTGATAAATTTTTATTTTGTACGAAGTTAATGAATTCATTTTGAAAATATAATTATTTAAACATGTACATTTATATAAATATGTTTAAATTATGTCAAAAGAATTAAAATAACTAATTTAAATGAATTAAAGTAATTCATAATGAATTAAAATAATTAATTTAGATGAATTTAAATTATATTTTAAGAGTGCTCCACAATTAATACTTTTAGTATCTTTGTATTTTTGTTGATACATTTATTTTGGAAATTTATAGTGTCATATATAATGGTTTCATTTTGTTAGTATTTAAACGAAAAAGTAGAAAATTCTAGATCAAACAAATCTTATGAAATATAGAGTTCAAATTAAAAATTTATATTTCTTTCAGATTAACATTTTATATGGTGATGTCATATGTCAACATATAAACATTTATATCTATAAAGATGTTCAACTTTATAATTATGTAATAATAAACAAAACAATATACATATTTTTATTATTTCATGTCGAATACTTTTATTATTATTAAAAGAAACGACCATTCTTTTTTTTAATAATAAATATAATATATAATTAAGCATCTCATACTACTTAATTAAACCAACCAAACCACAATTCAACAATAAACCAACAACAACCAACATGCACAGCGGAAACATACCAACAATTCAAAACCAACATAACATCAATGCAGTAACATTCCTAACCATTCTATCTAACAACGTAACATAACTCTATCCAAGGTTCCATTAACACAAACACTAAAAACAACATCACAAAACCGAGACCCTAGATCATCCTCCTCCTCATTGCCATGATTCCACGCTACACATTCATTACCTGCACCACAAACAACAATTGAGATGCGTGAGTATTACAGAAATACCCAGTGAGGCGATCCTCCCATCTACAAGCTATACACACAAGAAAATTGAGAGTACAACCACAAATAAAACATAACAAACCAGTCATTGCACAAGTCAGCCAATAACATATTCACCACACCTACATATCATCACACAAAACAAGTTATACAACTCAATTGTTTAGATAAGCTCATGGTCACGCACTCACCTTATCAAGCTGATTCTAACAACAAATACAACCAGGAGAAATTCTCCTTGAGTCTGAAACAGTCCAGAAATGTCCTACAACAAGTAACACAACCAAAAACAACCTTGAAGCAAACTGGACAGAAACATCAGAAAATAACAATCTTAAAGACGAAACCCTAAAATAAAAACCAACCGTTAACTATCAAATCCCTCCGGTGAAAAGCTGGTCCGAGACGTCACAAAGCTTTCCACAAAATATCGTGCCGATCAGAAACCAGACGAGACCACAATCTCAGTTACAATCCCCGATGGTCCCAGTTCACGTCTGAGAAAACGTGTTTCACGAAACTGCCAATAATTCATCGAGTTTAAATCCAAATTCACTTCTGTAAAAAAAAAGAATAACGACGAAAGGCTTGAGAATAAAACTACCAAATTTCGTTACCTTTGACAACGATTTTATATATTGAAACTGTTTCTTCCCAAACCCTAATGATTCTGCTCTTTCTCCTTTAATCTCCTTCACACCACAACAGGCTCTCTCCTCTCTCTTTATCTCTTTATTCCTCTCAACACAAGTATTGAATAACAGCCACCACCAAATGGAGAGAAGAGGCGTCCATTTCATTATAAATACATCACTTAAGGTTTCCCAAAACCGGTTTTAAACCGGGTGAACTTAAACCAAACCGGGCAATTTCATGATTTCACATAAATTGATCGGTTCTTCCACTTATCTTTGGGACACGGGCATTACAATTCTAGATCAATTGGTGGCAACTTGTCTTGTGGGAAGGTTGTTAAAGGGTGGGGACCAGGATTCGAGGAACTCCTGGCGCACCAATAACCTACTGGTGGACGTGGATTTCCACAGTGATGGGTTAGGATCGACGCCCTGCAAGGCCAGCTTAGGGTCTGTTGAGCCGGCTAGCATGGGCTAGCGGAGTCCACGGATGGTCCGTTAGGGCAGCTAGCGGGGGGTTAGTGGATTTCCGGGACGGGTTGTCATATTAAATTTCTTAAAACATGATATATATATATATATATATATATATAGTTTAACATTATACACAAATAAAGTATTTAAAAAATGGGCAATTGGTTATATGTAGTTAATTAAATATTTTTTTAAGATTTCTTTTATACACCTCATATTTGAAATCATGTTAAGGTATATCCATCCATATACACTCACTTTAACTTAAACAATTTTATTGGAAAAATTATTAAAACAATTTTGAAGAAACAAAATAATTAAAAATATAAACAGTAAATCCTAGATTATAGTTTTTGAACTCTATATACTAAAGTGTAAAGCCATAAAACCAACCATAACCATAAAAATTAAATCGTAAACTCTAATCCCTAAAACATAAACCGTTAATCTTAAAACGTAAAAAATGGTACATTTTCTAATTTTAAAGGGTGATTAGCACTTAGACATGCTTTCCATCAAACTTCTTTCACTTTTACCTACTTTCTATTCTTGCTATAAAAGATGTCGCCTACATATTCTTGAGCAAGGATTTTTTAAATTAGTTTTGGATTATTCTTTTTTAGGTCCATCAAATTATGTGAGCAAATTTTTCTGATTAATTATTTCCCATCTAATTTAGTTGTACCTTAAATTAAGTTGATTATATATGATAAATTCTCCATGTTTAGTAACTCAGAAGAAAACCACAAACCTATTTATGTATACGTCTATCTAATTCTTAAGCCAAACGACTTCCCCGCCAAACCTCATAAAACAAAGCAAACCAAAACTACAAAACTCTTCTATCATAAACAAAACTATTCTTGCAAATATTTCCAAAATTATGCAGAACTCACACTCCTAAAGAGGCTACGCAAGCTTCATAACAACAAACAGCTCTTCAAAAAAAAAAAAAAAGGAGCTGTTCAATTTATATTAAAAAGGAACCAAAAAAAAAACAAAAAAAAATACGATAAACCAAAAAAAAAAAAATGTCATACGGATACGACGACGATGATGCAAAGAGGAAAAAGAGATACGTAATTATCTCTATCTCCTCTGTTCTTTTGATCTCTATGGTTGTCGCCGTGACCATAGGCGTTAGCGTCAACAAGAACGATAACGGGGGTGATGAAGAAATCACAACTTCTGTTAAAGCCATCAAAGATGTTTGTGCACCAACGGATTACAAAAAGACTTGTGAAGATACTCTAAGGAAGGATGCGCAGAACACATCAGATCCATTGGAGCTGGTGAAGACAGCGTTTAACGCGACAATGAAACAGATAACTGACGTGGCGAAGAAGTCACAGACTATGATTGAGTTGCAGAAGGATCCGAGGACGAAAATGGCGTTGGATCAATGCAAGGAGCTGATGGATTATGCAATCGGTGAGCTTAGCAAGTCGTTTGAGGAGTTGGGGAGGTTTGAGTTTCATAAGGTTGACGAGGCGTTGGTTAAGCTGAGAGTTTGGCTTAGTGCAACGATTAGTCATGAGGAAACTTGTCTTGACGGGTTTCAAGGGACGCAAGGGGACGCAGGTGAGACGATTAAGAAGGCATTGAAAACCGCGGTGCAGTTAACGCACAACGGGCTTGCAATGGTCACCGAGATGTCGAATTATTTAGGACAAATGCAAATTCCGGAGATGAATAGTCGCCGGCTACTGGCCCAAGAGTTCCCTTCGTGGATGGATGGGCGAACGCGTAGGCTTTTGAACGCTCCTATGTCCGAGGTTAAGGCAGATATCGTGGTGGCTCAAGATGGAAGCGGTCAGTACAAGACGATCAACGAGGCATTGAATCATGTCCCCAAGAAGAAGAACACGACTTTTGTGGTTCACATTAAAGGTGGAATCTATAAAGAGTACGTTCAGGTGAACAGAAGCATGACACATCTTGTTTTCATCGGTGATGGTCCTGACAAAACTGTCATTTCCGGCGACAAAAATTACAAGGATGGTATTACCACCTACAAAACCGCCACCGTTGGTAATGATTTCTCTCACATGTTTTATTTTATTTTACAAATTACAAATTTGTATGTGAATTAGGCCCAAAAAAATGTGTAGGGATGATATATTAGAAAAATTTGTCACTTTAGGACCGAAATTAAAATATTGGAGATTAATGTCTTTTATTGATGCATAAGGTCCAAAGTTTTAATGAGCCGGCCTGATCTGAATGAACCTTATGGTTATTGCAGCAATCGTTGGAGACCATTTCATTGCCAAGAACATGGGGTTTGAGAACACGGCAGGGGCAATGAAACATCAAGCGGTAGCTATTAGAGTTCTATCAGATGAATCGATATTCTACAACTGTAGATTCGATGGTTACCAAGACACTCTATACGCACATTCCCACCGACAGTTTTACCGGGATTGTACTATTTCGGGCACCATTGATTTTCTCTTTGGAGACGCAGCTGCGGTATTCCAAAACTGTACTTTATTGGTGAGAAAGCCACTCCCCAACCAAGCATGTCCCATTACCGCCCATGGACGTAAAGATCCGCGTGAATCCACAGGATTCGTGCTTCAAGGGTGTACGATTGCTGGCGAACCGGATTACTTGACAGTCAAGGAAACCAGCAAATCTTATCTTGGAAGGCCATGGAAAGAGTATTCAAGAACTATCTTCATGAATACATTCATCCCGGATTTTATTCCGCCGGAAGGATGGCAACCATGGCTTGGCAATTTTGCCCTTGATACACTCTTCTACTCAGAGGTGCGGAACACTGGACCGGGTGCAGGTGTCACAAAACGAGTTACTTGGCCCGGAATCAAGAAGTTGAGTGAAGAAGAAATCCTTAAATTCACTCCAGCTGAATACATTCAAGGTGACGCTTGGATTCCAGGTAAAGGTGTTCCTTACATCCCAGGTCTTTTCCCTGGAAACAGCTCAGGAACCGATCCAAGTGAACTGGACTCCGCAAATTCTACAACAACTGGCTCCAACACAACAGAGTCATCAGATTCGCCATCAACGGTAACGTCTCCTTCAAATTCTCCACCAGCTACACCTTCAACAGTAACGTCTCCTTCAAATTCTCCACCAGCTGGTCATTTTGGTTCCCCACCAGCTACACCTTCAACAGTAGTGTCTCCTTCAGCTTCACCACCAGCTGATTATCAGGGTTCCCCATCAACTTCACCTTCACCTTCTCCTTCAGTTTCTCCATCAGCTTCTCCTTCAGTTTCTCCTTCAACCTCCCCATCTGCTTCTCCATCTGCTTCACCATCAGCTTCTCCATCTGCTTCTCCATCTGCTTCACCATCAGATTCCCCAAAAAGCTCGGTTTGAGATGGATTCAAAGACCAGGTCTAACTAGAGATCGAGTGCACTCGTAAACTTTTTTTGGTTTTAATATTTTGGCCAACCTTTTGAGGACATCAGGTACAGCATTATTGGTGTACCATGTTAATGAGGTTATAATCACTAGCTTTGTAAATTCATGTTAACTCGCCATGCATGTATATATATATGCTGTAATTATCTTTTCTATATAAAATTAATTAGTACATCTTGTATAAATGGGAGGGTTTTTATTCTGTACCTAATAGAGTACATGTAGAAAATTTTCATACAAATACTAAAATACAATATAATGTTTCCTATGTGTTATGGTAAGTCAATAGCTCTGGGCATTCGGGTTCCTGAACCCGATCGGATTCGGGTTTTCGGGTTTAGATATATAGAACCCGTTCGGGGTTTTATATTTTCGGGTTCGGGTTCGGGTAATACCTGTTTCGGTTCGGGTAATACCTGTTTCGGTTCGGGTAATTTGGGTATATCCGAACTCAATCGAACCATGAAAAAAAAAAAAAAAAACTAATTTTTATTTTTTTATAAATTTTAGAAAATTTGTATATATATAAATATTTAACATTTCTTTTTATAGGATAGAAAAACTAAAGTGGTAAAATGGTTAAAAATAAGGGTTCAAATCCCCTAGAATGCATATTTTTACATTACCCGAATCCGATCGGGTTCAATACCTCTCGGATAATATGACCAGGCCTAGTCAACAAGATTGATGCAGCAACTGGACCAAAATTGTACCAAAAGGACCAAAATTGATCGCATTGCAAAACAACTCCTTAACCTTTTAAAATTTATAACAAATACCAATAAACTCTTATCTGTTACAAATCAATCCCTCAAATTATTTCGAAATAAAATATCTTTCTTATATGTTTTGACCAAAACCCTTAAGATCTAATAGTTGCTCTGTTTCTCAAACAATGGCGGCTTCATCTTCTTCTTCGTCTTCGTCTTCCTCCGACGTCTCCGCTGATTCTTCAGACTCTCATCGCCGCCGTAGAGATCGCCGCCGTCACCGTAGAAACGACCGTGACAGAGAATCTCTCAAGGTACGGAAGAAGAGCCGATCCACCTCTAAAAAACGCCGTAGACGCCACAACTCCTCCGATTCATCTGATTCCTCTTACTCCGATTCCTCCAGGTCCGTTCAATGTCAACTTCTCTCACTGTGTAATACGATTTAAAACCTTAATTTCGTCTCTGGATCGGAAACACCTTGGTTTCACATTTTGACTTTGTTCGTCGACGTTAGGGTTTTGGTTTAGTGGAATCTGAATGAAATTGTTGAGCTTTATAGTTTTTGATTTAGTCAGTGATGTTTTTTTTTGTGGCAGAGATGAGAGCTCAGATAGTGAGCACGAGAGGGCTCGAAGGCACAAGAAGCATGAAAAGCCAAAGAAGGTTTGCTTTTTTTTTTGTTTAATCATGTGATGGTTTCTCTCTTTATGGTGGTGTTCTGCTTTAAAAGTACTCTGTTTTTTGTTTGACAGGCTAAGGATAAGGAGCGAAGTAAGAGTCATCGTCATAAAAGGCATAAGAATAGAGATAGAAAGGTGAGTTATTGTTTCTCGTTACGTGTTAGCGTGAGTTTTTCATCAAGATAACATGTTACTTATAATACTTCTTTTGCCTTTTTCTCTGTGGCCTCTTCGAACTTGGAGCTGGGGTTGGTGACATGATCAACTGGGGACTTTTGTGTTTTCTTCGGTTTGTTTTTGTTTTATTTTTGTGTTTTGGTCCTGGCATTGTGAGTCTTGTTTAGAAAGGGGAAGGAGAAGGAAGCAGCGGTCCTGTTAAACTATCGAAGGTACTAAATCGATATACTCATAAAGATCTAAACTTCACATGAAGTTCATGTTTCTTTGCTTAACCGTTGTTCCTGTATTCTCTTCTGATTTTCAGTTTTTGAGCCGTGACAAAGACGATGGTGAGCGTAGGAGTGCCGTCTCAGGGAAAAAGGTTATAGTCAAGACTCACTTTTGGTTTCTAACATTACTACACCCTGCGTATAACAATGTGTTTCTTACTCACTTTCTTCTTATGCGTGTTTGGCTTACAGATTCTTCTGAAGGTGGACAAGTCCAAAGAGGACAAAGCTGCAGAGAGCAAAAGAAATGAACTGCTTAAGTTCTTGAACGCAAGTTTCGACTAGTTTTGTTTGGCTTTTGTCCGTCTCCATGAAAAAATCTCAACAACGACCAGAATGTAAGATGTTTTTTTTTAATCAGATTCTAGTTTGCATACCTGTCTGGTGTGATTCAGATTCTTGTTTTGTTTATCCGGTTGAAGTTTAATCTGTCATGTATTTGAGTTATTATTATAAGCCTTTTGAACTTGTTTCTTGATTTGTATTATCTTGTTTGGTCTTAAAACCTTTTGTTACCGCACATTGTTCTTCTTGGAAACCTGAGATATGGTTACTGAGATTTTATCGGTGCGTACATTAAACCAGTTCCAACTTCCTATGTCCAGCCAGTCTGGAACTTTTGAGACATCTCACTTACCAATGGAGTTGTGTTGTAACGTTGTTGGAATACATACACTTCTGCTGAGAAGCCTTGGAGCTTTCTTATTTGACAAGTTGTATGATTATGGAAATTCTGTTTTGCAAAAACCTTATTTTCTCTACCTTTCTATAGCTGATTTCTGAGGAGTTTAGGAATATTAGAGGGAGTCATAGAGGTGGGGTGTCTGCAAAATCTCTTATTATCAGATTCATGATAAAATCAAGAGTTTGTCTATCGTCACCGAATGGGATAATGGTAGTTTCTTTAGAAATTGCGCAGAAAAACAAATAAAACTAATGATTTGTATAAATATAAAAAATGAGTAAACATGAACATTTGTATAAGAAATATCAATGTATCGCCATCAAAGAAACATCCCGTCTTATTCTGTTCGACTGTTAATGTGCTTAGTATCTCTGCTATAAATCAGGACTTCCATTAACACTCCTCGTACTCTGATACACATGGCCAAATGGGCCTCTACATATATACTCCCTCTGTCCCTTGAAGATTGATGTTTGAGGTATTTCACACAAATTAAGAAATAATGATTGTTTTTCTATTAGAAAAGAATTATATCTTTATAAACCAATGACTACTGAGATTTTCAAATTTTCTTAATGATCACTTCTTGAAATCTACAAAAGTTTAATATTTATTAATTAAAAATAGTAAAACATCAATCTTTATGGGACAAAAATAAATCATAGAACATCAATCTTTGTGAGACAGAGGGAGTAATTTTTTCTTTGGCCATCAAACACCCATTTCATTAAGATAAATTCATTTAACTCTCCTCTAGGGAAAGCCAAACATGAATCTTACTACTTACATGGGGGAAAAGAAATTGTTTGTTCGCAGAACGAACAAGCTCTACACAACAGAAAAGATAAGGATGACGCTACCAACCCTAAAGATAGAAAAGTGACCACTTGTAAGAAGGCAAAAACTCTCGAACCTTTGAAGATTTCGAAGGAGTTTGCTACTCCCAAGTCCTGACTTACTTTTGAAGTGTCAGGGAGGATGCAAGTAGGGCAAGTTCAAAACTCGCTATCCAAAAGCCAAAGTTGTTGTCCGTGGGCGTCTATCTAACTTTGTGGGTTTTATCGGGCTTTAAGGGTAAGGAATGAAACTGTGATTACTAATAGAACCATCAAGGCAGAGGACAACCCACAAACAACGGTTGGAAACGGTGCCGTTGTTGGAACATAAGCTCCAAATCACGTACAACCATCCAGATAGAGATTGCAGGGAGATGCTAATCTAATTCAGAGTCAGCGATCGTGAATGAGAAATGTGTTTGGTCAATTCTGATATATCATGTGAAAGAAGCACCGAGAGAGACCAATATGTCTATCTTTCTTTATCTCGTTTGAAGTGAAAAATCAAACGCCCAATGACAACTACTGTAACATGAATAACGTTAAGGCTCAGTTTAATATATACTAGTTAAAACCATTTCGAACTTGATCAATGATGTTATGTCAAAGAGAGTATAAATAGAAACTCAAAACGATATGGGTATGATTTTAATTAACTAATTATTTCTTTTTAATATTTCAATAGAAAAATGTGGACTCTGAATTCCTGTTACTCTGAATGCTTTAGGACAAGTTTAGAATCATCTCAATGAGGCTAATAATAGTAGTAAAGATAAAAAAAGACAAACCAAAATATCCAATTGTCTATTAAGAAACAAAACAGCAGAAAACTTATAACAATGTCTAGAACAGGGCAAAGAGGGACCAGCGTTCCCTACCAAAACTTCGTTTTTTAAACCAAGCAACACGAAACACGACAAGGTTTTCTTAGACCTTGAATCCACGACTCTTTCGCCTTCCTCTAGCTCTCTCAAACTTCCTTCCATCAGCCCTAACATATGGCTTAGTGTGACTGTGTGGGACACCAGGAGCAGGTCCAAAATGCTTCACAGCTTCACGAGAGTTCTTTGGTCCTCTAAGGAGAACCTGTCATACATCATAAACACATCTCAGAATCATGACTAAACTTAACAATCCAGAGCACTCAGGTATAAAAAAAACCATTCAAAAATTACTTACTGTGTTCTGGCCCAAAGGAGCTTTAAGGGCAAGCTGGTCAAAGGTCAAGCACTCTCCTCCAGCTTTCTCAATTCTAGCTCTAGCCCTTTCAGTAAACCTCAAGGCTGTAATCTTCATGGCCGGAATGTCATGAACTCTCAAATCATCGGTGATGGTTCCAACCAAAACACCAATCTTGCCATCCTATAAGAAATAAAAACCACAACCCCATAATCAGCTGATCTAACGTAGCAAAGGAATGGGATAACTTCATTCTCAATTCAAATGGAATACCTTATTCTACAATACTAACAGAACAAGCCAATACAAAAACTCTAACTTTAAGGAAATGAAGACTTGAACTTCCAGAAATGGGGTAAGCCTATATGACTTAAGATGCATGTATAGGGTAAAAGAGAGGAGCTTCTCAGGAAACGAACCTTGCCGTTCATGAAACTGACTAGCTTGGAGAGTGAGAGAGGTGCTTTGTTGACTTTGCTCATGAAAAGCCTCTTGAGAATCACAGCATTGAACTTGCTTTCAGATCTCCTCACCAAAAACCGGTAAAGCTGACAAATTTATCATACAAACACCAAATCTCAATAAACAAATGGAACAAAACAGAGTAAACATAAGCTTGAGGAACAAACAAACTGATCTCTCCATGTTTGTTACCTTGACGAGAAGCTTGAGGTAGACATCATCGGACTTGGGAGCAGTCCTCTTCGTCTTCTTACTCTTACCTCCTGCGATAAGATCGATACCCTACAACGAGAAAACCTAATGAATCAAAAACCTCAAATGCAATTCAAACTAAACGCAAATCCACGATACAGATACCACACTACTCCAAATCTACGAAATCTAGATTCCTCAATCGAAACCTAAGGAGCTATCATGCGCTAAGACCAACAGATCAAGCTCATAGGTGGAGGATTTGAGAGGCGAAGATTAGGAATTACCATGGCTGCGTCTGGGTTTGTGCTGCGACACGAAAATGAAGTTAGGGTTTATGAATTTATAGGTAGCAACAAGGCAAGCTCCCTTTCATTTTTTTAGGTTTTCATGGCCTTCTTCTTCTTTTGCTTTAGGCTTTTTGGGCCCAAATTACAAGCCCATTTGTTAAATATCCTTGGCATTAATTTGGTTTTTGTTCAAAGGCAAAAAAATTTATGATTTTATTATGTTTTTTAATGCTAATTGCTAAACGTATTTAGTGGACAAAAGGAAAAAAAATTATAAAATTCAAGGCTCTTACTAGTGATTTTTTTATAAAAAAAAATACAGTAGGCCATTTTTCTTTTTTCTTTTGGATCCAAACACTAGTGCATTTTTATAAGGAAGGAAAAATGTGTAATTTGTGACTCTAACATTTACAAGTAGAACATTTTTTGTTGGAAAAAGAGGAATTTTACTCAAAATTTGAGGCATACCTTCTTGTTTTTGCTTTTTTAATAAATTTCTATCTTAAAAATAAATTCAATTAATTTTTCAAAGGAAATAAAATAGTGTCGATTGTTATCTTATGTTTTTTTTTCTAAGATTATAATATAGTTCATAACAAACCAATTAATTTGTAATTTCATCAAAATATCTTGAGAATGCACATATATATATATATATATATATATATCTTTACCTAAGTTGATAAAATTGAAATCCATGTAATTGAAAGACTTAAACTAAATCAATGAAATTGAAGGTTTATTTGTATGAGAGTAACCTGAACAATGAGATCTTCATGAGATCTTTATATTTGATTTAATTTAATGGGTTGAATTTTATGGCTTCAATTTGATTGCTGTTATAAAAGTAAAATTAAATCATTAAAATATATTTATGCCAAATAATAATAATAATAATTATTATTATTATTCATATTTTTCATGTTTATTAAAGATGTACCATTTTAAATATCTTTTCATAAAAGAGTTATTTTAAAAAGAAAAAACGGATTAGAGTATATTTTAAATAGACAAAAACATAACATTATTTGATAAAAAGAAAAAGAAAAAAAATACTTTACATTGATGGGTCCAAATAAATCGACTAAATTTATATTCCTAATTTTTGTTCTATAAATATCGTCTCAAAATAAAAATAAAAAAAAACCAGATCTATAAATATCGATTTTTACCTCGGCGGCAAGATATTCGAGAATGGCGACGAGGTAAACAAGCACCGGCGCCGTATCTCATAGCATACCGACCTGTCTTCAAGGAACGACCGATACGACCAACCGGAAAAAAAGACCCACTTTAACGGATTTGGAAACAGGCTTCTTTCGATCACCTCCTTTTCTTCCTCCGGCTCCTCTCGCAGGCTTCGTCGTTGCTGCTGCTGCTGGCTCCGTTGTCGTTGCTGCTGCTGCTGGCTCCGTTGTCGTTGTGAAAAAATATCTGAAAGGATTCCACATTTCTTTTTCGTTCTGGTAGCGGCGTAAAATGAGGAGACCCAGTGCATCTTTATATAAATTCGACCTTGCCACGTTGGCGATCCATGCATCTTTGTTAGATTTCAATCTGACGGCTATTGTGAGGCGAGTACTCTTAGCAAAGATTCTCCAAAGTTCAATAAATTTTAAATTTGGCCCACTAATATTTCAATTAATATTTTATTTTATTTGATGCTAAACATTTTCTGGACATGCTTAAAAAAAGGAACTACTAGCACTACTACAAATTAAACGATTGGCTGAAAATGTACAGAAAATGTTATTTCTAAGCCGCAAAATCATCTTGCGAAATTCGCATGAGTATAGAGTATGCCCGCATTCCCGCTTTAGTTCACAAGACATGTATATATTTTACTCAATTACTTTTTCTAATTGGGTTTTAATGGTATCACTTTTTAATTTACAAAATATATTCTATCTCAAGTTTCTAACTTACATTTTACTGTTTTAAAGTTATTTTAAAAATTATATAATTTCAATTTTTAATGATTTATTTTAGAGTATAAGAGTTAAAATGATCATTCATGTTGCTGTTCAATTTAATTTATATCATGTGAAATTTGATTAGTAAAAATTAATAGTTGTATAGTGAAAAAGTACCTCATCAATATGGCAAACCGGTAACATAGACCTTATTATATTTTGATATCATATTTCATATATGTAACATAAATACTGTAATAAGAAATAACGTTTTTAGTTTAATTAGAGTGTCACAAACATTTTTGCATATCATCAAAATTCCAGATTTGTTCATCTTTAATCCTTGGCAAAGGTTTGATTTTCTTGTCCCTAATTTTATCAGTAGAAAAAAGACAGAATAGTACAACACAGTTCTTGTCGCATTTGGCAAAATTTCACTTGAGACAAGACTTTGATAACAGTTAATTCCTGGCTTTTACAAACTAGTGCCACAAATTATATATCCTTACATAAGCTTAATCAGAGCTTGTTCACTGGTGAAAAGAAGTCAACTTTGAACTGTTCTTCTATGTATAGCTGCACTGTATGAATCCCCGTTCGTGTTCCCACCCAATCTTCTAGCAGTCCTCTGAATCGCAGCTAGCCGCTGCTTCTGATTACGGTTATTAGATTGCCTGAAGCACCTAAAGCAAGTGTTAGAGTATGGTGAAATGTTACCCTAGAGACTTAGATTGAAGAGCGAAGCAAGAAAGGTGAGACCTGATCAAGAACATTCCTGCTACAAGAAACGACATTCCCAAAGAAATTTTCTGAATCGTCGTCATTTCACGAACCCATTGGAGAAGATCTTTAAAACATGACAAAGTCTCAGTCTTTAAAGGCCTCTCCTTTCGGGAGTCTCTTGACCATGATTCCACCACTGATTCTAGACTCGCTTTGCTTCCGTAGCATGGTTTTTCTCTAGAATCAGCATTTGCTTGGACAGCAAAACCAGCTGCTTCACAAAAGGCTGTTCCGTTGGACTCCCAATTTGAGGCCTTAACGCAGATGATGTTGTCGTTTACTCCACAAGGGCCAATCACCTAAGCACATACAGTATTTGAAAACCATTAGATCCCAAAAAAAAATCCAGAGGTTTCACAATCTCCCAAACGAGAACTTTCATACCCGTGTAAGCGCATTACTGGCAAAGTATGCGTCTTTGCAAGCTTCAAAGACTCTGTCACAAAAGGAGGCGCAAATGCGAGGAGGACCCGGTTGAATTCCAACATTTGGGTTACAGATTGAACACTCCAATAACTCGAACAACTGCAAACATTCTTGACTAGCTTCTCCATAAGTAGCCAAGTTTCTAACAGCTACGAAAGCCGGGTTTGTCTGAACAGAAGAGCAACAAGTCCGTTTACGAAACACCCGGCACAGAGTAAGATCCTTGGATCCTCTACCAACAGATTTAGGAGGCTTTCCTTGTGATTCATATGGCGGAAACCGCCCTCCTTTAGAAACACATACACCTTTTAACTCCGGTTTCACTGCACCTGAAAACATTGTTCTACAACCATTTCATTCTTAAGCAAGTAGTATAACCACCAACAACGAGCATTTCACTCAAAATTGAACAGCTTTTGATAAGTTTGTAATCTAAAGTTCCATCTCTTTTCAATGATATAACAATCCCCAACGAGCATTTCTAATTGATGATGTATTATGCATCAGCCGAGTCAAGATGATTGATACAGACGACAAAAACGAAAGAAAGATTGAAACTTTGAGTAATAGAATCCAATATCCTCGGAAACCATTTCTTGAATCTAACCAAACAGATCAAATGAACAAAAAGAACCCTGAGATTTGATACTAACCTGACGAAAAGGAGAT
This sequence comes from Camelina hispida, assembly GCA_023657505.1. Classification (NCBI taxonomy): domain Eukaryota; kingdom Viridiplantae; phylum Streptophyta; class Magnoliopsida; order Brassicales; family Brassicaceae; genus Camelina; species Camelina hispida. Next base: position 23,209,456 of record CP094637.1, read on the forward strand.
CAGGAGATGAAGAAACAAGATCGGACTCTGAATCAGAAACAATCTCTTCGTTAAACACCTTCCCATCTCTCTCTCTCTCTCTCGACTAGACTGATCTTAAATTAAGCTCGAAGCAAAAGACAAAAGACAAAGACAAAAGTACTCGTGAGTTAAGGTTCTACAAGTCTTGCCCGAGACCGAGAGGAAGAGTATTACGGGTCGACCCGAATACCCAATTGCACAGACTCCGTCAAAATTGGGTTTTAGAGAACAGAAGAATCTCACTATATTGATTAATCAAAATCCCTCTTTTATCGTCGTCACTCTGGGACCCGTTAGAATAATCTTTGTCAAGAAAACACCATTAAATCAATTTACACTATACTATCAGAAACTAATTAAATGTAACTTTAATCAAAAAGCTTATAAGTTATACTATAACATTCATTATCTTTAAAAAAAATTCTCCTTAAGCAAGAAACATGAATTTAATCTCAATCTGCCCCATTAACCGGAAAAAGAAACAGACAATGTTCTGAATTAACAAGATGAAACTGATTCAGATTATTGAACAATCCTCAAAGCAACTTGACGCCAGCTTCTCTTACGGAATCGATGACAGCCTTGACTTTACCATGATACCTCTGCTCTTTCTTCATCTGAATAGTAATAGCTGGAATATCTTTCATCAAGAGTCTTTCTCCAAGAATCTTACCAATCTTTGCAGCAGCAGCGACGTCGCGTGTGATGTCCATTGTATCCCTCAGTGCTTTCTCCTGCGAGCTAGCTGAGCAAGCCACTGTAGCTGTTGGTGAGTGGATGACTTGTGCGTGAACAAACTTGTTTGTGAAGTGCATTTTCAGCACGTACGGCTTGAGGTAGTCGAAGAGACGTGGTGGTCTTACTGCCGGTGGTATCACCATCTGAGAAACAAAGGATTAAACCCTTTTTTAAAACTGAGAATCTAATTAAAGGGCTTTCACAGAAACAATGGAAATCAAACTCTTTTCAACTTTCACAACGCATCAATCAGCCCATGACCAAGATTCAAAACTTGGAATCCGTAAATGATGATGTAATCGAAATTGCATTCATACACAAAGATCACACATAAGCAGAGACAACTATAATAGATGATATATCATAATATCAAGAAATGAACATCCCATCCAAAGCCAAATCTTTATGAGTAAATAGTATCAGATAAACCCTTCCTTATGAGTGATGTAACTAAAACCCAAAAGTACAAGAATCAAGATCCTAATCAAAGCCAAACAGCATTTCTGATTTATCTCTCAGACATTTCATCAAACACCTGGTGGGTGGATATCAATTTGTGATTTAAACCCACAAACATAAACTAAAAACACCAGAGAACCTGCATCTAAAAGCTAGAATCGATTCTATCTAAGTTCATCAGTTACATTTCCTGGAAAACTAAGACTAAAACCAAAGTAGAGAAGATAAATTAAATAAAATCTCTTCATTTTTTTTTATCTCTTATGGGATGATGATATCCAAAAATTTAACAGTAACCAAAACTCATTCTGCGGAACACGATAATGGCGTACCTGTAGCTGTGGGAGGAAGATGGAGGAACTGTATGCAGCGTTCTCTTGATCTTTGAAAGAGAAGAAGAAGATACGTTTAGGGCTTGGCTTTGGCTTTGGGATTCAGGGCTTTTTCTGATAATGAATTAACAGACGTGACCTCGATTTATTTGTTTTATTGAAATAAACCCTTACAACTTTCAGATTTGTTTTTAAAATCCAGAATATTTGTAATTGGGTTAGCTTGAGCGTTTTTCACAAAGGGTCTTTCTAATGGGCCGAAAGCCTCTGGCGCGTTTTTCTTATAAAAAGGGTCAAAAACCAAAACTTCAAAAACTAAAAACTAAAAATAAATTTGAACCAGCAGCCTTAATGAAGAAGATGCAACGAAATGAATCACTAAATCAGCCTTCAAACTTATGGGCTGTGTGGACAAATTCATCAAATCCCTCCACATGTAAAAACATTTGTTTTCTGTAAGCTAACGAAAAGATCAAGTCAATATGAATTACTTAAGTCTCTTTTTTTATTTCTATTTTCTGGTTTTTTTTCTTCTTCGTAGAATTTAGTTTTCATCACAAGACGTCAAAATTGTACCTCGAGTGTGTGTTTTTTTTTTTATTTTCTGTCTCCATAAGTACATGACAATATCAGTATATCACTTACGTAACTTATACAGTATGTATTTAATAAACTGTTACTGAGGCGGACAGATACATAGTGGCAAAGTGAGTGATAGTGAGAAAAGTCCCCCGCTTTCTTTGGCAACCCTTTCTTCTTTTTACCATACACACATTTACACGCATGCATACATTCTTATAACTGTGACGTAACCAAATCCTTTTATTCAAATTTTTATATATATTACTAGCAATTGACCCGCGCTACGCGCGGTAGTTAGATTAAGTTATATTTCGGATTTTGTTGTGTATATTAGTTTTTTGGTTACGTAAATTCATCTTTACGTTTGTTTTTGTATTTGATTTTGGTTGCTTATGTTGTTTTGTTGGATATTTTTTATAGCAATAGGTTTTGCATTAAGTATAATTTAGTTTACTGTTTATTTTGTTTAGTAGAAGAATAGGATTATATGTATAACAATTAGTTCAATATGAAAATTAGTTGCACTAAAGTCCAATAAAAATCGAATGAGTTGGTATTTTGTCAAAATATGAAAATTGTTTTTTTTTGTTAGAACTAAATAAGATTTTATATGTATAATTGACTAATTGACTAATTACAAATAGTATTGTGTATAAACTGATTAATTTTAAATATGTGTAAGAAGATTTTTTTTTTTACCGTATATATGCATGTTGTTTTCTTGTTCTGCTATGATCTTTTCAGCAAAAGACCTTCATAGTGTACACGCTGAACTTTTATCCCTTTTAAAAAACAGTATTTCAGTAGCATAATATTAAAAAAAATCTAAGTTACTATATGTATAGAATAAAACTCAAACTCATTAGTATTTAGTACTTTGTGTCCCTACGTTCAAACTCGATTTTCTTTGTAATCTTATTCTCCATGTCATGAGTTTTTATTTCGCGGACGTTAACTACCTTACCAATGATATCTACAAAATCACATTGATTTAGGAACATAAAAACTGAATTCTTACAAAAAATTATACCACTGAAATTATCATTACGAATATAAAATATTCTCAGTCAAAGCCGCATCATTTAGAACAATTTCAAAACTATTAATATAAGCTTACCGAAGTATCGGATAAAATCATTTTCATAGTTTCTCCAGAGTAAGTGATGTGTTGCTTCCAAGTAAGAATGTTTTGATCTTTAATTCTCCAGCTATGAATGTTTTGAACGGTTTGATGGATTTTAAATCGGTTATTGGAGGAAGCGTAACCATTTTCGATTGAAGTCGCAAACAAAGTGAAGAAAGTATGAAGGTATTAGCAAATATGTGATTAAGTAAGTAATTAAATCTTTACTATATATATTTTTGGATTTGAATCAGTTAAGAATAAAATTTATTAGATTTCTGCAATGATTTCGGATTTGTAATTTAGTATGGTAAGTTTTTTTTAGGTAAACCCACGTTTTTAAACAGGTAAACCCAATAATGTCACATTTAACCTTCTCGCTATTGATTTCTGCATGTTGTCGTCGGGAGTATTTTGTCCGAAGGAGAAGTTGTACTTCTCTTTTACTAATATAGGGATATAATCTGAAGAATTTATTTTTGGAAGGAATTTATTTGGATACATTCTCAAGTAATACAAAAACTTATTAATTTAGAAATAAATTGTATAACAGTAAATATTCTCAAATATACTTGAGAATATATACAAAATCTTTTCTTATTATTAATATATAAAGTTTTCAACACTGATAAGTAGAACTTATGAAATTTACATGTTAACGTTAGACCTAAGCCTTTAACCATAAACTAAATTAAACATCGATCAAATTGTAATTCAAATAGACATAATTTTAAAATCTAGCAATAATAGTAGGGATGATAGAGTACATTATTCTTTGCAATTAAAGGTTCAGAATTACAACAACCTATTGAACATACTAATAAAAAAGAAATGTAAGATTACGAAATAAAATTAAAGGTAGCATATTTGGCCAGTACAACTACTAAGTTGAATCAATCTCTTCTTCTTCTGTTCCCTCATAGTCCTCATCATCTGATGTCTCATAAAAACAAACTCTGAAAAAAGGAAAAATAATGTATAAATTAAATCACATATGAAATTGATATTAAAATTATTCAATCAACATACTATGAACTTACAGTACGGGATCTCTAGTAAATTCTTCGACTTCGTCACCAAGAAAAATATATGAACATCTCATTTGAGACATTAGACAATGAGTACGGTTCAGTTTTATAGGTAGGGTTCGCAACTATTCTATCCCATTTATAAATAAATTCCAAACAGGTTTCACCTACTGCAATACAATCAATCTCCTTGCCACTTAACAGGAAAAAATGAGAAAATAAATAAATATATATATAGTTTATGATCCAGTGATGTTTTTAAAAACTGTAAAATAAAAGACTAATTATAAGTAATTTTTAAGATAAGTAAAATTACTTACTCGATATCAATAACAGTAAAAGGAAAAATATTTTTTTGACCATTGTATCCACCTTCATAATAAAGAAAACTAATAAAATGACGTTCTCCTACTCGTACCACCATTCCACAAAAATCTACAAAAAGAAATAAAAAAAAAAACAAAAAAGATAAATCAGAAGCATATGGTGAACATTAAACAATTAAACAACAAACTCTTAAAATTTTTAAATTGTAAAGCATTATAGGGTTTATTAATTTACCAACACAACAGTTTCTCTCATCTGGTGTAGCATTTTGAAACTTTGTTGCATCTGTTAAATAAAAAAAATTGTCTGAAGACCTGAGAGGTCTTGGTCTGGGCTATTTTAACCTTTTCTTTCTTCACAAGTTCATAGACGATTTAGCGACTGATGATAAATTTTACTTTCTAATAAAGTCATCATATTTCTAACAACATTTTTTTTTAATCTATTATTCAAAAAATACCGTAAAAATATTTTGGAAATCAACTATCCCTAGTAGGGATTTGGGTAATGAGCACCCAATGGTTGACAACAAAAAAATGAACAGAAATCAATAAAAAATATATAAAAAGGAGTCGAGTTGGAACTTGGAAGATGATTACAACGATGTTTTTACTTCGTGGGACACACAAATCATTTGACTTATCCTGTTTCAGACAATTGCATTGTTACTTCGTAACGCTTTCCCCATCATAAGAAAGAAGAAAAAATACATGAAAAACATGTGTATTCAAAAATCAACAAAGATGAGACAACTCTCACCAAAGACAACCACGCACGTTCGTTTGTTCAACACACACACATATCACACACTCTCTCTCTTTCTAAACTTTGATATTCTATGTTAAGTAGATGTATTTCACTGATCCAGAGAGAGAGAGAGTGACAGGCTAAAGGGAGTTCAGTAGAAGTGGCCATAAGTAACTAACCTGCGGTTTATGGAAGCCAAATTTGTTTCTTTACTTGTTCTCTTTTACATTCATCTTAACTGTGTGCTCTTTCTTCTCTTCCTTTATTTCTTCCTTGTCATAGAACTGTTCATCATCACTACCCATGTCATGGTCGAAGTATTCTTCATATATCAAATCGGTGTCATCATCCACCGTTCTCCAGCCTGTCTACTGACTTTTGTCTCATTATACTGTCTACAATTGTAGTTCCCTATCAACATTTTACACATTTGTCAACTTTAATCAAAGGTTATATATAGAACATAATATTAACTTATTAATGTATGTGTCCAGTTAATCGTGTCTTCAAGATTTTAACTTACCATCTTATGGCAACCTTCTCCAAATATTTCAAGAAATCCAGCGACCCAGCGATCTGCATTTTCTACCCACTCGTTCCTCAGCATTTTTACAGTTTGGATCTAGAAAAAATCCCGCATTTAGAAATCAACAAAGGAGTACGTAAAAGCAACTGAAACATCATAAAAAGCTTCCCGGAGATCAGCTTGTTCAGTTAAGATCATATTAATAGCTAAATCATGTTTACATGGAGATTTCAAGAGCAGCAACTACACATAATCAAGCTGCTACTACAGGGATGAAATTGTTTAACAACTTGATATTGCCAGGCACTGCTACTATACTCGGTTTGGTAATCCTTTTAGTATTTTGAAAATTCAAACGTGATACCGGACCGAGTATAAAATTTCCTAAAAGAATTGAATGGGATTTAAGTTTCGAGAATTTGGACTGCAAACGTGACACTGTAAGAGTGGTTTCCACACAGTCACGAACAGTCGAGAGACGAAACCTTGTACATTATGAAATACAGCTTATCTAATAGAATGCAATACGGTTAAGCGATGGACATATGATAAATCAATTAAGTAAATGGAAGTTGAGAAGACATGCCTTTTCTCCCACTCCTTCTTGTTGTTCTTTGACCCTCTCACGGGTTTCTTTAGCCTCGTATTAACTCTAAGTCTCTTTTCCTGTAGCAAATTAGACCTCAAAGTTGATTACTCAAGAGAAAACTTTCACGGAACAACGATGAAAGAAGTAAACTGATTTCATGCCTTGACAAAGCTAACTCCAAGATCTTCCCTTGAATATCCTCTATCCAAGTTACGCATGACATACTGGTTGTAGTCTTTCACTATTCTCATTATTATGTCCGAGGTTGATATTCCTTCAGTTCTCATAGTTTCCTTAAACCTCCCAACTTTCTTAACCTGCAACAGATGCTCAGTTAAACTTAAAACAGAAATATGAAAGTGCCAAAAGCAGGAGTATGATTATTCTCTAGACTCACAAATTCATAAATATCCTTTCCAGCTCCACTGGAATCAGCATACCTGTGTTTGATAATTATAAAAAGAACTTTACTGTCGTTCTAGAATCATCTGTATAGAAAGAGCAGATAATAATCAAAATTGGGATTAGCAAAAAAGACATATGTTCTTACGGAAGTGCATCGTGGGCTACATAGTCAATATGGTGCTTGTCAAGAAACTCCTGGTTGACCACCCATGGTGCATTTGGGATGACTTCATCCACCCACCTGATTGATAAAACAAACGGAGTCCTCAAAACCCATTTCGCTACCACTTCCATGGCTTCTTACTACTAAAACAAACATAGGAGAAGACAATAATTTTACTTGCAATGCCGAAGTGATTCATATCGCTCTTCAGCAGTCATTACAGTCCTTCCCTTGTACTTATGGGTAGTTTCATCGTTGCAACATCCAACAAGAAGGTAAGTGTTTGGAAACCTGCTCAAGTAAATCCCAAAACCATTATTCGTATACATCTCTCAATTCTCAATTAACCTCAAAAATCAAAATTGAAGCACGAGTCCAGAAACATCGGTTACCGCAAAATTTCCAATCATAAACTAAAATTATAGGCCACAAGGACTTGCACATAACATATTTATGCAGTAATTTCAATCAACACAGACCAATTTATCTCCGAGACTATCTACTAACGAATATTCCTCTAACTACACGACTTACGATGAACCCAGACTCAATAGATCACATACAAATGACACTGAGACGGCGAATAAAAAAAAAAGACAAAATCAGGGATGCAAATTTAGAAATCAAAGAGACAAAGACAAATATATGAAGCATGACATTGGAAATGAATACATTATATAGATACACGAATTAAAGATAGCGTAGTGGGTCTTCAATTGAAAGAGCAAGCATTGAAGGGGATGAATTACAGTAAGAGAAAGACGTTACCATAGAGATCAAAGAGAGCGAAGACAGCGAAAGGTTGTGGAGGATGGAGAATTGATTTCATAAAACAGGATGAAAGAATGAGAAGGGCACAGACGGTTCATATCCTCAGCACCGTCGTCTGTGGAGTATCGTCGCGAGTAGTCGCCGGCCGAAAAAAACAGGGCTTACTCGATAATGTGTTAAAATTGAGATAACATATTAGACTTTAACACAAATGTCTCAGTCCGTAAAATATGGGCTTCTTTCAAAAAATGGGGATTACGAAATAAAGAAGTATCTTGATGTGGCATTGTAAGGTGGCCAACATATATATAGATTATTATTATTACACTCTCTCCTCGTGTTACTTTTGTTTTCAAACGTATATCAAGGTTACTTTATCCATTTATACATCTAAAACTCTGGAAAGTATTACAAAAAAAATAATTTTTTTTTTTAAAAAAATAATTTTTTTTTTAAAAAAAAAACAGATTTTGTCTGTCAGAGTTAACAGCTAGTCTTGAAACTTGAATATTCCGATATCATGTAAACTATAAAAGTTCTACAGTATTAAATATTAACAGAAACAAACAGTTCTATTATCTCGACGGAAATTGAGTTGGTTAACTGATACATTTATTTAACTTTTACCAAGTTTATAGTAAAAATAACTCTTTAAGAATTTTTTTTTATCAAATAATTGTTTACTTAAAAATAACTTGAGATGGTCGTATCTTTTATACCGATGCATTACAATATCACATGTCTCCATGCCCATTCGTGTGCATAACTTACCAACTCAAAATTAAGTAACACAAAAGTGCTGGAGTAACCATTCAATGTTTACTTAAAAACCTTCTTATATCTCCACGATATATAGATTTAAATATAGTATATATGTTTGACAAAAAAATATAATATATATATATATATATACCTAATACGTACCATTAGCAAGTTAGCAAATCGACTAGAGTAACACAAACTTAAACTTACTTCAAAACGTTCATATATGATACATAAACTTAAACTTATAGTATATATGTACGCTAAAAAGCGAGAAGTAGCCACTAAAGATACGACCGGTTACGTACATTCTCTTCTTTCTGTGGATGATTGCATATTCGGGGTAGGGAGAGAGGCACGTGTTGGAGTAGTAGAACACGTGCGAAACTATGATCAATACTTACCGATCGATCTCATTTGTGTTCGCACGTGCCCTGCTTCTCCAGCAAGTGTTACTCACCCATTACATTTCTCTCTTGCATCATCAGCTCCATGGCCACGTAGATGTAGCTACTTAAACACGTATTATATTACATAGAGAAAGAGAGAGATGGAGACGGAGAGGGTGAGGAGATGTGTATGTAGAGAAGGAGATAGTTAAGAATCAAACATACAACTTAGAGTGAGGAGGCAAGAACTTCTGCTTGCTCATACACGTACATATATAGTGGGTTCAAGTGTTTGATAAAATGAGGCAAAAGTCTTAACAGTATTAAAAATAAAATCCCAAAAAAAAAAAGTATTAAATGGGAGTGGAATTAAAGTGATTGAGTCTTGGAGTGGGCTTTCTTTAAATGTAGATAAGAAGTAAAATGGCAATCATATCACCAAGTCTTTCCATTACTTTAAATGATTCTTTTAAAAAAAAAAACATTATTTCAGACATGTAGTAGATACAAGACGCATGTGTACATGGCTAGACCTCGCAGTTAATGACTAATTTATGTGTTTCGCAATATTTCCAAAACTTCCCGACGTAATTTTGACTATACAAATAGTGAAATAGACCAACTAATTGTGGTTGGCGTATAATTAAAAAATTTATCATGCATAAAGAAACAGAATTGACCTTTTGACCATGACAGGAGGATCAGATAATAGATTTACAATATTTTAAATTGGGTAGCTTGTAAGAATAGTTATAATATTTTTAAACATTCCCTATAAAAAATGAAACAGTTTAACTACGCAATGTATGTAATAGAGACAGACAGTAAAGATGAGTTTGGGTCAGTTTATGTCTACTTCCTGCCGCCGAATCCAAGTTCAAGTGTCACTAGTTTATCCCAGTTTTTACTTCACTGTGATGTCACCATATGTAATATTATAATTTATAATATGGGTGCTAAAACAAAATGTAAATATATACTCCCTCTGTCCCACAAAGATTGATGTTTTAGGATATTACCATTTTAAGAAAACATGATTAGTGAGTTTAAATATATTTTTTTTTTTGGAAAATATATTATTTAATTTTAAACCAATAACGATTAATTTTAAATATTTTCAATGATTCTTGAGTTCCAACATCAATCTGTGGAACAAAAATATGCATCAATCTTTATGGAACGAGAGTACTTTCATCAACAAAGCACTTGAGCGTTTCCATGCATATTGCCATCATTTGTGTATCATGGATATTCAAAATTCCGTTATGTAAACGTTTGTTTCTAGGAGCTCGTTTAGTCACCAAAACGAAGAAACTACAAAAATATGGTGCTAACAGAACTCAAATTGTTTAAATTCATAAAGTACATAAGTATCTTAAGTAATTAATATTAAATCATATTGAAGTATGAATTAAAAATCAAAATATACTTTAGTAATTCATACTATGTAAATACGAGAAATATATTGCTAAGTATACTAGTACTTAATCATATTTCTGTCATTTTAAGTGTGTCAATTCCGGATATTTTTAAAAATATATGTATAAAATAATTAAAATGAAAAAATACTAGTATACTTAACAATATATTTCTCATATTTACAGCTATTAAATATAAAAACACTAATTATACAGAAAAAATTAATACCCACTAAGTTTTTTTTTTTTTTTTTTGTTAAAGATAATACCCACTAAGTTCCATCAATAAAAAAAAAATCCGTTAGGTACAAAACCCCCCTAAAATGATTTACTAGTGCCTAGCAAAATTTTGAAACATGAAATTATATTATGTATAGTTGTTCACTTCCTCAAATACGAAACGATATTATTTAATTTTAAACAAGAAAGAAATGAAATAGGAAGGATGGTGAAGAGAAATGAAAGATGATGATGAGGTGATGGAGACAGTGAGTGACACAGAAAGGAATGGGTTGCGTGTTCCTCGCGAGTTTCTTCCCTCCTTTTCTCTCTCTCTCTCTCTCACACCTCTTTCTTTTTTTTACCCGTTTGGAAGAGAAAGAAAACAAAAAGATCCCACCACCATAGTCCATAGATAGAGAGACAGAGACTTTGTGTGTTTGCAGAGTTCCGATGCAATTCTTCTATCTTTTTTACTCCATTTATTATTCTCCTCTTTGCTCAATTATTAACAAAACCAAAACGAAGCTTTTATATGATCTATGTATCTTATAATTAACATGAATATATAGTCAATGGGATGCAATAATGAGATGGGTAACAATTATTTATAGGGAAAAATGGTTATAAAAATTAGTGCTAGGAGATTGTAGAGTATCTTTTATCTTATTTTCAAAACACGATTTTGTAATTTAATATGTACGTAATAACTACGATCATTTTCATCCGTCGCTTAAATGACGCAATGCAGCCATGCAGGTTATATGGTAATTGGTAAGTTAAAGTAAAACTTAGTTAAGCAAAATGATAGTATAGTATTATTTTGCATTGGTCAATTCAATTTTGATTGGTACATGTTTAAAAGTATGAGCATCGAATCTTAGATAATTGATTTCTCCATGATATGTGAAAAAGAAAGAAAGGGTCGCATAAAACAAGATTTCATTTAGATCAGGAAAAAAAAAAAGAATAAAAAAGAAGAAGAAAGTGGAGGATTCTGAAGTTCACTGTCACTTACTTCTGACGAAGTGAATCGTTCGTTCCCCCATGTTTTGTGGGTTTGGGTTTTTTCCCCTCTGACGTCGTTTGCTTTTAACTCTCTCTCTCTCTCTCATTTAACACACCACAACCACACTCCCAAATCTAAGCTGAGATCATGCATTGTATTCATGTTCATATTGATAAGAAATTGTGATACACTTAATAGTAGTAGACTTTTTTTTTTCTTGAACAAACAATAGTACTAGTAGTAGACTAAAACTAACATGATGTATGCTAAACAAATCAAAACAGACAAACATAAATTTTAACTATCAATTTAATAAGCAGATTTAAGTTGACGTAACGAAAATACTCTTATAACCGCCATATAATGATGATAGTACAAATCTTTTGTACCATTGGCAATACCACCGATTGATTTATATCTTGCATATGTGGAGGTCAAAAACCAGGTGAGGCGATTTAAAAAAACCGTAGTCAATTTCTGTAGGTAAATCATTAAATCAAACTGGGTTAAGCATTAACGAATTGAAAAGTTTGCGAACTTGAATACAAGAAACAAATGAAAAGTAAAAGTAATGAAATCTATAGTAAAAATAGTTGCATTACTTGTGTTGCTACAATCTCTTTGTCTTTTGATTTCATCATTAAATCCAATATCATATCTATTGATTTCGTAATATGATTTACATCAAACTTTGTTTTGATTGAGTTGGATGACTCATCTTCGTGCTTCATGGGAATCACATTTGTGTGGACCTTAGTTCTTATAATATCTTATATTATACATTTCACAAGTTCTCACAAGATTCGATTTGTGCAAAATCTAAAACTAATATATCTTTTGACTAACTTAGTTAATCTCCATCATCTAAACAAAATTTTATCAAAAATTATTAGACATCTCTCTAAACAAATATGCTAATCGAGAAAACTTTTTGGAAGAGATAGACTCCATAGAAAATCTCAAGTGTTGCAACAACAAAAGAAAAGAGTATTACTTCAATCAAAACTAAATAATATCTAACACAAAACTGAAGATAATAGAAGAATCAAAACCAAAGCAACGGGAGAGAGAAGAACAGAGAATATGGCACTACTGGTTCTAGTCTTCTTCCTCTGCTTCGTTCTCAGCAATGTTAAAGTACCTCAACTCATAGAGGTTACGGTCCTTGTTCGCCGCAATCACTCTGAGCCAATCCCTCACGTTGTGCTTCTTCAAGTACTTCTTTGTCAAATACTTGAGATATCTATCACAGACAGAAACAAATAACTACACTTAGCCACAGTCCAAAATCAGAACCAAACACAATCCTATACTCAACTACACAAGATAATCAATTCAAGATTCTACAATCAGACCAACCAACAAAAGCATTACCAAAACTATTAGAGATTCTACATTCATCTAAAGTATTCATAGCAATCAACAAGATGAACAAAAGCATTACCAAAAAATATTGAAGGTTCCACATTCAACACTGTAACAAGCAACAAGATGATCACAAGCACCAAAACATTTCGAGACTATACATTCAACATTGTACCAACCAAAAAGATCAACCACAAGCATTACAAACCATTACCAGTTTATACATTAACCTATACTCTCAACTCCAAAGCAATAACTTAAAGATTATACATTCAAATAGTTCCAACCAACAAGATGAAACTCCTAAGCATTACCAAAACTATTCCTACACAACACATCACAGCCCAAAAACCTAGACACAAGTTAAGGCAACATTGAGGTTTTTAGTTAAAAATGATACCTCTTGGAGAATTGACCATCAGAAGTAACAGTGATCTTGCTCTTGTCACGAGTGATGGAAACAGAATCACCAAGAGCACCAGCTTTACCACCAACCTTAATCCTCTCCTGAAGAAACTTCTCTAGAGAAGCAATCTCCATGATCTTGTCATCCACAGGCTTCGAACAATCAATAGTGAAGGACACTCCCTTCTTCTTCCCCTTTGTTGCTGCTGCACCACCACGACTCATTTTCACCTCTACGATTCCAATACAAAACAAAAAAAATGTCAACAAAACAATAACAATTTTCGAATCTGAATCTAAACTTCTTCGAATCACATTTCCAGGACAACGAAAGCTGTACAATAGAGGTAAAAGAGTTTAAACAAACAACAAGAAGAATCGATTCTATGGAAGATTACCTGAAGGCTGTAGGAGGAACTGTGTATGAATGAAGCGAGGAGCGGCGTCTTTTGATCTTTGAAAGAGAGAAGCAGAAGAAGTTGCGTTTAGGGCTTTTTTTGGCTTTAAAGGTGCTCGTCTCAATTTTGTTCTGATAAATAACAGAAGTGACCCTGATTTGTTTGTTTAATCTAAATAAACCCCATAATATTTCAGATTTGACTCAAAAACCCCAATATTTGTAATGGGTAAGCTTGAAAATTTTATCTGGAATGGGCCGAAAAGCCTGCGGAGGCATTGTTTTCCAAAATGATATCATTTATTCAACAACTTTTCCTTTTTTTTTTAACGCCAACTCAATTCCATTCGGGAAGAGTTGAAAACCATTATTTTATTTCATTGTGTAATTATCCCTTTTATAATAAAACAGAAGTACACAACATTGTTTTGTAGACTATATAATTTTAATAAGTTGGTTACAAGTAGGTTATACATTAATTGATAGATTAATTGATTACAAATAGGTTATATAGATAATCTTAAAGAGAATATTCTAAAGAATCATATCATCTAACTTACCATATTAATTTCCTTTATTAAATTATTCATCAAATAAAATCTTTTGATATCTAACTTAACATATTAATTTATTAATTATCATTATACTTCACATCTCATTTTTATATATGACTAGATGAGGACCCGCCCGATGTGCGGGTTTAAAGAGTTATAAATTAAATTAAGTTTAACAAAAATATATTTAAATTTGTTGTATGTTATTTATAAATTTATTTTGTTATATACACTGATTTATATCCATTTACAAATCTTTTATGTATGTTTATTAAAATGTATTTTTATATCTAAATATATTCTTCTGGAAATATATCTTTATCACCACTTAGAAAATATCATATAAACACATTAAAATTATTATTAAAAAGAACATTTGAATAAAAAATATATTACATAATATAATAATCAATGATATAACCACAATAATATATGACCACATGGAGAAAACATTGAGTCAGCCTCATCCACCATAGAGAGAACTTGTGGCTCTTATTGGAAAGAATCTTGGATTACGCCTTCCTCCTTTGGGGAGATAACTTTGTCTTACCTCCTCCACCTTCCTCATAGGGAGATAAGATTTCATCGAACCTCCTCCACACTTCCTTCCTTGGGAAGATAACCTTGTGTTGACCCTACACACATACAGAGAACCTCGGCTCGCCTCCTACATGTGGAGAGAACATGTTCACTTCTTTTTGCTATCTCAAAAACTTCTTTGACAACCAATGAAAGTAAACACCTTTTCCTAACGTCAACAAAGTTTTTGATAGTAAATAATGTTAAATTTTCCAATGTATTCGTGGAAGTGTCTTTGACACTTTCAATATAGCCTCTATCTCTGTAACGCCTCACCGCCACCTTGCTTAGTGAGCCCATGTCCTCTCGATCTATGTGCTCACCTTCCTAGTGGACCTACAACTATTCTCGGCTCATGGACCCATATTTGATGGCCGGTTTGTTATGTGCAGGAGAACTTTAAAAATTGTTTACCGATCTAAATCAACATATGATATTTTCCGTGTTTTGTCACTCCTCGCACAGTTCGACAATCAATTTCAGGAAGGTCACCTATCATGAAATTCTCTCAGGGCCCTTGACCGAAAAAATAAGTGCATTTGGTGATATATGTAGCCAAATCAATTATTTTAAACATTTCCATAAATCGAGGGTGTCCCTCTTTGAGCTCATATGGATCTATCAACAATGATTTATGTTTTCCAATCTATCATCTATGTTTGTTATAAGCTTGTGTTTGATTAGCTCATTTTATCCATAATTAGGTTGATGAGCTTTTACTCGTTATCTTCCTTTGGGATTGAATGAATAATGGTAACAATTATGGTTGCAAAATAAAGAAGGTTTATGACCAACCAATCAAGGTTGAGAAATTAGAAAATCAATTTGACATAATTAAATAAACAATAAAAAATTATAAGCATAGTAATATATGAATCCCAAATAATTCAAGATGAAAATATAAATTAAATAAAATAATCTAAAAATACTACATTAAATAATACACTATTAGGAAAGATGTATATATTAATCTTTTTTGTCAACATATTAATCTTACATATTCCCAACCGAAAAAGGAAAGTATGAGAAATTTTGGTTTAGAAAAATAAAAAAATTTATCTTCCCCTTAAACATTTCTCAATTAAACAAAGTTGAAAGCAGTGTTTTTGAATAAATTATTTAAATATGAGATGATCTATATTAATAGAAGTGAGTATTTACAAAATTTAGAATTAAAAATTAACTGTATATTTTCCTTAATCTCTTTTTCTATATATTTTGTGTAAATTTAGTTAAAATAAAATATTAGGATAGGAAGAGACGCATATATTAATCTTTTTTGGTCACATATTAATCTTACATATTCCCAACTGAGGAGAAAGTGTAAAATTTTGGTTTTAAAAAATAAGAAAAATTTACCTTCCCATTTAAAAAAATCCCAATTAAACAAAGTTGAAAGCAGTGTTTTGAATAAATTATTTAAATATGAGACGATTTATGTTAATATAGAAGTGAATATTTACAAAATTTAGAATTAAAAATTAACTGTATATTTTCCTTAATCCTTTTTTCTATTTTTGTTGGTAGAATTAGTAACTTAAAATTAAAAAAAAGTAAATAATATTACAATTTCGAATCTTATGAAATATATATCTTTATAATTATTTAAAAAACTGTTTTTAATAAATTTTATAATTTTTGATAATTATATTTTTATATTATCAATATTTTTTAAATACAAAATATTTTAATTTTGTTGTAATCAAATTCTTCTTATTAAATAGTAACTTTTACACATGTCAAAATCTGAAATTGATAACTTGACACATGTCAAAATCTTGTTAATGGCTAACTTTCAAAACCCAAATTTATATAATAAGATTCTATTTTGTAAAACAAATAAATTATTAATATTATTCTTTAAAAATAATATCTATTGAATTAAAATTTGACTATTTAAATTCAATTTTGTATTTTTGTTGAATTTATAATTTTATATAATATAAGAAACTTTATAATTTATTTTGAAATATTTTTCATATATTTAAACTTGATATAAAGTTAGAAACATAAACATTTAAATTGATTTGTTATAGCAATGTCAATAATATGTTTATAATATGAAAGAATTTCAAGAAACCAAGTATATTAAAACAAAAGTATAACAGTATATTAAATTACTCATAATATAATAACTCGTTTTTTAAAAAGCACATTTATAAATTAATGTCTTATAATGACATTCAAGTCATGATGTAGAATATACGTTGTTGAAATAACTTCACATATATAACATAATACAACATATTAAAATTTTATTTTAAAATATAAAATATACAAAATTTTGTATAAAATAAAATTTAACCAGTGTTATAGCACGGTACTTATCAAAAATCATTAACAATATAAAACTTACAAAATAGGTATTTTTTTCAAGCCATCATATTTAGCATATAATTTTATTGTATAATGTTTTATCCAAAAAAAAAAATTTAAAACAATTACATAAATTTTATTTTATATAAAAATTATAATATAAATAAAATAAATTTCTACTAGAGCACGGGTTTTAATCTAGTGTCATAATTAAAATGCTACATATGCACATATATAATCAATTGTCACTAGGGTTAAAGGTCATCGTTTTAGTGAACGTGATTTATTTGGTTGGTCGTCCTCTTCCTCCAGGTGCACGCCTTGAACGACTACCATCTACTCCAATCTTAATCTATTTGATCATCTTCGGATCCCAGACCCTTTCACTTCTCAAAATTTTAATACCTTCTATATAATAAAAATCCATATAATGAAGTTGAATCAATTCAAATCGAATAAAAACTTTATAAAAGAACCAGTACAAAACTTGAAAGGGAGTAGAAAGAACATGATACATGAAGAAGCGTAAAATAAAATTGTAAAGAAAATCGAAAAAGGAGACGATTCAAATTTATTTTCTTTGAAAGTTCTTAATTTTGAATATAGGGATCGAGATAAAAAAAAAAATGTATCAAATTAATAATACAACTAAACCAAAATTGGATTGGATATATAAAAAATGATTGGAATAAAAACTTACTTGGCTTTAAATGTCTTCTGAAAATGCAGATTTGACTCCTGTAAATGTCTTCTTTGAAGTAAACATAACTTCGCGGAAGTGGTCTAACATACTTATTATTATTTCATATTTTTTGTGGAGGACGACTGAGTCCAGGTTTAATTAGTTTACATTGGCTAGAATATAATATCTTGTCAAATAATAGTATATAAGAAACAAATACAGTACAGGACACTCTTACCCCTTTTCGTTTACCAGCAACGTGTGAAATTATTCAATGATACTACCATTATCTTAAGTTCACAAAGCATCTTGTGTTTACATAAACCAAAGTTGATTTATCATCGAATTTTTCGATCTTATACCTGCCTTGTGTTAGTTCCATCATAAATGGAACTCAAGAACTGTGTCTTCCTTAGTTCCTTGGACTGTAGGGTTTCTGAACCGCCACGTATCCCATTCGTTATGATATCATATCACTTGTGAGGTTTAATTAGACCTATGACTCACTGATTCAAATAATCTACAAGCCTACTAACTTTAACACGTCCCCCTGACTCCTGAGCTACGGATACATCTCTTGTGGGTCTCTCTTCCCACAAATCTCCACTAAGATCGAAAAGAGTATACAAGGTTTGTCTAACGATCACTCATTTCTCTCTTTAATACGTTCCTAGATCACTATTACATCACCTAACGGAGAGAGAGAATCATTAAACAGGCTGGTAAAAAAAAGAAGAGAGAAGAAGGGAGAGAAGTGAGCATACTAATGAAGCTTACATCCTCTATTTTATATTAACACAAAACTCAATATGGAAAAATTTTTGAACTAAGAATTGTAGAGCTTTACCCCGAAGGGAGCTCTTCCAGAAATTCTCGAAGGCCAAAGACAAGCAATGGCCTAGGAGGGGGTTTGGAAATAGTTTTCAACCAGCAATAGACGCGCCTCGGTTAGAACCTCATTAGCTGCGTCATTGCCCCAAGCGCAAAGATGGTTTTTACACTACGAAAGCCTCTTTTTTTATAGTAACACAATACCCATCAACTTTATATGTGCTTCCGATGTGGGACTCTGTTCCTCAAAAAAAATAAACATAAATCTTAACTCCAGTTACGTCGACAAGTATATCCGAATAATAATAAAAACATGAAGATCTGAAAACATTAAAAGATTAGGACGTAATAAGCCTCTTTCTTTTATAGTCACACAATACCCATCAACTTTATATGTGCTTCCGATGTGGGACTCTGTTCCTGAACAAAAAAAAGGCATAAATCTTAACTAAATTACGTCGACAAGTATATCCGAATAATACTAAATATCATGAAGATTAAAACTGAAAACATTAAAAGATTAAGACTAAGCATGGTAGGGGCTGCGCGAACGCAAACCCCCTCTGCCACAAATAATGACGCAGGCTCTTCCTCTTGGGAAGACCTTAAGCTTAGCACCCCACGATATGTGCAATGTGGTCACTAGCCTAGGCCACTCGTCTTCTTGATCGCGAGTTGACCCCGTCCAGGTAAGTAGTTTGCTCGTTCCATCTGCTTCTCTATATATATTATACTCTGCATAGTCATTATTTTGAGTGTAAGCGATGTGGGACTGTGTTTGTTAACACATTGTTATGTTTAAGGCTCCTGATTTCCAACAGCGTGAGTTTTTGTGTGTTTGTTTAGTATACACATGGGCTGGACGCTCTAGGCCCAGTCAAGTGACGAAAGAGTTTTGAATTTTAATTTGTGGTTTTTTAACAATATTCCCTTGAGATGTATTTTATTAGGAAATGCTGATGTGTCGCACTTGTAAACGTCCATATTTCATTAAAAGACTAATTTTATTGAAAGATAAATAAGTATTTTTTAGGAGTATTTAACTGATATTTTAAAAAATTCTTGAGTATTCGTAAAATCAATTGTTATTTAATTGATGATTTTCAAAAATATTTTAAAATCCTATATTATTCAACTTGGATTTATATAAAATCATTTAAAATAGTATAAAATCTCTTGTTATTCAGTCAATTATTTATAAAACTTACTTAAAATATACTATTATTCAAAATATCATAATTTCTAAAAAAGTGAGATTTTGAATGATTCTACAAGACTTATTTTTTGTTTTCTAGTTAAAAAATACTATATCAAAATCACACCTTTTGAGGTAGAATTTTAAAGGATTTCCTTAATAAAAAAAAAATTATGATAGCTCTAAGCCAAAAATCACCTACGATCACCGACCACCTCACCTTCTCCACCGGTAAACCTGAAGCTTTGTCTCTTCCTGTGGATCAGACCACCACCATCTCTCTTCGGTAAGCTCTCTCTCTCTTCTCCCTCTTAGTTGTCAATTTCTGGATTTGGTATTTTTTATCTTATCAATTTCTCAAGTAAAAATTTAACTAAAAAAATGAGTGGGGAAGAATCTTTTTTAGTTGCAAAAAATGAGCGAGGAGGGGATGTTTTATTGCAGTCTGTGCGAAGTGGAGGTGCAAAAAATGCATCTAGACACAGGCTTGTCTTATTTTATCTTGTGATTAGCTTTGCATTTTTCTTGTTTCACGATTCAGTATCAAGATAGCTTTACATATTTCTATGGACTAATTATTATATTTCTTTTTTAGGTGTTCATATACAGCAAGCATTGCAGGGTTTGTGACAATATGTTAAAATCACGTTTAACAATCAAATCTCATAGTCCATTTCATTTCATTTTATATACTCTAAAACACATTCCTAAAACTCACCTAAATCTTTCAAAGTTCTAAAATGTTAAAATCCTACTAAATTCAAAATCCAAGTTGAATACTTCTACGAGACTTTTATAAGTATGTAAATAATTAAGCTAATAACCAACCATTACATTAAATAGTTTTAGTACCCAATTTCTGCTGAAACAGTCCCAATACATATGAAACAAAAAAAAATGAAAAGAAAATACTTCGAACAAGTACTTAAGGCGTCAAAATAATTGGGTGGTTTGATAATTCTTTGAAACTAAATATATAGATTTTTCATAAAAATACAAAAGAGAAATTTACCTGCATAACCTTCATTCTAAATAAAGGTTTGTATGATTTTTATAGTTTATATAATTATTAATTTATTATATTGATGAGACCAAATGATTACATAGATACAGTGTTCAAGAGCGCATTCTCGGGGTTTAGGCGTTTTTAGGCGGTTTAGGTGTTTACAATACAAAACATTATATATATAATATTATACATAAAATTATGTAAAAATATATGCTAGAAGAAATAAATAACAATAAATCATAAACTAAAATTAGTAAAAATATATTTATTTAATTTAGATTAATAACATATGAATATTTATAAATATGTATATGAATAGTAAACTTAAATTTTAAATATATGTAGTTAAAAATAAAATATATATATATATATATAAAATAATATTATGTAAAATATCACATTGTTCCGCGGTATGTTACAGGTTAAATCATAAAATTCACAATCAAAATATAATTATAAATTTTTAAACACTAAAGAAGAAACAAAATTGAAATAAAAAATTTGAATTCTTTTGTCACAAATAACTTATACAGCGGGTTAAAACTTAATTATTTTTTTGTTAATCAAAACATATTTACACATTATTTATTTACTTTTTATGCATTGATTATTAGAGATAATGATTAAGACGGAAGAAGAAGAAGAAGAAAGGGCTAAAAAACTTGGGCTAAAAATTCGTTCTAATATATTGAACCTTATCATTTAAATATGAATCTTGTTTGGACTTTGGTAAAAAAAAAATATTAGATAAATTTTATTTTTATTCAAACTTTTAAATTAATTGGTTGATACATATATAGAATTCATCAAACACCACAATTTCCACCTGGTCCTCCAAATGAAAATGCCACTCCAGTGGATTTAATATAACCCCAATATGTCACCCTATAGCAACTATAAGAATCAACATAACATCTTATTTTCCCATCCTCAAGATAAACTCTTTCATATGACGAGTTTCTAACCACAATATTTTCAAAATGTGCTGTTTTTTTAAAATCTGCAACCGGAAAATGTCTGTTTCCGATTGGAGGACTAATTCCGTCCGGAGATAAATATGTATTTTCTCCATATCTTACTAGAGAAACTCCTTGGTTTAAGTACTTAAATAACTCTTTCGGCCAATAACCAATTACTTCATCAAATATTTTAAGTATCCAGTTTCCGCTGATGGGATCCTTATACATATGAAACAAAACATGAAAAGAAAATACTTTAACAAATATCTAAAAGGTTAAAATAATATTACAATTTCATTGAAACTAAATCTATAAATCTTTCCGTAAAAAAGCTAAAGAGAAATTTACCTGATAAACTTCTATATCAATGGTTAGGCTTATTTGACCATAGATGGATGACCCCCAAAATGCATTTCCAATAATGAGTTTCTAACTTATAATCACAAAGCCAGGACATTGCATATTGTAGCATCCTGTTTTTTGATAACCGTCTCCCTCAAATAAGAAAAACGTTACATGTAATAATATTTGTTACATATTTATTTTAAGCTAACCATTGTTCTTATGTGAATAATATTAACTAAAATTACTCACAGTCCAATATATTGTTAATCTTGTGACACTGTCACCGTATAACCTTCGATGCACCTACAATAAAAGAAAAAAAAAAAACATATAGTGCATGTATGTTAAAACCACATGATTGTTTGTGAAATGCACAAATCTTTAGTAAGTAATCAGTGGTATGAACTTACCGCCCAACCAACTTGTATACTATTGAGTTGAGATGCAGGTCCATTCTCTAACCATATTTGGCTTTTGCTGTATTGATTGTTTTCCAACTTTAAATCATGAAGACTTATTTCTGCTTTGGCTCCTCGATAGATAGTTTCATCTTGCATGGTCTCAATTGTTGCAAACTGTAAATTTAGTGAATATGTTAGTCTTAATAACTAAATGAGACTTTGTAACTCCTTTTGAAACAAAACCATTGAGGGAGACATACATGTTGACCTAAATACTCGGCTGAATTCAAATGAACGCTCTCAGATTCATTTCCTTGTCGTAAAATTGCAACTGTTCTTTTTGGACAATGCTCTTGTGTGCTATATTTGTTGCTTCTTTCAATATTTCCATCTAAATTAAATGTTTCCTATATGCATCACAAGTAACAAAAGAAAACTAAGATTCAGAATAACAAATGTTTCTCGAACTAGTTGTTTCATAGTTGATTGATTGATCACAATTATTCATTCTATTTTTTTTTTGTCAATAATTATTCATTCTAATATACTTAACCAAAATTAACATATTTTTCCAAAATGTTCTTAGGAATGCATTGTTAACCATAATAAGATGATAGTACTAAAACTGAAAAACTGAATTATGAATTTTATTTTTGGTATGAAATACGATTTAAACATAGTTAAAAAAAAAAAGAGTTTTGGAGATCTAACTCGATATAAGAAATCTGAATTGTACGGGATCGAGTAAGATCATATCTTAATAATTTTCTAACGCTATTTACTATCCTACTTGAATCTTGTGATTTTTCAACAATGGGTGTTGGAAAGCTGGTTGTTTGTATATATCAACACATTCATATTCCTGTAAATTTTTTAGAAAAAATAGAAAAAATTTGTGAAAGTATTAATGAAAATCTTGAAAAAAGAACAAATAAACATAAGTTAAAGGAATCTCACATCAATGGTGCCTTGTGCACCTTGTGTAAACATATAAGCACAGAGACATAACACTAGATGTAATGTCATTGATAAGTTATTCTTTGTAGTTTCTCTCCATTCAGTTTCTCTATGATATTTTCCATTATAAATAGAGCATTCGGTTTTTATTATCTTTTTACGACAATAACATATGCATACATTTTTTGGTCAACAAATAAATGCATATTTAAGGAAATATGGCTAATTGGTCATATACGATATACCTAATAAATATGACTTACCAAAATTTACTAAGGTTTTCAAAAATATTTGCTAAAACTAGATTTTAACCCGCGGTACACCGCGGGATAATTTTTTTTTAATTAAAAATATAATTTGTATTGTTTTTTAGACTTTTTGTTATGATTAGGGGTTAAAATTATGTAATTGTATTTTAACTTTTAATTTTAAGATTTAACCTGTTATATACCATATGATAACTTGTTGTTTTACATAATCATAATTTAATCAATTTGATAGATATGTCCAAAATATTAATATTGATAAAGTGTGTAATATTATGACAATAAACTTTTGAGTACTTAATTAATTATTTTCTCTAGATTTTAACCCGCTATACAGCGTGAGATTATATTTTTTTTTCCAAGTTTTCTATAACTAACAAAAAAATATGTTGGATAAAATATAAAATTATATATTTTTTTAGTTTTATGTAATAACATTGAGATATTTGTTATTATACTTGCTTTAAGTAAATAAAAATTATAATTTCCATTTGGAATTTGCTTTAAGTATATAAAAGTTATAATTTTCATTTGGTATTCTATTTGCTTTAAGTATAGAAAATTTATAAAAATTATAATTTTAATAAATTTGAAATTGATTATGTAGAAGATTAGATTGTTTGATTTTTTAGAAAAAATTTAGATATTTTAATTTTAAAAGAAGACAGAAAAGGTATTTTAGATATAATTTAGGAATACATTGTTAAATATTATAAAGATTGTGTAAGTATAAACCAAAATTGGTTTAGGAAATATAAATAATTTTAGTAGAGATATTTTAGGAAAAAAATGATTTCTCCGATTTTTGTATATTATGAAGATAATCGATTTTGATTTCCATATTTTACTTATTCTTTTTTGTGCAATTTTTTGGGGATCAATTATGTAAATTAGTTTTTAAATAAATTAAACTTCAAGGGTATAATACAAAATATACTTAAAATCTATATATAAAAGATTTAATTCGTTGGAGAAAATGTAATTTTATTGTGTTATATATATCAATTTACAATTTATTAGACCAAATCCCAAAAATGTACAGTTCAACCCATTAAATTAAAGATTATATAGAAAATACCAAATATACTGATAAAAATAGATACTAAGTTGAGAAATTACAATCATCTTAAATTACAGTCATCTTCTCCTTTGCCTCAAAAAAAAATTAACTTGTTTTGAAAATATGATTCCTGAAAGATTAAAAAAATCAAAATTATTTTAAGAATTTATTAAGGTTTCCACATAATTTTAATATAAATGTATAATAATAAATGAAAACATACAGCAACATATAATAAGAAGAAACGGTTTTAAAAAGTTGATTAGAATATTAAGTCAATAACATCATAGCATACAATAAGAAGTATCACAAAATATTTCTTGTTCACTCTCTAGAATATTGTCTCAATGTACCTACAACCACAAATGCAAAATAATTGTAGACAAACATGTATTACACAAAGGGTCAGCAATAATTTTTAAACAAAAATTATCATTAAAGTACAAAAAGAGAAAGGAGATTAGAGAAGCAGCCTTAGAGGTACCAAAGAGTCTACTCCATAAACCTTAAGGTTAAGGATCACATATATTGTAAGACAGACCTTTTATTGACTCTCATCTCACATTCTGCCACTACTCCATTTTAAACTTGAAACATATTTCGTATCTCTCTGATTATAGATTGTTATTTATAGATGAGTTGGTTTGAGAATATTTTGGAGGTCAAGTAAAAAATCTCATATACAAATTTGGAACATAAAGAAATCGCTCATTCACTATATGAATGATGCACATAATTAAGGGAAAGTTTACAAAAAATTTATGTATTAATATAGTTATTCCTAATGATTTAGGAAATGTCCGATCCTAATTAATGTTATTATGATAGCATGAAATATTAAAAATAGTATTCGATTTTAATGGAATTTTATTTGGAAAATAGCAATAACAATAGCAATAAAGTGGAGATATTATAGGAAATTATAAACCAATAGAAATGCACAAGAAATTTGATTGTTTTTTTCGATTTTTTAAGGAAATTATAATCAAATTATTAATGTAATCGATTTTTATTTTCCATATTTTACTTATTGTTTTCTTGTGCAATTGTTTAGGGACTAATATTGCAAACTAATAATGTAAATAAGTTAAACTAAAAGGGTAAAACCCAAAATGTACTTAAAAAATGTATATATAGATGATACTAAAATAGCCAAAATAATCCACCAACAATTATTAAAATAAAATATTTTCTGTTTTTGGTTTTTCAAAACATATTTCTAACATTATTATTTACTTCTTATGCATTTATTATTAGAGATAATGATTTAGGCTAAAAATCCCTTATATAATAAAACGGAAGTACACAACATTTTTGTATATTGTATAATATGAATTATAAGATTAATTATTTAATTATTTGATAGGTATCTTATTATATAAATTTTGATGACAAAGTTACTCATTAACAAGATTGTGACATGTGTCAAATATATTGATAAGATGTTGACACATGTCAAAATATTCACATGATGGAAAAAATTAACAAAATTAATTAAACGTACGTGAATATTAGACTGAATATTTGTTGTAATATTTAGAATAATATAATAATTTGTCAATTATTTGATTTTTACTATTCTATGTGAATTAGGGACATTTTTATTTGTTGTAATAATTAGACTAATATTAATATTATGTTAATTATTTGATTTTTACTATTCTACGTGAATTAGCCACGTTTTCTTCAATATTAGTTTTAATTAACAATTTTAGAAGTTGTGGTAGAAACAAAAAAAGGTTTTAAAAATATTTACCAAAAACAAAGAGGAATAATTTACCTATCACTATAAGGAAATTGAGCATATGTTTTATTATATAAAGATGTCTATTAAGTGATATCCCATATCAAATCAAAACCTTGAGTATGGTAGAAAATCATGAACACTAAAGAGACAGTTACAAACCATGAGACATCGGAAAACCTTGCTAGCAAAAGAAAACGGGGTATCATGAGTGATGATCAGATTGCTATGATCGAAAAGATACTTGCAGATGAATATAAGGATGGATTTAGCTACACTTCAAATATGGGTAGCCAAACTAAATCAATGTGTAAGTACAATATTTATATAATGCTACACATATATTTTCAATTACGTCCACCTCTTTAACTATTTTCACACCTATGAATAATAGACATCATATTGTTTGTTTTTTTTTTTTTTTTTTTTTTTGTCATTTGTCTAACATTGGTTACCAAAATATAGGGTTCACAAATTACAACTTCGCAACTTCAATGATGGTAAGAACTTTTATTGAATTTGTCTTATACAATTTTTAAACACCTCCATCTAAGAGCTTATTATATTTTGCTTATATAAATTTTGAATACTTCCATCTGATCCAAAAAAAAATTAACCGCAGGATTTACAACAAAAGATCAAGATCAAAAGTAGCTCAAACTACCATGTTATAGACCCAAAACGAAGATCTCTAAGAGCAAAAAAGGCAAAAAAAACATGGTAACAATTCAAATTATGTAACCTTACACGTAATTATCTTATTATATAAAGCTTGATGTCAAAGTTATTCATTAACAAGATCGTGACACATGTTACTTGTATAAATAAGATGTTGACATGTGTCAATTATAAATTTACTAAAATATTAGAAAAACCAAAAATTAAAAAGTAAAAGTTCTAAATCTATTGTAAAAAAGAAATCCACTAACTATCAATATTTGTTAATTCTTTCTTTTAATATTTTAATTTAATTAAGTTGTAATATTTGTAGATTTTAGTTATATTAGTTACTTTTGTTAAAAAAAAAAATATATATTAGTTAGTTAAATTTGATTTCTTATTAGAAATTCATGATGATTTTAAAATATCTTTTTATATATTATTTTGAATTTTTTTCTTTAGTTAAGGATATGTAAGATCAACATTTATTTTTTCTTAATTTTCTTAATGTTGTAGTATTTTTAAATTGTTTTTTAGTTTATATTTTATATCTCCATATTATCTAAGACTCATATATCATCGTGCTTATAATTTTTAATTTAAATTTTTATTATAGCAAGTTAACTATCTTTGAATTTCTCAAATTTTAGTGGGTTTGTCATAAACTCATTGCAATCATGTAGATATTTTTTTCTTTTTATCCATAATATTTTTTGAGTAAAAAAATTTATAGAAATATTTTAGTGGTTATACAAACTGTCACAAACAAATCTTAGTGGTTAAAAATGAACTACGTCAAATTGAAAGTCAATGAACAAAAATTGGTTTAATTTGTTCACAAAGTCATTTTATATTTGGTGATAAGAGCAAACTTTAACAATAAAATATTTTTGGATGTAAAAACATTTCTTAGTGGTAAAACATAAAGTAAAATTGTACGTGGATTCTAATAAGATGATGTTTTGACGGGCTATCTCCATATAAAACGTGAGAAAGTTGCGGAACGTTTTTGAAATTTGACAATATTGGTCCTTGGTTGACTAGCTATTCCTCTGGTTGGTCCTGGGTTTGACCTACTGTAATAATATTTATAATGATTAATGTTTGAAAAAAGTTTTGGTGACTGATAATATAGATTTAGATTATTGTATTAATTGTAATAATATTTTTAAATATAGAACTATAAATTAGTGTATTAAAGTAAAAACTTATCTCTAATGAAGAATATTTATATATTTATTTTGAGAAAATATATTTCATTTACAAAAATATTCATATATTCTTTTCAAAAATCTATTTTATTCCCTCTGTCCCTAATATATTGATGTTTTAGGATATATTTTTGTCCCTAAAATATTGATGTTATAGATAATAAAAAAAATAACTTTTTTTACTTTATGTTTTTTTTCCTTATGTCATTAATTTAATAGTCTATATTTTCTCAATTTACTCAAAAGTAATTATAAATTAATTTACAACCCGCGCATTTTTAATCATAACATCAATCTATTAGGGACAGAAGGAGTAGCAGACATTTTTAAAACCCGCGCATCGAGCGGATCCTAATCTAGTAGGTTATATGAGTTGTAACCATATTTCAGATCTTCTTAAAAAGAATATTCCAAAAAAAATAAAATAAAATCTCCACAGAATATTTAATTAACCATATATAGGCAACAAAATCTATAAAAAAACAAAGTCTTCATATTTAGCAAATGATTTTATTGCATAATGTTTTATTCACAACAACTTTTAAAAACAACCACATAAATTATATTTTATATAAAAATTATAATATAAATAAAAAGAATTTCAACCCGTTCTCTAGCACGGCTCCTAATGTAGTATCCTTACAAAATGTTTGCAATTTCTTTTATGAAGAAATATAATTTAAATGTAAAGATAGATATGAAAACGATTACATCTAGAATATATAGCGTATATGTATATATTAAAAAAAACGTGTATAGGAATAGAAAACGAATCTTTTTAAAATAAAGAAAATTTATGTAAAAAATAATATAAAAGCTACTCCCTTTATTGTGAATTTATTTTATAAATTATTATGTAATTACAGTATTAGTTATGTTAATTAAATTTAATTTATTTGAAAATCATAAAAATATGGGAATTATTTCAGAAATACTCATTTCCCAAAATGTCAATGTTACCT
Organism: Camelina hispida; assembly: GCA_023657505.1. NCBI lineage: Eukaryota > Viridiplantae > Streptophyta > Magnoliopsida > Brassicales > Brassicaceae > Camelina > Camelina hispida. The sequence goes on from CP094637.1 coordinate 23,238,962, forward strand.
ATCCATTTGTAAGTATGCAAAATCATAAAGTTTTATAAAGTTTATAAGATACTTCTGGAAAGATAAAAACTCTTTTATAAATTAATAACTGTTTATTAATAAATTAAAATCTTTACAAATTAATAATTTTCGTTTTCAAATGTCGTACTGAAACTCCTATGAGGGGGGCACATACTGTAGCTATCGAATGATGTGAATTTGGGGTAGGCTAATAACAAAACAACCATGCTTAAAAAATCGAATGTATATAAAAAAGATTTATTCATTTAGCTTCTATACGTATCTCTTACATTTCTGCATCCCGTAATTTGCAGAAAAGCTGCAAGGCGTACCCAGGATTAATCCATATCAAAGTAGAAAAAGAAAGATTGAAGAAACATGAAGTTTTCATTAGCTATTATATGCCTAAAATAACGAGGGGTGAGCCATGGTGATAAGGGCTTTTAGTCCTTATTTAGGTTTTCAGGCTTGAGAAATTTCGGGATACGATCAGTGGCTCCAGATTTGTGATCATAGTACTCCACTGCAGCAGCTCCAGCCAAAGCAGCTAATGTCAGCGCCTGAGCATGCAACCTGACAACATGATCCAATACAGAAATGTGTGAGAGAGATCGAATGCTATAAACGAATTGAAAGATCATCATCATCATCATCATCATCATCATCTAAGTGTTTTCGAGTACAAAACAAAAGAATACATATGAGCGAATATAAGAGATGATTTGTCTAGCAATACAGAACAGAAGGAATTAAAAAAAGCAGCTCCTCATAGTAAAGATTGAAAGATATGAGTAATAAAATGATGACTCCACATTTAACCAGTGAAGAAATAAAGAAACAATAACAAAGTTTAATCCACATGATTTCTCAAGCACTAGTTTTCAATTTTCATTTAACTGATATAGTTTGTGAGTATGCCAAATGTTCGTTCTTGTATGATGAGTGTACATAACAAAGTTACTTTGATGAACAACACAAGAAGTTAAGAATCAGATTCTTGAATGGAATAATGTATACTTTGTATACATGAAAGAAAGACTATGTAACCCAAAATCAAAAGAAACATATATATAAGAGGAGGATAAAGATTGAGAAGAAAATACCTAGCGTGGATGATTCTGACACTGGTTTTCATGGCAGGTTTTGACCAGTTATAGGCGATTGAACCAGAGATACCACTTAGCCATAAGCAACCTAACCAACAAATTCCAAATTCAGAACCAACAAAATTTGTACTCATTGGATGCATCCTCATTTCGATTATGGAAACAAAACAAAACCCTTAATTGAACTAAGCCATAAACAACCTAGCAAGCAAGAGTCCCCCAATTCAGAACCAACAGATTTTGATTAGAACAAACACAAAACTCATACATGATTCCTCGTCTCCAATGTTCACACAAAATTGTGAACCAACAGACTAACTTCGATTTTGGAAACAAAACAAAACCCTAAAAGAGATATCAAAATTGAGATAACTCAGATCCAAAAATCCAAATCTGAGGAATTTACACAGATCTAATAATAACGATGAACAAACCACGAATAAATCACACGAAATTCGTTTCGTGCCTTCTTATCACGCTAAGAACACAAGCTACGAAAAGAATTTGTTGGAGGATGAACACATAGAGAAAGGGTGAGAGATTTTACCAACGGTACGAAGCTTGTGTTCGATGATCCATTCCCTGACTTCTGCAAATTTTGTCTTTGATTCCGCCATTGTTGAATTAAAAATTTTTTAAGAATTGGGTAGAGAGAATATTAGTATAAAATAAAGAGATGAGCGTCGACGTCGAGGGGGGCGTTGGTTTTTAAAGCGGTCCAAGGCAGGACGACGATTCTGACGAGGAAGACAAGTCCAATTTGCTAACTTGTTTCATTTCTCTTATTCGTGTTATTTTTTTTTTTCTTTTTCTTTTAAAAATTAAATTAAACATTAGCTTCATTTGACCAAAAGGTCCAAAACTAACCAAAAAAGTCTTAAAATTGATTCTAAAGCCAAAAAAATGCTAAAAAGCTTAACTGCAATTCTCATGACAAAACAAGACTCCTCCTACGGCACAACTGAGTCGTCACTTGAGTTCTTTTTTTTTTTTTGTGGTACTTCTGAGTTCTGATGCCGATGGTTCTTTTCATTCCTGATCAACGATGATTCGACATCTTTGGAGAACGTTTTGTGAGTTGTAACTATGAAAAATATGAGTCTTTTAAAAAATAAAAACATTTGTTTGGTTTAAATTTCCAAAAGAGTGTCTATGGCTAAAAAAAAAAAAATCCAACCAGAACATAAAAATGATCTTAAAAAAATTGCTAAAGCTCAACTGCTATTATATAAATCCATAGATGAGTACTCACTCCGCCGGTTCTTCTTCTTCAATGATAATTCGACATCTTCGAGAAAGTTTTGTGAGTTTATTAAGCTCCTCGTAGACTTCCGAATTCGAAGCATATCGAGGATAGTCCATGACGAAACTCACAATGAGTTTCTTGAGGACTGCTGAGTTTTCAAGAAAGTAACTCGCTATTTTCATCTCCTCTTCCTCCCATTCGAACAATCTTTTTATCTCAACACACTCCAGAGTCGATACCAAACATTGAGGCACGTCTACCAGTTTTATCTTCTCCATCTCCTCCTTTGCAAAATAAATTTTCTGCAAACACCAACAAAAACAAAGGCCGGGGTATTCAAATCATATACACATCCACTGAACAACAATGTTATTATATACGCCAAAATCACTACGTACCAAGCTTAAGTTTTTCAGATTCGGGAAATTCTCAAGAAAAGCTGGCAAAACCGATAACAAGGAGTTTGGGAACACAGCCTGTAAGCGGGATATGTTATTGAATATGGGAATCGTTCCAACTTTTGAGTAACGATCAAGGGCCTGCAAACAACAAAGAGAGAGAGGAAAAAAGGATACTATATGTAAGAGTTTTACCATTAGACGACAAATACCATATGAATAGTGTTATATATACATACCGTCACTGTTTTCTCAGAGATGATCATATGTCTTGCTCTAGATATCCCAGTAAGAAAATCACGGATTTCATTTCTCTTCGACAAGTCCTCTGTATCGAAACTCATACCATGCGTGACAACAAACTTGATATCAAGGTCAACCATGACTAAAGAAGTCAGCTTCTTTACTAGGAATCTGCCGAATTGGTCTTGTTTGAGAGTCATATACTCTAGTCCTGGAGCATCAATCTCAAGCAGTGTGTTTGGGAATCTTGATCTACGAGGAGGTTCATGCGCAGAGGGAACATTAAACCTCTTCAGGCTCCGAGATCTCACACCCGCAACCACCAATTTATCCTCATCCATATCCCTTATCAAGGTCACTTCTTCAAGAACAGGACATCCAGACACGAGCTTCTCAGGATTCATTGTACCAGACCATCTAACTTTATGAAGAATCATAAACTTAAGACAAGGCATAGAAACAAAACCCGGATCCTCAAGAACCGAATACAATAGTTTTAAAGAAACCAAAGTCTTGCTGGTAAATAGATTCAGAGGCATGAACTCGATATAAGGATCCAAAGAGCCATTATCATTCCGACGTTGCGTACTGCTCACGACATCAAGAAGTCGGATTCCCCGGTTAATCGCACTACTGATCCGGTCCTTGAACCCGATTATCTCACGGCTACTGTAATTCACCTTGAATTTTTCCAGGCGTGACTCAGGGTTAAACTCGAGGAACCTGTCGATGATGTTGATGAACACTTGTTTGTCTACATTACGCAAGTCTTGGCGGTTTAAGTCAAGCCCTGGAACATTAAGCCATAGATTCTTCCATCTGGTTGATAAAACACTCGTCTTCGCCGAATCTTTGGTCGGAAGGCATAAGAGTATTTGAGTGATCAAAGGTTCTGGTAATTCGCTGAGTCTATCAAACCCAGGCATCACGACACATAAACCCTAAAGAAGATGAAGATAACAACAACAGCTAGCGTAATTAACTTGATCGAATTCTAGGGCGTTGAGTTATATAAATCGATTGAAGTCAAGTACGTTACAAAAGAGTTACTGTAGGATTCGTTTCGATTCTCTGGTCCGGTGGTCTTGCTTCAAAGGCTAAACTGGACTCAAAAGTCAAAACCCTCATTGTAGTAGTATACCATCCTGAGCGGTTCTAATTCTAGTTTGCGTTTCGAGAAAAAAAAAAAAAAAAAAAAAAAAAAAGAACTGCCATTATTAATTTGTAAACGCGATTCTAAACACGCGAATCCGTATTATTTTCTTATTTGTTTTGGCATTGTCCCTTCCATTAGGTAAATAAAATAATTGAAATATTTTAAAATGTGCTATACAAAAACTGAATTTGGTGAAGACACTTCATTAAATTTTATTAATCCTACTTCTCCAATATTGTTTTAGAGAATGGTCACATAATCACACAAAAAAATTGTTAAATTTTGTATCAATTTATTTTATTCATAAATAGTCAATATTGTGAAAAATGTATCTTCTCATTTGTGATAAAAGTAAATAAATACAAATAAATGAATCAAATTTGCCAAAATTATCACTAAATTTTTATGAAAAATGTTAAGTAAAAATATTTCACTGGTATGGTATACAATTAAGTATATGTTATATTACAAATATATTCTAAATGTTTCAGTGTCACCAGTTTCTCCGACGGTGATGCTTGCTCTCCATGGCGTCTATTATTTCGCTCCCTCCAGATCGAGTATACTGTGTTCTGAAAGGTGTAGACATTGTCTCATGGGAGGGAGCTTGCGTTTGAGAGTTTTGATCTCTTTCGTCAAGTCAGCAATCCCTTCTTTAAGTGTTGCTTTCCTCTCTTGTTCAAAATTCCAAAGTACCGGAACTGCGTACCGACCACTTGGGTTAAACTCGTTCAGTTCCACAAGTGCTGTCTTAACTGTGTTTTCTACTTCTTCTCCCAACTCTTCTCTCAGAATCTTAAGTTTCTCATCTTCTTCATCCAACACTTCCTAAACCATCATAAACAATGTACTATATATGCACGCCATAATAATCAATACCATCTGAAATGTGACCGATATAGTAATGGGAAAGTATCAAAGTAACATGAGACAAACCAAACCTTCATTTTCTCTCCGGTTCCGACCCGTTTGAATGGATACCATGCTGGATCCTTGAGGGCTTTCTGCCATTTCGAGCAAAGCATGGCTTGTTCCAACGCAACTCTTTCACCTCCAAATCTCTGTTTGCATACTTTAAAGAACGCATTTTCATCAACTTCTCCCATCCTCTTTATTTCGATGGTAGTTGATCTATCAGGACCTGATAGATCTCTCAAACCCTACAAAGAAAAGAAAAAAATATTATATGTGAAACCCACAAAAAACTCAAAAGACTAAATAGTTGAAACCCACAAAAACATATATATCAAGTTATTAATAGACTCAAGAAAGATAAAGATATAAGTAAATACTCTATTTAATTCTTTGCGTGCTTCTTGTATCTCACCATTGCTCTAACGTTCTTTACTGAGTAGGACTGAGTTTGTATACTCTAATTCTTTTAACTCACAACGCTCCTCTTCCAGCTTTTTGTTCATTTTTTTCATTACATTCTCCAGCTTTTCATTCATCTCCTTCATTACTTTCTCCACTTCTTCGTTCTTCTCCTTCATCACTTTCTCCAGATCTTCATTCTTTTCTCTTACTACCTTCTTCAGCTCTTCATTCTTCTTCTCCATCATATTTCTAAACTTTTCATTCTTCTTCTTCATCTTCTTTTTGAACACTTCATTCTACTTCTTCATAATTTCTTCCACCTCATCTTGAAACGTTTCCAATTGCTTATGACACTCTTCAAACTTAATATCAATAAATTTCTCCAGCCTTTCAACAACGTCCCTTAAGTCCATCTCATTGATCTTTTTCTTCTTTGTTAGGTTACTTCGTCTTCTGATTTATTGTTCGGAAAAAACTGTGATCTTCTAATCTCCAAAGTTGCTCACTTTTTTTATGGGAAAAATGCCAAAAAAACCGAAGTTATTTTTATTTGGACGTTTAATACCCAATTGTTTTGGATTGGAATAAAAATACACCAAAAAAAAAAACGTGTCATTTAAAACCCAAAATAATAAGTGTTGTTATTTTCATACCCACAATTTTTCAACAAAATCAAAATTCTAATTTTACCCCGATTAACTAATCAATTCTTAATTTTTAATAGAAAAACTTTTGGTTTTCTGTTAACCATATCAAACCGGTAATCAATCCCGACTATGTGCTTCTTTCCCTCTTTTTTTTTCACTAGAATATTTTGATTATATTATACCAAGGTGAAATACAAGGGTGGAATGCGTTTTTGAAATCTTAAAGCTGGCAGAAAACAAAGATATCCTCGAAAGCTTAAGTCCGATACACGGGAAACACAAGTGGAATACAAAAGCCAAAAGAAGAGCTCTCAAGATCATCAAAGAAGTCGGAAGAGAACATTAGTCGTGGGACTAAGTTCTCAAGAGTCAATGTCGAAAGGACCTGTAAAGGGAAGAGATCCAAGGATAGGGGCACCATGAAAATTTAACCCAGCTAAAAACAAATACCTCGAACACAATAAGTAAGAAACGAGAATCTAATTCCTACCCACCTAATCTTATACCGAGAATCTATATCTAGGACTTTGCATCCCCACAAGTGGTCACTTGCCACAAGAGGTTAGCCTTACAAGAACAGACATGAAACAGACCACGGGAAAAGACCTATTTTTTTTCTAGACTAATGGTGGTGGAAGGAGACTTGGTTTAAAGATTCAACGGTCAAATAAGAGGTAAACGAAAGCTATCCTAACAGAAAACCCGGCCGTAACTTCCTCAAGATCGAAAGCTAGACTATTTGACCTAACAAACTAGTAGAATAAACAAGAAACAAACATCTAAGGCCAACATCAAACAAGCTGGGGATATACCAAACTAGCTTAATTTGATGAGATCGGGCTCGATTACCGGACAGAAGAATCGACCGCACCACCCAGCTGAAGAGACATCTCCGACGAACACCACCAATTCGATGGACCAGATCTGTTTCTTCCGGGTAGAGCGAGAATCTGAGAACGGCAAAAAGAGGACGAATCGCTGGCGGTACAAAGCCAAACACACAGGTAGATTGAGCAAGACTTCATTCTCTTCAAATCCTCAACAGATCTACACCTGGAAACCAGAGTAGCTCCACTTCCGATCTCGTCAAGAGAAGCCAAAAACTCGAAAAACTACATAGCCGACAAGAACACTACAACAGAAGGAAGAAAAACATAAAGAAAGCACAACGCCAGGGCTAAAAAGCCACCGGACGTTGGCCAAAAAACAGAGGCGGCGGCTTTTGAGTTTTTAGAAGAGAGAGGCGAGAGAGAATTAGGTTTAGAGAGCCACTTCATAAGGGCATCTTTAAAGGGATAACACTTTTTAGTGTTCTTAGGTTAAATATATTAGGAAAATAATCTAAGATCACTTGTTAAGAACTTTTGCTAAAAAGTCGTTATAGGGAGAACATGGTTAAGATCATTAGATTTAATAATAAAATATTCTTAAACATATTACAATTATAAAATCTAATAAATTTAGTATATAATATTACAATAAAACTTATTACAAATATATAATATTTCTTAAACATTTTTAAAACTTATAAACTTTTAAAATATAAATATTATAAAAGAACATTTAAATTTCAAACTTATAAAACATATAATAAAATTCATAATACAATACCAAATATTAATGAAACAACAAAACATTGTAAATAAAATTTTGAAAAAATAAACAAACAAACATATTACTTAATTAATTAAACAAGACAAACATTTTATTTAATTAATACATAGTTTAAGGTCCAAATTTATTCCATATATGCTCAATCAAATCCTCCTTTAAATTGTGATGTGCTTGTCTATCACGGATCATTGTATGGCCATCACCTAATCCCTCAAGATTTGAAGACATATTTACCGAAAACGTTAGATCCGGAGTAGTTCCAGTTCCATCATCTTGTTGGAATTCTTGTTCGTCATAGAGTGTGTATGAATCTCGTTCATCTTCGACAATCATATTATGGAGTATTAGACATGCTCTCATAATATATGCAATTTTACCCTTTGACCATAAAAGAGCTGGATTCTTAACCATGGCGAATCTAGATTGCAGGACTCCAAATGCACGCTCAACATCTTTTCGTGCACCTTCTTGATGCTTTGGGTGTTGTGGATGTGGGATGGATTTAACAAATGTTGCCCACTCGGGGTAAATACCATCCGTCCGATAGTAAGCCAAATTATACTCATTTCCGTTGACATAGTACGTAACTTCGGGAGCTCGACCGTAAATAATATCATTAAATACTGGTGATTGATCAAGAACATTTAAATCGTTACAAGTACCTGGAGCTCCAAAAAATGCGTGCCATATCCAGAGATCTTGTGAAGCTACCGCCTCCAAAACAATTGTTGGCTTACCGGTGCCTCGTGAATACATTCCTTTCCATGCGGTTGGGCAATTTTTCTACTTCCAGTGCATACAGTCGATGCTTCCAACCATCCCGGGAAAACCCCGCTTTTCTCCATAAAAGAGTAGCCTTTCAAGATCCTCTGGTGTGGGTCGGCGTAGGTATTCAGTGCCAAACAAGTCAACTATTCTGACGACGAAATGTTCCAAACATTGACGAGCAGTACATTCAGCAAGATGTATATATTCGTCAACCGAGTCCGTTGCAGCCCCATATGCTAATAGTCGAATTGCTGCAGTACATTGTTGTAGCGGTGAAAGACCATTCTGGAAGGTTGCATCCCTTTTTGGCTTAAAATATGGAACTTCTTCACTGAGACGATTCACAATACGCAAGAACAACGGTTTGTTCATTCGAAACCGTCGGCGGAATTGGTGAGCATTGTATGTCGGATTATCAGAAAAATAATTGTTCCACAAACGGTCATGGCCTTCTTCGCGTTTTCTATCGATATATGTACGTGGTTTCCTTTCGACAGGACTTTCCTCTTCAACAGCTTGAAATTGGTTGCTAAATTGCTCTTGAAAGTATTGGTTTAAACTATCATTATTGGGATCATAATGATAGTGAAAATTGTTAGAAGAAGATGCCATGAAAGGGTTGAGAAAGAAATTATATTTGGTAAGAGAAATACAATGGATTGATTTTGAATAAGATGAACAAAAGAGAGAGCTTTAAAGAAAGAGAGAAGAGAAAATATATGTAATTGTTTGTATGATTTGATCTTGATCTCTTCGCATATATATAGAACAAGAGTGAGATGTTTGTAAATTAAGCATGTGACGAGGAAAAGGACTTCGGACAAGAGTGAGATGTTTGTAAATTATGCATGTGACGAACAAGGACCAAGTGACTCTGTGACTTTGTGACAAAGCAAACAAATAAAAACAAATACATGTGACTCAAACTCAGCAATCAAATACATGTAAATACATGTGACTCAAACGGACAAACTCAAAAAACATAAGTGACTCTGTCCAAACAAAGCAAACAAATACATGTGACTTTTGTCTTTCAAAGTACGTTCGAAACAAAAAACAAATAAGACAACAACATCCCAAACTCAACAAAACAACATCCCAAACTCAGCAAACAACATCCCAAACTCAACGAAACAACATCCCAAACTTTACTTGAGCCTCTGATAGACGTGGTCCTTCAGGTGCATGACTTGGTCCTTGAGCTGGATCACCAAAAGCTTGATCTGGATCATTTGGTCGTTGAGCTGGATCACTTGGTCCTTGAGCTCAACGATCACTTGGTCGTTACGCTGGTTGACTTCGTCGTTCGGCTGGTTCGTAAGACTAGGTCGTCCAACCTCGGCTGGTTGTGTTACATGAGCAGGTAGTGGAACCAATACCTCACAGTTCGTAAGACTAGGTCGTCCAACTGATGGTGTAGGTTCATAGTAACAGGTCTCAGCCTCTGATTCTGAATCATCACTATAGTCTAGTGGGCTGTTTATGCCATAGTCATAATCAGAGAACATATCTTCGTCTACCTGAAATAAAAAACATATGCGTATTCATAAAAAACATAATAAACAGAGGATTAAGCCAAGGGTTAAACAAACATATGCGTATTCATAAAAAACATAATAAACAGAGGATTAAGCCAAGAGTTACACAAACATATGCGTATTCATTAAAAACAAATAAACATAGGATTAAAACATAAAAACATAGGATTAAAACATAAAAACGGAGGATTAAAACATAAAAACGGAGGATTAAAACATAAAAACATATGATTAAAACATAAAAACATAGGATTAAAACATAAAAACATTGGACTAACATAGTTAAAAAAGTTCCGCCATTAACTTCTTCTTTAGGGCTTTTTCATCATCATCTAGGGTTTCATTCTTGGCAAGTAGAGTGTCAAGAATGGACATCTTTTGGAGTTGTTTCATGCCCTCTAGGTCTTTCTGTTTTATCTCCCACATGTTACTAAACTCAGCAGATGGTGTAGCCTTCTCTTTGCCTTTGCTCTTAACTTTTTTTGATGCCTTTATGCCCGGAGGCCTGCTCTCGTGCTCACCAACGACAGAACCTGTAGATCCAGCAGCTTCATCAGCTTTCCTTTTGCTCGAACTGGTTGTTTTGGGAGTGGGGTTCATCGTCTCGAGGTTAGCCTATTTCTGCTCAAAGCGTAGCACACTCCAAGCATACTCTAAAGCAAACTTCTTCTTGTACAGCTTGAAATATATTTGGTGAGCATTTTGTAAAACGTCAACATCGTTCATGCCACTTGCTTTCTCACGCTCTGCCGCTGCAAAAGCTCCACAGAATTGGCTTACTTCCTTACTGACTTTTGCCATCTTTGTCTACAATGTTCAGCAAGCCTAGACTCAGCACCACCAAGTACATGACTACTTGTTTCGTAGTATTTTCCTATACGGTTCCAAAAGGACACTGCCTTCTGGCCATTCCCAACAACAGCATCCTTCGATGTGTTTAACCAAGCGCTTATCAGCACCAAGTCATCTTGTGCGGTCCATAAGCGTCTCTCCCTACGCTGTTCAGGAGTCGCTTATGATTGACTAGGAGGTATAGGCGGCTGTGAACTAGTTTGTGAACTAAAAGCAGGGATTTGAGACGAATCAGTGTTTATATTGGGAGCAAAGCTGTCATATGGGAAGTTAAGAAGGCTAAAGTATGATTGAGACTGACTGTTAGGAGTGTTGTTTGATGCCATAGGATAATCAGACTTAAAGAAGGAAGAAAGTTAACTAAGGAAGAAGCTTAAAGAAGAAAGAAGCATAAAGAAGGAAGAAGCTTAAAGAATGAAGAAGCTTAAACGGGATGGAAGAAGCTTAAGGAAGGAAGAAGCTTAAAGAAGGAAGAAGCTTAAAGACGATGGATGTAAGAAGCTTAAAACGGTAGGTGTAATATTCTGAAGGTAAGAGGATCATTAAATCAAAACTATTTTGTTGTTAGGGCCTTTAAATTCTCAATAACCATTACCTACTTCAGTCAAATCAGAAGTAAATATAGGTCATTGAGTGTTTTTTTTAAAAAATTTCAAAGTTTTAAAGTTTTAAAAATGTTCTCAGTCTCGCAAGTTGTTAGTCTAGCAAGAACACTCAAGTACAACAAATATAACTCAGTCTCGCAAGAACAAAAACTAATCATACTACCTAAACCACTAGTTTTAATGCTTTCATATATAACTCAGTCTCGCAAGTTTTAAAATTTAAACTACTACCTAAAACACAACACCAATCAAATCATCCAAGTTTTAATCAAACCTAATCAAACAAGCACAAAATAAACCTAATCTCGCAAGCAAAAAATAACCAAAATCAAACAAGCAAGAAATAAACCAAATCAACCGACAATCACAACACTGTCAATATACACTAACCTTGAGATTCCTATCGTTTGATGATGCAGGTTTGATGATCCTTCTCCTCGATTTAATTTCCAATGTTTAATCTCACCTAGAAGCCTCATCAAAGAAACAAGCAAAATGGATTAATCATTACTGTAAATTCACTCAAACATAAGCGAAATACTGTAACAACACACGAGACTCAAGCAAAAGCGATAAACCATTACTGTAAATTCACTCAAACAGAATCGAAATTGACTCACAAGGTTTGACTGTAACAACACACGCGACTCAAAATTGACTCAAACAACACACGAGACTCAAAATTGACTCAAACAAATCCTATGTTAATCAAAACTTTGCCAGATGAGACTAAATCCTAACCTAATTCAAATATTTTCAAAGATTTCAATACCCTAAATCGATGACAGATCCATGAAACCAAGAAGATGATATTACCTTTACCTTTGTTCGCCGGAGATGAGACGAGACAGACGAGACGCCGGAGACCGAGGAGACGCCGGAGATAGACGAGACGAGTAGACGGTAAAGAGTCGCCGACGAGACAGAGGAGACAGCGGCGACGGAGGAGACTACGAGATCTCTTGCAGAAGGTGAGGAGCTTCGCAAGACAGCCGAGAAAGTCGAGAGGAAGAGCTTGCAGAGACGCCGGACACAGACGAGACAGCGGAGACGAAGAGATTGACACTGAAATCACCCTTTGAAGACCAAAGAAGATGAACCCTAGGTCGATAAAACCAAAGAAGATGAAACCAAATAAAACTCTCGACCCCCAAATAATTCTGTCCAATACCATTTGGACACGTCACAGAAGAACACAGCTAACAACAGTTCCGAAATAAGAATATGTTTTATGCTCTAAGCCCAATTTCGAGTTTTTTGGAATAAAAATATACCCAAGCACACCCATAAAGATGGCCCGATAAAGATGGCCTAATAACATCATGCTTCTTTCCCTCTTCTTCCTCTGATTTTTTTTATAACATCTTTTTTTTTTTTTAATTTCGTTTTTTGTTCTCTCTAGCAGCATAAGCGTATAAACTTTAGAAAAAAAATTAATTGAGAGTGTCTATGTTTCCGTGTTCATGCTTGATCTGAATTTGATGGAAACCACAAAAAAAATCTTTAATTCAGACAATATTAGAACAAAAAAGGAATCCAAAGCAGATTCCGAACAATGGAACTCCAATCTTAGATTCCGATTTTCTGCCTGAGCATCCACGCCAAACAAGCCAACATCATCATCAAATTCCAGGATTTGTATGGCTTCATGTCGAAGGAGATGAGACACGACGATTAGAGAGAAGAGGAGGAAGAAGGAGGGAAGAAGCAGATAACTGGGAATTAATCCCGGTTTCATATGGTTAACAGAAAACCAAGAGTTTTTATATTAAGAATTAATAATTAATTAGTTAACTGGGGTAAAATTGGAATTTTAATTTTGTTGAAATATCGTGGATAAGAAAATAACAACACTTATTATTTTGAGTTATAAATAACACATTTTTATTATTTGGTGTATTTTTATTCCGATTCAAAACAATTGGGTATTAAACATCCAAATAAAAATAACTTTGGATTTTTTTGGCATTTTTTTTATAAGTACTAATAATACTCTGCATGTAACGAATAAATTATTTATTGAGACGCACACAATCCGAAAATGATATAAGATGTCGTATCATTCTGGATGTAAGATATTTTTATTGATTAGTTTAGTTTTCTTTTCGGGAAAAATGTCAATTAAATCATGAACTTACACAAAAACGCCAATTAAACCCTGAACTTTCTCTAAGGCCATTTAAATCATTTAATTTCGTTGCCAAATCTAATTAAACATCACATTTTACTAAAAATGCCAAAATACACATCGCGAAAAATTGGGAAACAGAGCAACTAACTTCCGTTTAACACCCGTTAACATCTGTTAGAATTAAAAAAAAAAAAGAACTCGAAATCCTCAAATTATTTCGATCTCTAATACCTAATTTCACAAACCCAAAAAATCCCCAAATCACTTCACTCTCTAATTCTAATTCTCTAAATAAACACGAAACTTTGTCGGAAAACCATGGCAACCCCGTCCTCTGCTCTCACAACTTGATTGTCCAAAATTGCAACTAATATCTCAAAATCGTGAAGAAGAGAAAGTGAAGAGAAGGTGAAGAGAAGATGGTGCGAAATCGATTTCTTGTTTTAGGGATTTTTCCCAATTTGAGTTTGGGGATTAGGTATTGCGTTTGAATAAGATTCAGGAACAAAACGACGAACATTTATTCTAACAGGTAAATATGACAGATGTTAACGTGAGGTTAGTTGCTCTGTTACCCAATTTTTCGCAATGTGTATTTTGATGTTTTAAGTAAAATGTGATGTTTAATTAGATTTGGTAACGAAATCAGATGATTAATTTAAATGGCCTTAGAAAAAATTCAGAGTTTAATTGGTGTTTTTGTGTATGTTCATGATTTAATTGACATTTTTCTCTTTTTTTTCAATAAAAACTTAATACCCTAAAAGACCGAACCACTAAGAAAACGATAAGGTTTAGTTGACAATGCATATTCCCACTACACTTTTTTTTCTTCTGAAAACTGAACCCCACAGTAAAAGAAGGTACATCGATGAGACTACATAACAAAGAGTCTGATTTACGTACTCCCTCAAGCACCAGCAGATGCACCAACTTGAAGCAGATGAAGCATGCATCCCTTCTAACATGAATGGATCCCATCACCAACATATAAACTTAGAATGCAGCAGTGATGCATCGTATAGGTGGACAAAAATTGGAGCAATGTTGATTAGGCTGTAAAAAATGATCGAACGGAGATTCAAGGATTGGGAGCGAAATTTGTGCCTAAACCGTTTCCATAGTCATTGAAATTAACAGTAAAGTCTGAGAGAAATAAATAGAAACATCGAAGTTAAAATGACCCACTAAATCGAAACCTCAGATCACACATAAAAACAGTACAAGTGCAAGTCTGTCCTCTTTTCCTCGATTTGGAACCCTCCCTTCCCCTACCCAAATGTTGAAATGAGGAAGTTTTTGTATATGCTCATAAACTTGGCCACAAATGCTGCAACGTAACACCAACACAATAAGCACCCATAAAAATGTAAGAAAGATGATATTATATTATGTAGCCTGCCAAATGCAATAACTAAATAGTTTTATATACCTTCAATGTGAAATATGGCTTTCTGACCTAATCGCATCCGATGTTCCTGTAAGAAGGGCCAAAGACATATTATCAAGCAAGCCATCAAAACAAAAGGATGTGGGATTGGGAACACATATGTTGAGATAGAATTCACAAGCTAAGACTGAGAGCGGTGTAACAAATATTCTTACATAATATGCAGCCCAGTGGCAGACTTCAAGCTTTAGCTCTGAGTCCAGTTTCCTCAGCAATTCATGAAGAAGTCTCTGAGAATGCACAAAACTATGGGTAAAAAAGACAAAAAAGGACCCAAATACATAATATATAGCTGAATTAGGTTATGTTTAAGACCTTTAGAATGACTTCTGGTGGAATGCAATTAACTAGCAATTCATACACCTTTCCACGCACCTGAAATAACCTGAAGAAGCATACAAGAGATGCTATAATTCAAAGTATCTTTTAAGTTATATATTGTAAAACTAAATGATTCACTAGTCTGACTTTTTAGGGCTTTGTTCCTTCATCATGTCAGTTGCTATTTCAATAACATACTCTTCCCAATCCATAGGAGATATCACTTGATTACTTGTGAACGGATAGCTACAAAGAAAAAAAATGTGAAGGGGGATATCAAGATCTAAGTAATGTAAGTTAAATTTCTAAAACATGAAGAACCAAACTTATTGATTGTCTGTATAGATACAGTATGATATGCTTACTTTTGGACACGACAAGTCTCAAGTGACAAAATAGCTCTTCTAAGACTGCGATTTGATTTTTCAGCAATACGAGCAGCAAAACCCTGGGGCAGTTGCAGACTTTCTTTCTTCGCAACGAACTCCAACACTTTCACTATCTGGTACCAGGGAGGTACATTTTTGTTAACAATAATCTTGAATACTTTATATTTTCTGGAAGAAAGTTTACACAGGCCAAAAGAAGCAAACTGAATCTTATGTAATATTTTAACACCGTAAGTCTTAAGAGACTTCTCAATAAGGATAAAAGCAGATAAACTAGTTTTCTTGCCAATCCAATGAGAAGTACACAGCAAAAAGGAAAGAGAGTGTACGAACCTATATCTATATTGTGTAGATCTTAAACAAAAATGCAACATCAAGATGGGCTTTTCTAAGAGAGTATTTGATATGAGTTTTCCCACTAAAAGACACAAAACAAGATTCGGTGTCTCAACACTGAGCTGAACGACAAAGCCTCATGCATTATCAACATTCCACAAATTTTCTTTGCGGATTATTTATACAGAAAATATTCTACAAATACAGAGGGAACAGCTTGTGTACCTCTTCCTGCGAAGGTGCATTTATGCGCACATTAAGACAACGAGACTTAATAGCTTCTGTAACCTTTGAAGAGCTGTTACAGCATAAGATGAGACGGCAAGATGAGCTATATTTCTCCATTGTTCTCCGCAGAGAATGTTGAGCTTCTCGTGAGAGCTTGTCAACCTCATTTAATACCAACACTGTCACAACAAAAAAAACACACACAAGATCATGCATTTGAGTACGCCCAAATACTTTTGACAAATATAGGACATCATCCAATATCTTTATGTGAAAAGAAGTTGAAAAAATTTGGCAGGTCATAGAGGGAAAACTTCACCAAGAAACGATGTAAGAGACGAGAGATAAGTTGATAATTAAGAACATAAACCCATCTAAATGTATAAAAAAAAAAAAGACATTCAGGTGGACAAGAAGCCTTAAAACTAGATATATGAGGATACCATCGAATTGATCATGTTTAGAAAAGGAAACAAACACTATATAATAAACCATAAATTGTAGACCAAGTCAGCCACAGAAGTATACAGATTGAAGATGACATCCATTCCCTTATAAAAGTATCACTCTTTGTAGTTGATTAAAAGAACTACTATGTGCCCTGACATGCAAAATGTCTCCACTAATGATACTGTGGTACAGAAAAATAGTTAGGCGAGGAATTATTACCCTTATATCCCTTCTTTCCTTTAGTGTCAATTGGTCTGTTCTTAGCCATTTCTTTAATTATCTCCTGAACGATGTATCGGTCCTGAAAGCCAGCATCACTTGGAGTAAGCTCCACATGATTGGTGCTTGATAATGTAGTCAGCTCGAGATCAATAGTTCTACTCCCAGCCTGCATTGTTCAAAAGATTAAAGACAACAAAATTGACAATGTTATCAAGTTTAAATCCGCCAAGAAAGGGCCACCAAAAGAATTGATAGCAAACACAATTCACTTCTCTGCATTAACAAGTTAGATGATACCACCCGAAACACGAATTACTGATCCAACAAGAGCACAAGATGAATATGGACACTAAGCATTGAGGACCTTTAGAACAAAAAGCAAAGAAAACAGAGAGAGAAAAAAGCATGTGCAACTCACATCAACTTTCCACGCCCTGTTCTCCACTTTCACCTGCAGTCAAGTAGTAAAATTAAGCAACTTGTCAGTTTCCATATGACAAAAAGTAGCAATCGGAAGATAAAAATGAATCTAAAGAGGATATAACGGGTCAGTGTTTTGCTAAACAGCATTAAGGGTACAAAGTCTTCATCTTTTAGCACTGAGAAATGGGCTCAATTAAAAAGGATACCTTCTCTGCACTGGCACCATATATCTGCTTGAGAAGCGCCATGATTAGGGTTTTCTTACCCGAACCTGACGGCCCATAGAAGAGCAAATGCGGACAATCTTGCTCAGTAACCTACGACGAAAAATCGAAAAAAAAGTGAGATTCAAAATCATCGAGAAAAACAAAAATTCCCAAATCTCCTAGGGTTTGAACCTAAAAAAGGGGCGTACCAGTTTCTTGAGATTTTGGGCGATATCTTCATGAACAATGACCTTGTCCAGTGATTTCGGTCTGTACTTGTCGACCCACAACATCTCTTTGCTTCACTACCGGATGGTGTTTTGGAGAAGACAATGAAAGTGGCGGGAAACAAGTGAATCGTCTTCTTCTTCCTCTCCTCCGCAGCTTTTTTTCTTTTTTTGTGAAGATGTCTGTCTTTAGCTCCTTTCTTCGCTTACTCCCACGTCAGGTTTGAAGAACCGAACCGAACCTTCTCCTTCTCTTAGAGTCTTTTCCCGGTTCAACAAAGTAGGCAGCACTAGTATTATTATTCGGATCATTCGTAATTTTCGTATATGTACAAAATTTTAATTCAAACAAAAACGTATCATGAATTTTGGTTACGTAACTTATCATGGATTTACATTATATATCCTAGCTATTACAACTTCAGTATAGATTGGGTATTTTGTTCACCGTGTCTGATTTAGAGTTTCCAGTAAATCTTGAATCTGTGAAAAACACCAGTGACCAAACCCCAGAAGAGAATCTCCGCGATAAGGACATACATAAGCACACCAACTCTTCTTGAATGCCAAACTCGGATAAACACATGCTCCCGTATCCAATTTATCTAAACCAACAGACAGTGTGTTAGTATACATCAATCGGACTAGTATACTAGTATTAGAAGACAAAGAAAGAGCACATTCAGGGCCCAGTTCCAAATATATTTACCAGTGTACTGTGCGGGTGGCGATAGTACCAACCATTGAAGAAAGCAGCCAACATGCCTTCAGCTCCCATCACGTAGACCAGCATTGCGTTCATGCCTATCCATTTTATTGGCAGAAACATGTATTTCCACTCCAATATATCCACCTGCAAAAACCCCCCAAAATAACAAAACAATGAATCCAAAGTTTGTTAAACGTCTTTCGTTGTTGTCAATGTGGTGGAGCAAGAATTACCAGGGAGTATAAGGAAGAGAAGACGAGCGCAGCTGCGCCGGAGGTCACGCATATGTAGCTGAAACTGTAGAGTTGTTTGTTCAAAGGCATCACTGCAAAACATGTTTGAGTTTTTAGTATAAGAGAAGAGACTGTTTTGAGTTAGATAAAAAAAAGCAAGGTGTTTCTCACAGTGAGTAAAATGCAGAGTAAGCCCCAGAGTGAGGAGAACAAGACCAGTGGAGATCCAATGTTTCAACCGAGCTGAATGTCCCTGAAAAAATGGTAATTTTAGAAATGATGATATTGAAAAGACAAAACCGTGATAGTTCGTCGGAGCTTGAGGCTTATGATTCATTCAAGTAGGCTGACCTTCAAATGTAATATAATATGTCCAAAATGGACTCCGATGATTGTGGAAAGAATAGCAGATATGGAGCTACATCAGACAAGTTTCTGAGTGTTATAAACTTCTGAAGATGATGACAGTGCTCAGTTAGTGACTAGGGTGACAAGATTAGACCTTAAGAGACCTTCAGGCTCAAACGGAGCACGGCACCATGACGGTGCATCTTGGCGTAAAGATCCACCATAAGGAGAATCATTGGTGCAATCCTAAAAACTCAAACAAATTTTAGCATGTGTAGAATCGTGCTCAGTCTATAGGCAAAGCACAATTACGTAATGTACCTTGGATCGTTTCCACGCAGGACGTTGATACATATGATTAATCCCTAAAACTTGTCTGTCAACATATCCAACAGCATTGCATGGAGGGTTTAGCTTTCCTCTCACACCACATGATACCTAGGAAGGAAAGATTCCCAGAATTTCTTAATATCCTCTGACCACTTTCACACAACCTTTAGTAATGATCACATGGCATACAAACATCGAAAGACTTACAGATTGGATTTTCCCATAGAGAACGCTATCTTTATCATTGACAACAAACTCCCAGTCAGGAACGTAAGCTCCATAGAGTGTGGCAAGATAAATCACGAGAACTGATGCACCAACAATCCTGTGAATGTACTAGAAAAAAGATTAATCCGAAACTCTCGATCTGATATTCATGAAATTTTAATTCTAGACTAACTCAAATGTCAGGTTTTACCAATGCCAATAATATGACTTGAATATTGAGAACCTCCCAGATGACAGATTCTCCTCATGTGAGTCCTTTGTGAAGATTTCAACCAATGCCACTACCAAGTAAGATAAAGCTATTCTCTACATGAAAACAGAAGACAAATATGAAGCTTGTAAGTTACAAGACATAAATACATAAAATGAACCATGAGCATGAGACAACACCTGGAGAATCCCACAAAACCTCATCATAGTCACATCAACACCATAGCTCAATTTATCAGGTGCATGAGAGAAACCACCTACACAGCAAAAGAAAATAAACTAGTATCCAAATACATAAATGTTAAATTAAAGAGGCTACAAGGTTAGTTAAATTACCTTGCAATAGAAGACCCCAGAAGAGAAGCTTGCAAGTCCTAAAACCAACCTTCTTACAAGCTTCAAATTTGTTCGGAATCCTCTGAAAAAAAATTGAGAACAGACACAGGTTTTTTGGTAATCCAATTTCTATGCAACAACCATCGGAACTCTGAGAGCTTTCGAGTTCTAAAAAAAAAAACTGACCTTCAAGGACAGAGCAATGGAGACGCCGACGATGAACAAAAAGAAAGGCATGACGAAATCAGCCAAATTGCAACCTTCCCATGGAGCGTGAGCAATCACTGGCCACTCTCCTCCGGCGTCATCAACGAGAATCATCAACTGATTCAAGTAAAATTTTTTTAAAAAAAAACTTAAAGTTCGAAATTTCGCAGAAGTAAGAGAGAAAGAAAGAAACGTACGGCTACGGTGAGGCCACGGAAAATGTCGAGAGAAGCAAGTCTTTGTCTGTTTCCGGAGAGGCTCCTCCGAGATGATGAAGCAGTATTATCTTCAGGTACGAGGAGTTGTTGACCGTGACTCTTCTTCTCCACTTTGGTTTTCGCCATTTTACCTCGACAAGCTCACACCATTAGCTCTCTCTCTCTCTCTACTCTACACTTTCAAAAACAAAGATCACAAATTGCTTTAACAGGCCGTGAGCTTATTAGTGGGC
This sequence comes from Camelina hispida, assembly GCA_023657505.1. Classification (NCBI taxonomy): domain Eukaryota; kingdom Viridiplantae; phylum Streptophyta; class Magnoliopsida; order Brassicales; family Brassicaceae; genus Camelina; species Camelina hispida. The sequence goes on from CP094637.1 coordinate 23,259,887, forward strand.
TAGTTTGTAGGCCCATTAACATTTTTTATTTTTAGGGTTTCTCTGTGTTTTTAAAAAGCCGCCGACAAAACGATATATTAGGGTTTCTTCATCTTCTGCCTGAGCTGCTCAAAACGAGAGAGAGAGAGCAAAAGAGAGAGTCGCCGTCGTCGTCAAAGAGGTTGGTGAAAATGAAGACGATTCTATCTTCCGAGACGATGGACATCCCCGACAGCGTAACCATCAAGGTTCACGCCAAAGTCATCGAAGTCGAAGGACCACGAGGCAAACTCGTTCGCGATTTCAAGCATCTCAACCTCGATTTCCAGCTGATTAAGGACCCCGAGACCGGGAAGAAGAAGCTCAAGATCGATTCGTGGTTTGGATCACGCAAAACCAGCGCATCCATTAGAACCGCTCTTAGCCATGTTGATAATCTCATCTCCGGTGTTACCAGAGGGTTCCGGTACAAGATGAGGTTTGTGTACGCTCATTTCCCCATCAACGCTTCTATTGGTGGTGATGGCAAGTCTATTGAGATCCGTAACTTCCTTGGAGAGAAAAAGGTTTGTTTTTTCTTTACTCTTCTTCATCACTGTTTCAGTTTTAGTGTAAAATGATGGAAGACTCAAGTTAGATAGAAATGTGGTTTATATATAATAGGTGAGGAAGGTAGATATGTTGGATGGTGTAACAATTGTTCGATCTGAGAAGGTCAAGGATGAGATTGTTCTCGATGGTAACGATATCGAGCTCGTCTCAAGGTCATGTGCTTTGATCAACCAGGTAACTCTCTCTAATTAGCAAAGTTTTCATTTTCTTGGGACAAGCTTCAGTCTTTTTCTTTTTTTTTTTGGTTGGGTGATTGAATTTGGTGTTGCATCTTCCATAATTTGATTTCTTGTGTAAACTTAAGATTGGTGTTGTCTTTATATCTCTCTTACAACAGTATGATTAGTAAATTTTCCCTAGTCTGTATAATAAGCATGGCCGTTTGTGTTCGGAAGTGTTTTGATTGGTTGATGTGTTTTGAGGTTTGGGATCACATTTTGCATTGTGAAACCAAATGGATGGTTTGATTTACATGGGTTTGTTTTGATTATGTGCAGAAATGTCACGTGAAGAAGAAGGATATCAGGAAGTTTCTTGACGGAATCTATGTCAGCGAGAAAAGCAAGATTGTTGAAGAGGAATAGTTTGATATTTGAATGTTAGTTTTCGTTTTCATGGACCAAATCCACCTGTGTTTGCAAAACTCATTATCCGTTTTTGGCTTTTTGTTGGAGATTTTATTTACAAGTTTTGGAGACACTCTCTTTTACCTAGTCAAATCGTATGGTATTTATACTTAAAAGAGTGTCACAGTTCTTATCAACATACAACAATGCTACTACAAGTATCCAAAAGTAAACCAGAGTTCATCATGTCACGTATTCAACTTGTGCTGCACTGAATCAATTGAAACTCTCCGATTGGATTAACCAAAAAGCATTGAAGTTGTGTTAGAACTATCCTTTCAGATGCCTTCTTCATCTACAGACTTCTCAATCCCAAATTCAAATTGATTATTACGATTCTGATCTCTGCCCTAAGTTTATGATACTTAGGGTATGATCACTTGCTTTATAATACTTGCTACTCTCTAGGATTGATACAAGTGATACTTTGTCTCTGTTTCCTTCGATCATACCCCATTCGAATATGTGATGATGTTGACATCTGATCGTCTACCTCTGGCTTATAGGTTTATAATTATACTCTAAGATTATTAAATTTGATCACATAATAATTATTTTAACTTCAGCATAAATTACTAACAGTGACCGAAGACTCAATTGAAGCGTAAATGAAACAGCATTCTCAAATTTCATATACCGTCAAATTTCACAAGGCAAACGACAACTTCTGTTTCCAAAAGATTAAAAAGGAGAATCGAAAAACACACTCCCTCCCTATCCCTTACATATATGTAAATAGAAAACCAATGAAAGACCAACTTCTTATGAAACTCTGGTTTTCTCTACAATCAAACTAACCAAGTAGCAGCAACAAGAGAAGTTAGCAGCGCTTGGTGCCAGCTAAAAACAGAGAAACTCTTAAAAGTTGTTGTATTAACCACGCCCACGACCTGCTCCTGTTTTCACAACATACTTTGAGTTTAGCTTAAAATATATTTGAGACAGACACAGAGTTAAGAGTATTCTAGTAAAATCAGAGTTTTGTGACAGATTTAGCTGTGTATTTTTTACCTCTGTTACCACCCATCTTCCCCATTGAAGTTCCTCGGCCTCGGCCTCTGGCCCCTCCATCTTCAATACCACGTCCTCTTCCGCGTCCAACCCCTGGTGGTTTCCTATCTGCACATATACAACCATTACTGATGATTATCAGGAACAGCTTGCATCTGCTTGAAAAACTCCCAAGTAAACCCGTAACTCTTGCCATTGGATCAAAACAAAAAAAAAACTTGGCTAGTTCGTAAAGCTTGAGAATATTTAGAAAACTTTTACAGTTAAGTATTCTCAGCTGTTAAGTCTACTCTGGCCAGATATTAACAGCTCAGAAAACTATTAAAGAATATTTTAGTAAAAGCACAACAATAGATAGTGAGAGATACTATACCTGTGCGGGTTTTCTCCTCCTGTACTTTATCAATCACCTGAAGAGAGAAGAAATCAATACAAGTCAGTCAACTCAATCTAGGTTGAAGCAATAAACACACAAATAGAGAATAGAAACAGCTTATAACTGTCACTTCAAAATAAAGAACATAGTGAATGTTAAGAGATTATATTAGATGATAGAGGGATCGAAAACGAATTTAAAAAGAGAGTAATTCAAGAAATGGAGCTACTGGCTTCAGAAACAAAACACAGCAAAGTCCATAAAAGTGAGAGAACATTCTGGTCAGGTAAAACCATTCCCTGTGATATCGTCTAAGACGCACTACAACAAGAGGCACCTTATCTGCTGAACAGAGTTCCACAGAAAAATGCCTCTTGGAGCACATATCTGATTTGGCTAAGCATCATCATTCCAGAGTAAGCAGAACCGAAAGAAAGAAAGAAAGAAAGAAAGAAAAAACTCGATCAAGCAAGTGGCATATATACAAGAAAACATATTACCTCATCAGGAACTCGAAGATACTTGATTGTGTTACCACGGATATAACATTCGGGCATTCTCCAAAACCTGTCTCCGTCCTACAATGTAATCAAGTAGCAACATATCAGAGTCTCAAACTACACAAAAACTCATCACGGTACAGACAAAATGGAAAAAGCTGAATCAGCATAAAAACGTAAAAAAAAAAAAAAAAAAAAAAAAAGATAACCTTTGATGTACAGATGACTTCACGGAGATGGATGTTCATCCAAGTATCACAATTCACCAAATGCCCATTGTAGGTCTCTCCATTCTTAAGCTCCACAAGCTACCAAAACAATTCAATCATCAAAAAGATGCAAACTTTCAGCAATTGCACACAACTATCATAATGCAAAAAAACATATAAACACCCTTTAACGCAATATCTCAAATTGAAACAGTGCTCCCATACAATAGACAAATAAAAAATCAAGGATGGAAATTTCACTAACCATAGGATGCCCTTGAGCAGTTTTGAGGAGCGAAAGAGGAAGCTAAACATATCAAAACAAAAAAGACAAAAGCTAAGAGTCAGAATTTGAAATAATAGTGAAAACAAGACAGAACGAAGAAGACAAACCCTAAGTCCATCAAGCAACTTACCATCTTCTCAGATTAGAAGCTTCAGGGATCCGTAAAAATAAACCTGAAAAATACAAGATTAAACTCTATTCATAAGATGCGGAAGAACCAAATAAAGTAAAACAGAACAAAAAAACCCTAGTTTGGCTACTTCAAAACAAAAGGTTAAACCTTGCTATATACTCGGTAGATCGGCTTCCTCTTCCACAAGAAGAAGAAAGCGATTGGAAGAAGAAAGAGAGATCGAAGGATTAGGGGGAGGCGACGAAACTTGGAAATCTGTTTGCTTTCTTCGACTTCTCTTTGACAGTGAGAGAGAGGGATATTTCTAATGAATGAAATAATGAATCGAGCTCTTCCTTTTAGTTTTTAGGTCAATGTGAAACTTTTAGTGATTTGCACTCGAGCCCCCTTAACTTTATAATAATTTCGTAGTTTCCTTGTATATTATCTTTACATCTAAATATATACCAATTCATACTACAAATCCGATGTCGTCCAGCGGTTAGGATATCTGGCTTTCACCCAGGAGACCCGGGTTCGATTCCCGGCATCGGAGCTTTTTCACTTTTATTTTTGCCTGCCTGCTGTCTTTTACATACTACTGTAGTAGTTAGTTTCACCAGCAGGCATCAGTTTCAAACGGTTAGTCTGGAGGAAAATAATAAATCTTTAATATGTTATTGATGAAATTAATTTACATCACCAATGTCACTTTGGATACAATTACCTAACACATTGTTAAAGCTATTTGCAACCCACAATACTTCACACTAGCTGTCTAAATATTAGCAAACCAACTGGAACGTTCTTGAGCTTAGACCATCGCCAGTAACTTATCTTAATCAAATTCTCGAATCAGACAACTGCGTAATCGTCAACGTCTAACTGGTTTCAGCACATGAAAAGCTGATAGTCAGGTTCCTGAGTAGTTCCGACATTCAAGTAATTGACATCAACTGCCGTTGTTCCCAAATCATCTGATGGAGAAAGATAAGACAGAAATTTACAATAGATCCTAATTCTGTAAGAGATTTTTGAGTGCATGTCTAATCAAATGTGATATACAATGAATCAAATAGAGGATGAGTGAGATTAGACACGGCTTAGAGTTTGTTCAAACCTTCGTATATTGTTCTTACAAACTGAACATACTTAGGGATAAGATCTCGGTATATGATTCCATCTGGGCGTGCATCAAGCACCACAAGTACACCTATGGATCAATTAAACATTACAGTTGCTTCACGCGATTCAAAAGAACGTACCACAAGAGAAATTTCTGGAATGAACAAAGAGTAGTCACAGATACGTTTGTACGAATCAAAAGGAATGTCAGACCGAAGGTCATGAAAGGAAAAGTGTTCAGATTTTTAGGAAAGTTAAATCTTTTTTATTACTCTCGGAGATGACAAGAGAAGTAATGATACCTGGAGCAACCCAACCTGGACTAGAGTTGCTGGGTAACGGTGCAAGCCAGAGGATATTCCTCAAGTTCATTGAATCATCGTACGTCACATCAGATCCTAACACAAAAGAAGCTACAATTATAAAACTGAAGATTCAAGGAATTTATGTGACCATTTCTGTATTTCAATGCAAGAAAGATCACAGTCACATGGACAAGAACACAAATTACCTCTCTGGCAATATCCCATGTTGTAAGGAAACACTTTCTTGTCATAAGCTGGATACTCTTTAGCATGAAACCTACCATCAGCAAAAGAACAACACTAGCTAAAATCTAGTTCAACCTTGTAAGTATATTTCTAGAAACTTCTTCCATAAACCATTACTTATGTTCAACTTCTAGAAATATTGCAACAAGGGTGATAAGTCAGTCATAAACCATTCTTTATTTACTGATCATGAACTGTTGGTTACATATAAGAACAAAAGAGAACGAACCAAAGTCTAAAGGCTCCCAAAATTAACTAAATGGTAAAGACCTCCTTAATTTGTTTTCCACCTTCCTTACTTCTACTATTCCAGTGCCTATCAAAGGGTCTCAATTCTTTACACGGGATTCAAACTGAACTCGGTAACAGAACATGATCTGTCCTTGTTACTATTTCAAGTGTGTAATGCATATGAAGAAGACAAAGAAGACTTACAGTATCCCAAGGCGTCCAGTATCTGAGGCAAGAAAGAGGTGACCATGGAACAAATCATATCTACTCAATGACACATTCAGTCCAATACTAGGTCCCCTAGATTCAATTAGTTGAAACAAGAACTCGAAATATGAGTTCACTTCCTGTTCAGTCAGCATCATCAATCAGATCATAACAAGCAACACGAGATTTTTCAAAAAAAAAAAAATGATTAAAAAAATAGCTTTTTTACCTCTGCTATAAAATGACGACCATATGGAGTTCTTGTGAGCTGACATTGATCTTTTCTTGATCGCTCAACATTAGGAGGAACCTACAGCACGTGAACTAACCGAGTTTAAACCAATTCAATTTAACAATAATATCCACAATATGACGAACAAAGAACAAACCGGGATCATTTTGGGATCGAGAGTTCGCTGGATTGAACCGGGATCACCACCGGAATCAACAGCGAGACGAGCAAGCTCCAGAATCGGCTCCGGTGGCCACCAGATAAGAGAATTCTCATCTTCAACCTTGCTCAGCCTCTCAACGGCTTCGATTTTACCTGAACAGAGTCCAGTACGAAGCGAACATCGTCCGAATTCGGGTTTAGGTTTATTCGGTTTGAAAGGGACGAGGAATTTGAGACACGATTTGATATCTCGAGATACGATCGGGTTAAGGGACGACGCGGCGTAGGATGGTCCGAGAACGGAGATAAGATCGTCGGCGGTAGCTTTTGGCAACGACGACGACGGAGAATGGGAAGCGGAGTGGAGTTTGAAGGAAGAAGATGCTGCGATGGAGAAGGATATGAAGATGGTGAAACGAAGAGGTATGTACGAATTCACCATCGTCGCGTCATACCTCTGATTCTTTGGTGAATCCACATTTTATCTTTGAAATTGGAGAATAGAGAGAAAAAGACAGTTAGTTAGGTAGAGTCAGCAAATTTGATTTTTCGTTAATCAAAGACGCCATTAATTAGGGACAACCGCGGACAAGCCATCAAATGCGTATCTTCTTTATTTCACTTATTCTGGCCCATTAAAGAAACCCGTTAAGAGGTATTAAGGCCCGACCCACTAAAGTACGATCTGATCATCTTGTTAATTCTTAACCTACATGGCTACATCCCACAAGATAAATCAAAAGTCAAATATTTTACATCATCGTTTTCATTATCATATTTTTCAATCAGTTTTATCAAACACAACTTTGGTTATAGTAGTCTAATAATCTGCAACAAGATTTAAAGATTTTAAATTTACGTTCTGTCATTTTAGAACTAATTAATTATGTGAAAATTACCGAACCAATTCTTATTAGGAAAAATGTTTGTTAGCTATTTGAGGTATACCCCAACACATAGCCACACATACAAACAATATAAATGTCTTCTTAACTACGTCATCACATAAGGACATCCATAAACAAACATAGGTTATGTGTACAACACCATAAACATTCAACTCCGGTGGTTGGTTCACCGAAATCCGGCGTTGACCAGTATTAACCGATATTGACCAGTTTTAACCGGCGTTGGCCAGTGTTGACCGGCGTTGACCAAAAAAATTCTTTTTTCCTAAAAATAAAATTATCTTTTTCATGTATTTTTGATAAATAAATAAAAAGATAAATGATTTGTATAATTTACAAAAACAAAATATAACAACAAAAAGTTATACAACAAAAAAATACAAGACAATTATATACCAAAAAAAAAGTAAAAATTATATGACAAAAAAAATTTGTGGTATATCTAGTAACTAATTTTGTTAATACAGAAAATATACAAAAAATAATATAATAAAACTATACCACCAAAATTTTATATGTAGTAGATTTTTTCATAAAATTATAACAAATATATACCTTTTCTTTTCAAGAATCATTTTTTATTTTGTATTTTCAAAGGTGGGGATTTTAAATATATATATATATATATATATTTTACTTATTTATAAGATTATATCATTTGAAATATATACATGACATTGCCAACTATTTCTTTATTTTTAATAAGAAGAAGAAAGGATGAAATAATGAAAATTGTATTTATTTAAATGAAAGACATATATCTAGAAAATACTTAAAAACAAAGGTTGATTTTGTAAAATCAGAGGTTGGTCTTGTAAAATCAAAAAAATAGTTGGCAATTCCTTGGATATATTTCAAATGACATAATCTTATAAATAAGTAAAAAGAAAGAAGTTATATTTAAAATCCCTACCTTTGAAAATTCAAAACAAAAAATGATTGTTAAAAGGAAAAGATATATATTTGTTATAGTTTTATGAAAAAATCTACTACACATAAAATTTTGTTGTATAACTTTTTGTTTTTATATTTTGTTTTAGTAAATTATACAAATCATTTATCTTTTTATTTATTTATCAAAAATACATGAAAAAAATTATATTTAGGAAAAAAGAAAAGAATATTTTTTTTTTATTTTTTTTCTGGTCAATGCCGGTTAAAACTGGTCAATATCGGTCAATACTGGTCAACACCGGATTCCGGCGAACCAACCACCGGAGTTGAATGTTTATGGTGTTGTACACATAACCTATGTTTGTTTATGGATGTTTTTATGTAATGACAATTCAATAGTTGAAGTAGTTAAGAAAACATTTATATTGTTTGCATGTGTGGCTATGTGTTGGGTATATCTCAAGTAGCTGACAAACATTTTTCCTTCTTATTATGATCCAAAACGAAACAAAAAAAATATATATATATAGATTTCGAACGAGTAAAAAGTATCTTATTACAAAACATCTCACGCAAATATACAAATATAATACTATAATCCAAATACATATATATCTGTTCGATTCAATATAAATGTTTTTTGGTATTTTTTACATGAACTTTATATACTAATTTTTATTTTATATATCCTTAAAATATAGTGGATTCTTAAACTTAGGTTTCGTTTTACATTTTTTTTATAAGATAAAATTATATATTCTCATATCAACTTAACATGTAATTTAAAAAACTACACTTATAAATACATGAGCAATTGATTAAATTAATATGACCAGTGAAATAATTTTCTTTATTCATGTTTGGTGTTATTAGGCCCTGATATGGCCCCCCAATCCCCCATGTTTACCAGATAATGAGATAAACCAACATGCCACCAACAACCAAACAAAGAAACGACACAATTCTGCTTTTAATAATTCTTTACGACTCATGTACATGTATGTAATAACGAAGAGCATCTTCATAAATACACGCATCTGTATGTATAATTTATAACGAGACTTTGTTTAACAAATGACAATGAAACCAAAATCTCCACAAGTGAAGTAAATTACATATATATGTATAAAATATCCAAACAAAGCAAAAAAAAAAAAAAAAAAAAAAAAAAAAAACGAACAAGGTAAAAAAAAAAAAAAAAAAAAAAAAAAAGAGGACAGGAACGAGAAAGGTAAAACAGTAAATTCCAATTTAACGTCTGCACCTCGTGATTTTGCTGCATCCGCGACTGTAAGGGTTAGCCTGAGCGCCGCGTTTACAGTTGTAGTAAGACGCACCGCGTTGAGAACAAGGAACATTGTTCTTCCTCATCGCACCGTAGCTTACGTACTTCTTGGAAGCTAAAATGCGCCTGCTGATCTCAGAATCGAATTCGAACTCTTCTTCTTCGGCTATACAGTGCGCGATTGATTCTTTGCATTCAGAAGAGGTTCCGGTTCGCACCACGAACCCGAAAGAGTCTTCGTATCCACCTGCTTCAACGGCCACGGTCACGATCAAGAGAATCGTGACGACGACGTAGATTATACGAGAGTTCACCATTTTTCCTTACAAACCTTCTGACTGAATCAGAGGTTTGTCAAACTCTTTGTCGTCTTTGAGTTTTACAGCTGAAGACAACAAGGCTCTAGCTAGCTGTGGTCTTTAGGCTCTTATAAATCAATAATATTTACGGAAACACCATCACTTTTGGTTTTGATACGTGTATGATTTTGATATTTAAGTTATACTTTTTATTCGGTATGTTTTCTTATAAACAATTCAAAAAGTTGACTTGTAGCATTCGATATATGTAATATTTCATAGGTTAAACCTGTAATATTTCAAAAGTTAAACTTCAATTTAAAAGGTAAAAAAATATATATATATATATATATATATATATTAAATGTAATGGATCAAGGGGGTTAATTGTTTTTTAATATATTTTCTGTTAGTGGTTTGGCTTTAATAGACTAGTTTAAATTGTATGATGAATACAATAGCATAAGTAAATTAGTGAGCATCATATAATACAATTGCTCTAGTTAATTGACGAGTGGTGAGATATATATATATATATATATAATATAGCTTTCGTCAACACTATATAGACATGCATGTTCCAAAACATAATAATTAGCAGTTTCATAATTTCTTATCAAATTAGAAGTATTCTATAAAATGCTACAAAAACGTGTAAAAGAATAAGATCACTAGTGTTAAAATGCAAAAAAACGGTGAGTGCTTCAATTTTGGTAAAACAGCCGACAATGTAGATAATGGCAGAACTATTTACTACGTAGTAGAACCATATACGGGGATTGTTCTGGTTGGTTTGTATTCAAAAAGGCACAAAACCTTTATATATCTCCATCGGCCGGACAAATGATGAAATTGTATGAATTAGCTAGAGGATCTACGAAGCATGAGAAAGGGAGAACGCATCATCCACCCTACACCGACCGACGTTTGATGAATAACCGTTTAAATTAGAACTATTGGTCGCGGGCCTTCCGCTCATATTTCTTTAAAAACAAAGTTGAAGACGTGTAGATCACTCCTCCCAAACACCGGCACCTACGCGATCGTCACTACTCCACTAGTCTTGACATTTACTTTTTTTTATTTTAAAGGCCCAAGTAAACGGAATTCTATGTAAATATCTACATTTATAAATAAAATAAGAAATACTTATAATGTCTATATGTATGTGTGTAAACATATGTGCATTATTGTATCATATATGTTACGTGTGTGTGTATTAATTTGTTAATCAAAGTCCACCGGATGGTTGAGTCGTGGTGGTTGTATTTGGGCTCGGCCAGAGTTGGGATTTTGACTCCAGTTGTCAGTTGTCAGTTGAAAATCCATACAATACACATCAACCTTTAAAAAAAAAAAAAAAAAAATTGGGATCTACATCAGTCAGAGAGTAACGAATAGCTTGTCTTTTTTCTTTGTATAATTGTCGTATAACCTAATCTTTAAAATTTGAAAGATTAACGTTAATAATTGACGTCAGTACAGAAGAGACGCGGCACATAACATGTGATGCTACGTACCGTCGTTACAAACAAAATGGGTTTAATCACACAGATCACTTTGCGCGTTAGCCATTTGCCCAAATACCAACTGTCCACTTAACCAATATTATACTCTTTTTTTTTTATTTTTTTTGTCTTTGTTTCTTACATACTCTAATGTTCTTCATAAAAGAAGTATCTTAATGCAATCTATTGATTAATATCAATGTACAGAATGTTAACGAACTAATGTGAAAACATTGTATATGATTATTGAGTAATGATTAAAATGTGACGTTATGATATGTTCAGAAGAACCAGAAAATAATTAGGAGAAATTAGTTTATAATTGGAATTTAAAAGAGTACAACGACGATTTAATAGTTATTTACATTCAGCAATTGCGTAATCTCTTTTTCTTTTCTTGGTCTTGTTAAAACTCCCATAGACACAAACTTTTACCGACACAATTTTGACCAAGGCAAAACAAATTAGAGTACCAAAGTCAAAGATATGGAGAATCTTGTATTTTTCCACCTTTTAAGAAAGTGGCATAAAGGAACAAACTGGATTCATGTTTGACTTTGTCTGTCTCCTCAAACGATATGGAGCGTCAAAATCCAACTGCACTGGATTTTGAGGTTAACAAGCGATAGTTCTGTATTTAGTTAGGCATAAGTTAATTATACTTTTTTTTTTCTATATACAAAGAAAAGTGAATTGATATTTGACAATACAAACATGCAGAGATGCAATGCAAAACTTCAAAATCAACAATCAAACTTCTAGAAGTGTGGTTGTTTGTTTATGCTTATCTTAGACAAATAAACCAACAGTGACTGCTTCACCGAAAGAGTATTAGCATTTTTTTTTTTTTTTTAAATATAGAATATTAGCAATTTTTGTCATGATACATACTTAGAGGAAGTTGAAAGAAACAAGAAAAACGTTTTTATTTTTCTTTTCTTTTCTTTCATTTCTCATCGAACAAATGTAAGAAAAAAACGAATAAGTTAGCATGTAACGCCAATGTATATCCGCAATTAGTGTGGATCTAATTTGGCTTTATGGATTGCTAAATTTTTTAATAAATGCGGGTCGAAAGAAAAAGAAAAATGACATGTTCACTAGTTTACTTACTACACAAACCTCGGAAGTCGAAACAAAACTAGGCAAAGCTAATTATTAAGTCATAACGGGCCATTTTAAGGAAGCTAGCAACATGGGCCTCCTAAGCCCATAAGAAAATTTAGGGTTTTTGTTAACCCTAAGTATAAACGCTATGTCTCCTCCATCGCTTCTCTCCCGTTGCCGCACTTGCTTTTCGCTTCTCCGCCTCAGAGGTAAACTAGTCTATCTCCCTCTTTTACTTCATCATCTCCTTCCTCTTCGTCTCTGATTTCGTTTCTACGACATTGTATTCTCTCGTTTTTTACGATCTGTTTATGTGTAAAGAAATCTTCGTTGTGGAAACTGTACGAATCGTAGTTTTCGTACCCTCGATTTATAAAATTTCTGTGATTCTCTATACATTTCACGCGGATTTAGCCGATGTATAGTTTCGCTGATGATTAGGGATAGAATCATTAAGGGTCATGATAGTGAATCTGTGGTTTTGGTAAACCCTAGAGCTCTAGAGTGCTATAAATCACATAGTATGTTCCAATTTTTTTTTTTTTTTTTTTTGGTTGGGTTTGGTTGCTCTTATTCTTTATTAGTGTAACTTCTTTGAAATGCTGGATCGTTGTGGTTTTGATTCCCTTAGATGGACTAGTAGCCTAACATAAGATATTATGTTTTCTAGTCTTTGGATTTAGATTCGTCTATTCGTCAAGCTAATCTTCAAGATGCAAAACGAAGAGGGTCAAGTCACAGAGCTCTACATTCCTAGGAAATGGTAATTGAACATTTTTTCCTTCCGTTTTGGTCGATGTTATTGATTGATTCTTAGTCTCTCATAGAGCTAATGATAAGAATGAAGGTCACTATCTCTTCTCTCTTATCTCTTCTCAATCCCTAATACAAACAATGAACCTAACTGATAAGATGGAGTTACAGTTCTCCTCTCTTATCACCAAGAACAGAGTCGCAGCTCTGATCTAACAAACTCACACAATCTGATCACGCAGGATAAGTCTTTACAAAAGACTCTACTAACTCTATTTATACTCTATCCTTCATATGCTTCTCTTTACTCTTTAACATGTGCCCTCTTATCAGCTAAAACAAAACTAAGAAAGATTGGTTTCTGTTTGTTTGATTGACTTATACAGCTCTGCTACTAACCGGTTGATCACATCCAAGGATCATGCCTCTGTGCAGCTCAACATTGGTCATTTAGATGCTGATGGCGTCTACACTGGACAATTCACCACCTTTGCTCTGTGCGGTTTCGTCCGTGCCCAGGTTTGTGACAACACACTTTTACCTATAGGCTTGTGTATTCTTGTGTTCTCAATTCGTCAATGCTTGTGTTCTCATGACGACTTTGTTTATGTGTTCTCATGACGACTTTGTTTATGTGTTCTCATGACGACTTTGTTTATGTATTAGAAAATTTGAACAACCCTTGTTAGATTGCATCTTTTCGATTTTTTAGCTTTGCTTTAGGATTGCCTTTAGGAGATTAAGATAGAACATCCTCCTCCTCCTCCTCATAAACAAACACTGTAATTATAGCTAATCTGTCTTTCACTTGAGAAACTGTTAACTTACTTAACGATGTATTTGATTGCAGGGAGATGCAGACAGTGGTGTTGACAGGCTGTGGCAGAAGAAGAAGGTCGAAGCCAAACAAAACTAAGAGCTTTAAGCTGTCTTTTCTTTCTTGTCTTTTTTGTTTTCTGAAAGATTATCTCTCATACTGAAGTAATGATTTTGGCTTGAGTCTTGGAACTTATTGCTTTTTGTGCGCCATTGTGTTTTTTCCTCCGGTACGTACGATATAGCATCTCTCTCGACCCTTGAGTTGAGATCATTCCAAAGTTTTGGATTTTGTGGCGATATGAAAAAACGTTGTCACCTCCTTATCATTCGAACAGTAAATAGATTAAATACACTATGAACATCGTAGGCCATTAATATTAGACCCTCATCTTACAATTGATCAATTTCGAACTGTAAATAGATTGGATTTGATTGGACTCAAATACGAAATTCGCAAGTAGCCAGATCTGCTGCTTCTAGCAAGATCTATTATTATACACACATTAAGGATTGCTCTCTTAGTTAATCTAGTTTGTAATTATGCCGTCGTACTCGTACGTAGTCACCATTTGTTTCCATCCATATATGCAATCTGGGGTATAAAACGCATAAGAGATGACTTATTGTCATAACTTTTTCTGTTGTCTTCTAAATGCGTTAACGACTTATCGTGAATTTTGGTTTTAATAACTAGAATCAGATTCTCTTCGGTCGGTTCTATCTTAACCCATTATTAAAGAACTAAGGAATCACTGAAAATGTTTTAATTACGTCTGTGTTATATTATATACAAGTAACGATTATAATTTCACATGTCAGTTGTTTAATTGTTTATTATTAGGACAAAAACACGTACAACAGTTGTGTGTTAAACTAAAACATGTAAGACCAATATAACAATTCGAATCCTAAGGGACACTATTTACATATTCTTTGTCATCAAATATGCTTTCTGAATTCTGCTTGAAAGCATCTCATAACCCACAAAGTTTTATCTTGCTTTATCGTTTATTCTTATTCCTTTTCAGCTTCAAAATCTCTCTTTTTCATTTAAAGATTTATTCCTCTCCCAAGTCCAATTATTCTCCTCAATTTTATTCTAAATTGCACCCAAAAATATGATATTCCAAACTAGTACCTCACTTCACCATGTCACAATAAATTTATACAGAAAAATACCGTATGTTTTCTACAAGTTTTGTCTTACCCCAAAAAAAAAAAAAGAGACTACAAGTTTTGTAGAATCTTAATTTACTATTAGTAGACGTCTCTATACATTAATTTTCTTACAAAAATGTAATTTTCAATAATTGTTTTTTTTTTTTTTTTTTTTGCATTAGTGATGACTTTGTTTGTTCTGGAATATTATCAGCCAGAGATTCGTATCTCATGTCCATGAAAGTTTTATTTTCCATTAATATTTTCTTATTTATTTTACAAGAATATATTTAGTTAAATACGAAATATATATGTGTTTTTAATATGTAAAATTTCATTCTGCCGAATATCTTTATTCAAAGTAAATATTTAATTTAATTTTAATTACTATTGTTGTTAACGTAAATGCCCCTCTAATAACACAACGTTCGGCATTTTACAAGATGACCACTTGAAGCCTAATTACGTCAATTTTTGCTTTCAAAAAACCTAAACCAATCAAATCACATAACGCAACAAGAGTTTGGATTGCCTTCGCTGAGTGCCTCAAACGACTCCGACGGCTGAGATCGATACGAATAAAACTCGGGCGGTGGAGATTCGTATCCCGTGTCCACGTACTCATAAGAATAATACGACGTCGGATGAATAGGAGCAGCCGCGTAATACGACGCCGTCTCGTTCCCACCGTTACTTGGCCCGTGTGTCGTGTTGTAGCTCACCGTATAAGACGGCGCCGTTTGAGTCTGCTGCGTGTGATAAAACGAAGGTGGCGGCGGTCCTGGACCGTACATTTGTTGTGGATGGTGACGTGGAGGACTGTGAACCGTCGGATACGGATTCTGCTGATGATATTGAGGAGGTCCGTGAATTATGTGATGATCTGGTGGAGCAGAGTATATCACTGTCTCTGGCGGTCCATCGTTTTGCGGCGGACCACCACCACCAGGTCCACCACCGCCACCTTCCATCACCACCGTCGTGTTCCCTGAGCTTTTCTTCTTCTTTTTCTTTTTCTTCTTCTTCTTTGGAGCGCCATCTCCTTGAGGTTGAAGTTGTCCGTTTACAAACGTCACAACTTGTTTCACCTGATCACAGTTTCCTCCTCCTCCTCCTCCACCACCTCCTCCGTCTCCGCCGCTGTTGTTGTTGTTTTCGTCGTCCTCATCTCCACTTGTTTCTTCATCTTTTGCTTTCCTCTCTCTCTGGTAATTATTACAATCGTTGTTAATGTTGTTCTCCATTGACGTAGGCCATAGCTCGGCGTGTCTACCGGCTTTCATGATCTTCTTGATTAGAATCTCCGGCTCTACGTTTCCGATCACCGTTACTTTTTGTTGCTTCACGTCGATGTTTGTTGTATATACTCCTAATAAATCATTTTAGCCATAGCATGATTATTAATAAAGAGAGACAAAAAGAAAAAGAACGTAACACACATATATATGAAGATAGAATATTATTTACCATCGATTTTGCTTAATAATTTCTTGATTTTTCTCTTGCATCCTTCGCAATGGATAGAAACTCTCAAAACCCATGTCTACAACAAAAATCAAGAAGAATAAATTAATAAATCTTGAAGAAAAAGAAGAAACAAAATGATTATTATGTAAGATAAATGATCGAGCTTACGGTGTATCTAAGAGGTTCAGGGTAATCTTCAAAAACAATATGTCTCTGTTCTTCTTGTCTTGTGTCTGTTTTGATGTTCTCTGTTCCTAAATCCATTGGAGAGAGAAAGAAGAAAGAGGAAGACGAAGCAGAGGGGGAGAGGGAATCGATGCAACTTCACGTGTAATATATAGTACTAGTAACGAAGTCATGGATTCTATTGGGACTCCTTTAGCTGATAATATTCTATAATGTGTACCTTTTTTAAGAAGATTATAAAATGCTCTATTTTTTTTTTTTTATTTTTTTTTTTTTTTCATTTAAAATTACTTATATAGAGATATCTTTCAGAAACATGTTAAATCATCATCAAGCCTGTTCTTTTTTGGCTAGTTTCATTTACGATTAAACTGTGTAAAAATATATTTTCATCACAAGCAAAATATATAGGGTGTGACATGCACTGATGCACACACATCCACCACATGCACCCGACCTCCTTTGGAACATCACAACAGTTTTTTCAGTTTGATGTATTTATTCACAAGCTTCAATATAGTAAGAAATGTGATTAGGAAGTTTTCCCACCTAAGTCTTCATCGTTTGACACTAACTTCATAACGAAATTTGGCAGCCAAATGTTTTCTTCAAATGAGAAAAGTAAATAAATATAAACTGCGAGGTGGACGCACCATCAATTAGAATTTACCCATATGTCTTTCGGAGAAATGCAGAGGGCGATGGAGTATGCAGACAGTACCTTGACCTGAGATTTTGTTGTAACAAACCCCCAATTTTTGTAAAAATTCTAAAATTTTGAGAAGCAACCACCATTTGAGCAAAGCTGTATAAAATTTTTAAAATAATATTTTAATGAAAGCAATCTTGATAGGCTCTCTCTAGTGGAAGAGTATTTTGTTTAAAATTGTTAGTAGGTTGCTTTGATTAGTTTAATATTAATTATATGATTAGTTTAATTTTGAGCAACCTAATACAAGTTCTCTAGTGGAGATGGTCTAACCCTCAAAAGTCAAAACAATGGAACTGAGATGTTTTTTTGTTCGTAGCTTACATTATAATTGTCGATTGCCAATAGGTTAAACATGGTGTGGTGTCAACAATCAAAAAAAGGTTTACAGGGTCAATAACAGGCATGGGTAAAAAAAAAAAAAAACAATACTCTATTGTCCATCCAAAGTGACGAAAGCATCCTTGAGAAGTCGTTGTGCTTCTTCTCTCCTCCTGCACACACAACCAAAAACATGAAACAGACCCATCAGAAGTACCAACAAGATTCTGAGGAATCTTTTAACAGATTGAACCATTAAGCAGAAAGCATATATAAACGAACCTCTTAATGTCCTCCACAGCTTGCTTTCTCTGTTGAATCTGAAGTTCCATAATGTGAATAAGCGTAGCTCTCGCCTAGACAACAAAGGAAAAGATAAGCAAAAAAAAAAAAATAATAATAATAATGAAGAGTAAATTTGAAAGAAGATGAGAACTCTCATACTTGGTGAGGCCTCAAGGAATTGAGAAGGTGATGCAAATTCTTGAAGATTGAAGAAATGTCACCAATCCTCTTAGCATATTGAGAAGGTCTATCAACAAGAAGATCAGCAAGCTCCAATATATGTAACTGAAGTTCTCTATTTAGCGACCTGAGTTCCTTCTTGTAATCTACTATCATCGCAAAGATAAAAAAATTTCAAAATAATTTGGGGGATTAGGCAAAAGCCATAGAATGACAATACAACATACCAACGACATTTGAATCCTTGGGATAAAGTTGAGGCACTCCTTGTTCTTCTAAGCTTGGAAGAACGTCCTCTGTCTAACACACCACCAAAAGTTTGGAAAATGTTTCTTAAAAAAAACCCATAAAGATGAAGAAGAAGAAGATTAAAGAGGCGGGGGAAAATGTGAAGGGGAAACTCACAGTATAGTTGCCTCCGAAACAAACGTAAGTGCCATCAATGGGAGGAGGAGGTTCAGGAGCAGAGTTGGGGTTTTCTGAGTAATCTTTGTAGAGTCTGTAATATGGAGGAGGAGGCGGATACGTAGCTGTAGCCATTCTCTACATATCCAAATTCAAACATAAGGTTCCTAAAATTAGGTGTTTCTAATCGAAGCAACGAAACGATTCAATCCCAAATCTAAAGACTTCAATCGAATGATTCTGGGTGAAAATTGTAACAAATTGAAATGGAGAAACTGAGGTTTTACATCGACACAAACGAACCTTCTTCGCTGGGAAACAGCTTGAGAGGATGGTCGGACTCTAGGTGATTACAACATTCCCAAGGAGTCAACTCTTCTCACTTGGTTCTTCGTCTTCGTGGTGGAAGCTTCTATGCTTTTGTGATCTGATTTAAACCTCAAGTAAACCTGAAAATATTGAACCATCCATAAACGTAAGTAGAATACAATAGAGAAGAACATGTCTTTCAACAAATCCGATGTCGTCCAGCGGTTAGGATATCTGGCTTTCACCCAGGAGACCCGGGTTCGATTCCCGGCATCGGAGTTTTTTTTTTTTTTAATTTTTTCTCTCTCTGCTGTCTCAACGGCTTCGATTTTACCTGAACAGAGTTTAGTTCGATGCGAACATCGTCCAAATTCGGGTTTAGATTTAACCGGAGACGAGATAAGTTTAACCGGTATGAAAGGGAAAAGTTGAAAGTTTAGGTTTTTTTTTACCTGAGTAATGGAATTAATTGTCCAACAATGTCCACCTATTTTAAAACGACGTCATTCGAGGAGGGCTAGTGAGCGGCAAAATTGCCAATGGTTGTTTTTTTTTTTTTTTTTTTTTTTTTAGTGATTTTTTTATTATTGGCTCTTAGGGTTCTTTATTTCTGATTCCACAACTCGTTTCGTCTTCTCTCGCTTGCGGATCTCCGGGTTAAATTTGTAGTTCAAGGTGAGTGACTCAGATCGATAGGTCTGTGTTTTTCTTTGGCGCGAATATGGTGGCGGAGCGTTGTTAGTTAGTTTAATTAGAAACTAAATTTACTAGGGTTTGGAATTTGGGATTATCCAATAGTTTTTTTTTTTTTTTTGATAAAATGTGAATTTAATTACCAAAATGGAACAATTGTTTACTACAAAAATGCTCTGGGCAGAGAGCTTCTAAGGCCAAAAAAATTAAAAAGCCTTAGTTCTTAGTAGATCTGTTAAAAATTAGTTCGAACTATAACGGGCTGACATGGGAAAACCATTCGCTGAGCGACGGCCACAACCTTTACGGTAGATGCGAGCAAGGAGAGTATCCCTAACACTTCGATCGATTTGACGGAAAACAGAGATAGGCGAAGCGAGATATTGTCATGGGTTCGATGTTTCTTTCTTTCCAAAGGAGGAAGATTGTTGCTTGCACAACTAACCGCTTCAAAGTGGTGGAAGTATTTGGAGACTTGGAAAGCAACCAAGAGATGAGCGTAGACCAATCTGCAAAGATACAAGGGCGTTGACCAAGACGAGTCATGATAATATGCCATACCTCTTTAGAGTAGGGACAATGAAGCAGGAGATGATCTCCGGTTTCATAATCGAGTTGCATAAAGGGCATTCAGAGATATGCATACCCCATCCCGAAGTCTTTCTCTTACCGGTAGTCTATTCAAATTCGCAACCCGAAGGTGAAAGCATGTTTAGGAACAGAATGCTTAAACCAAACAGCTTTATACCGGACATCGAGGGTCGAAGGTCTAAGATGGTTCCATGTCGCTTAGTTGAAAAAGAAGTTGCTGAGCGGCTACCTGCTTCCCAAGAGTAAGAGTCGCTTCCTCTTGATACTGAAGGTGCATCCGTAGATTGCATATAGTTCTGAGCAAGATGACATTAGGATTCCGAGATCTGCTTGAGGGAAGACGCCAACCTTGAGAGTGGCGGCGTGCAACAGAGGCTTGAATAGGGATACCAAGCGTAGAGGGCCGTTCCTTCCTAATAGATCAATAAGAACTCCAAGAGATGACCAGTGATCATGCCGAAGCTTGCCGTTAAACCGTCTCCAATAGTGCATCTAATTAGATCTTTTGCTAAATGCTTCAGAGATAGGAGTGATTTCCAAATCCAGCTCGAGGCATTATTGGGTTCTACGCTCCAGTAACTAGCACCTTTTAAATGATGCTCTTTCATCCACGCAACCCATAGAGAGCCACTGTTAGCAAATAGGAGCCAGACCAACTTCAGATTCGAACCTTATTCCATTAGAAGATTTCTTAACCCCAAGCCTCCTCAGCCTTTGGTAAACAAACCCTTTCCCAGAAACCTTCGCTGCAGTGCGTTTTGCTATGTCCCCGACCATAAGAAGTTATTGCACAATTTTTCAATAGCTTTCAAACACCCTTTGGGTAGGGAGAAAGCCGACATCCGAAGTTTATCAGACCATATATTACAGCGGAGATGAGTTGTAACCTTCCTGAGAGAGAGACACTTGACCGCCCAACTATTGAATCTTGCGGAGACTTTATCAAGGAGAGGAGAGTAATCAGACTTTCTCAATTTTCTGGGGAGAAGGGGAAGCCCAAGATACCTGATTGGAAGGGTGCCTGATTGGAAGCCAAAGGATGCTAGACTTTCTGAATCTTCCTGAGAAATCCCAGCTTGAAACAATTCTGTTTTTTCAATGTTCATACCCAGTCCTGAGAGGGATTGGAATTCAAGGAGAGTAGAGGATAGTTCCCTGAGGGAGCTTTCTTTACCATCAAAGAATAACATGATATCGTCAGCAAATGCAAGATGGGTGATCTCGGGAGTCCTTCCCATAGGGTGAAAACCAATCTTGCCTTGACTGAACTTTGAAGCTAACATGTTAGAAAAAACCTCCATTGCTATTACAAAGAGAGGAGGAGAGAGGGGATCTCCCTGACGCAGTCCTCTTTTCCCTTTGAAATATCCACAAAGATCACCATTTACTTTAATTGAAAATGATGTAGTAGTCAGACATTGCTTTATCCAATTAATGAAAACCGGCGGAAAGTCTGAAGCCTCTAGGGTAGTAAGTATGAAATCCCAGCTTACTGAATCAAATGCTTTCCGAAGATCAACTTTGAGTAGACCTCGAGGGGATATAGACTGCCGATTGAAACCTTGAACCATTTCAGTGGCCAAAAGTACATTCTCCACAAGGAGTCTGCCTTTTATGAAAGCTGATTGAGAAGCGTTGATCATCGATGGAGTTAACTGATGGAGTCGCCTAGCAAGAATGCTAGATACGATTTTATAGACTGCATTGCAACAAGAGATAGGTCGAAAGTCTCCAATCCTCACTGCTCCAATCTTTTTTGGGATTAAAGTGATAGCCGTGGCATTCCATTGCTTAAGAATTTGACCTGAAGAGAAGAATTCCTTGACTGCCTTGGTGAGATCATCTCCTATAATAGCCCAACTGACTCTGAAAAAATCTCCTGTGTACCCATCAGGTCCTGGAGTTTTATTTAAGGGGATAGAGAAAGCTGCCCTTTGGATCTCCGCATCAGTAATAGTGGCTAGAAGCATCTCTTTATCAGAGGAGTTACAAGAAAATGGAGTATAATTTCGGATGAGCTCCTTGCCCTCGTCTGACAAGCCCGGAGATGCTGAGCCCAGAAGATCCATGAAATAGCTAACACAGTGTGATTTAACCTCTTGGATTTCATCAATCCTATTACCTGTCAAATCCTCCAGATAATAGATTTGATTTGCTGCCTTCCTGGAATTTACCATCCTGTGAAAATAAGCAGTGTTGCTGTCCCCACTTTCCACCCATTTAACTCTAGACTTTTGATAGAGAAACTTCTCCTCAGCCAATGCTAAGGTTAGCCAATCATGATGAGCTTTCTTCTCTAAACTTGCGAGAAGTGGAGAAGGGTTTGCAAGGAGTCTAGCCTGGTAAGATGTCATCTTAGAATGTGCCTCTTGTACTCTAATTTCTAAGCCTGAGTAATGCTCTCTATTAAGATCTTTGATGACCCGTTTGAGAAGTTTGAGTTTCTTAGAGAAGCAGAACATAGCTGTACCCTCAATGCAAGTTTCCTCCCAAAATCTGAAACTCGTTTCAGAAGTCTTTGTGTTGGAAAAGAAAATGGGATATCATGAAGGGCTTCTTAGACTGGGTAGAAGTTCCCATTACCAAGCAACCAGGGCTGTGGTCTGAGACATCCGGATCCCCAAACATAGCATAAGCCATTGGAAACTCCAATTTCCAATTGTCATTAACCAATTCGATCAAGCTTCCTGGCGATGGGGTTTGTATCTCTTTTATTCCACCAAGTGAACTCATTTCCTCTGAAAGTAAGATCTGAAAGTCCTGCATTTAGAGTACAGTCGCGGAATTCACTCATTCCTTTAGCTATTCTAGTCCCACCAGTAGAGCTCTCTGAGGGATGCATGATCTGGTTGAAATCTCCCATTGCAACCCAAGGTTTAGTAAAGATGATTGGATCCTTAGCGAGATTTCCTATCTCTTCCCACAAATGTTGTCTTCTATATTTGCAATTATCTGCATAGATGTAAGAAATAACTACCTCTTTGTCGAACTAGGCAAACGGACAATGCATGTTATCATTTGGCGTGATTTAGAGTGCACTGCAAGGCTCACCGATTGATCCCAAACAACCCAGATTCTCCCACGCTCTGCGAACTCATAGTTTCCCACAAAATTCCAGCCCGGAAGAGTAGACTGAATGTACTTCTGAGACTTGTGTAGCTTGACTTTAGTCTCGATTAAACTACCAAAAACAGGCCTAAAGTGCCTGATCCACTTCTTGAAGCTCCTACGCTTTACCGAGTGATTAAAACCCCTAATGTTCCAACAAAAGCTGTCAATCATATTAATGATGCTTTGACAGTGAACCCTTCCCCGAAAGGTTCTTGAGATGCCTTTTTTCTTTTTTGGAGAGGACCCTTGTGAAAGGGAGTTCCTCTTCTGCGCTCTCTTCCTCTTCTGCACTCTCTTCCCCCACACTTGAATCACTTTCAGAAGTAGAGGCGTCTTGAGATTCAGAACTTGATGATTGGGCTTCCGAAGAAGAAGTCTTACTAGTCTCCTGAGGTTTCTTTTTGCCAACAGACTGAGAGGACAGATTCTTAGATTTAGAGGAAACTTCACTCACACCATTGGAGACTGTTCCTTTCTCAAAATTCTGCTCTTTTGTAGAGTTTAAAACTTTTGGAAGGCTAGGAGCCGATATCGAGAGGTGAGTCTGTTTTTCTACCCACTTCCCCTTAGAAGCATGCTTCTTCTTTCGATTCTCAGGAACTGGCTTGGTTGGGGATTTGGTTTCTCCATTCTCTTGTTGGCTTTTCTTTTTCCTTGGGCAAGTTTCAGCGGGATGGGAAGGAGAGTTGCAGTCCAAACAGGTGATCGGAGCAGTAGGGCATCTACGGAGACTGTGACCAATTTCTTGACGGTGGGAACATAGAGGAGGGAGCCGGGGCTCGAGACGAAACTCGTGAATCTCCCCGAAGCAACCGGACATTTACAGCCTCTGGTAATGGAACTAGAGGGTTGATTATTGTCAATACCTTCCCTACTTCAAGATTGGTCATATTGATGGTTGAAGGATGACAGTAAACAGGATGACCAATCATTCCAGCAATGTGTTCGAAGCCTTCTTCAGAAAAGAAATGAGGAGGAACGCCACGGAATTCTAGCCATACAGGAACTTCGGTCAGCTCAGGCATTGTTGGATTAAGACCTGGTTCCCATGCCGCTACGAACATGGTTTGTCCTTCAATGAGCCACATACCTTGATTAAGTACTCTCTGTCGAGTAGAAGAGTTGGGGATTCTAATAAGAACTGTTCGAGGACTTAATCTGGAAATAGTAATGTCACGGAGACGGTTGCTCCAGATACCATTGAATATTGCGTGAAGAGCACCTGGGGAAGGGAGATTACCATGAAATTGGCCAATGATGAAAGATTCCCAACGCTTGTGGTTTCGAGTGATAACCTCATTGGGAATCTTAACGCATAGCTCACCGGAGTCAAGAACAAAGGGAGTTCCCTTTTTAGCCATGATATCTCTTGTTCCTTGACCTTTCAACATATCCACCCAAGAAGGTTTGAGAGGGGATTGAGCCGATTCAGCTTGAGCGGGGGAGGCTACATCGATGGGCTGAGTTTGAGAAACAGAATCTGAGGCTTTCCGATCTAAAGCAGGTTGGATAGAGATCTGGGGCACAGTTCCCGAGGTACTGGATTCATCACCACAAAGCTTCGAATCTTTCTGATTAGGGCTCGAGACTACCGACGAACGGTCCTTTGCGACAGAGGTTGGCAAATTGTCGGTTGGGGGAGAAGAAGATGGAGGGGCTTTTTTGGTGGCGGATGGGGGGACCTTGGACGAGGAGGATTTTGGTGGAGGATGCTTGGACGAGGGTGGGCGGTGTTTCCCCATGGGGGACAAGGTTGGTGGCCGTCACCGGGAACGGCAACGGCGGTCGCGAATGAAAGGGGAACTCACTCTCTCTCTCTCTCTCTCACTCACTCTCTCACTCTCTCTCTGGATTTCGTCAGAAAGCAGTTTTGTAACTTCGACGATGCATTCTGATTATCCAATAGTTTATGCACGAATCGTTACAAGTTTCTCCCTTGTTTGGGTTTACGATTCTGATCAATTAAATCCGCCTGTTATTGTATGGTCTCATTTTACCTATTGATTGTCTCAAAAGCTTATTCATATAAACAGTTTGATTTCGATGGATTTGTCTTCCGATCAAGTTGTGATGAAGCTTGTTGAAATGGGTTTTGAAAAGTTGGACGCTTTGGAGGCTGTAAAAGCTCTAGGTAACTCATGTGATGACGCTGTGGAGTACATTTTGAAGGGACATCATACAACTGGTGGTTTCAAGCCGGCTAGTTCACTATGTTTTACGAGGAGTAACAAGACCCTTGGTAAAAGAGCTATGCCATCTTCGTTTTCTTCCGGTTCAAAGCGTCAGTCGAGTTTGTTTGACCATTTTAGATCTGTGGACCAGAGGAAGAAACATGGTGACAGCTTTGACACTGCAGTAGTGGTAACGGTGTCTGATCCTTCAGAAGAGCAGAGAAAGTCTTTTGCTCCAGTGTGTTTGGATTCTACTGAAACAGAATTGCGAATTGGTTGCTCAGAGGCTTCATCAACGTGGGAGAAAAAAGTCAGTTCTATACTACGAAACCGGTTTGGTATTTCATCCCTGAGAAGTTTCCAAAGAGAGGCTTTGTCAACATGGATTGCTCACAAGGACTGTCTTGTTCTCGCTGCAACGGGATCTGGTACTTTATTTCTTCATCGCTGATGCCGTCTTCATTCTCATATGGAGTCGAATAATATTTTAACTGCGATTTCTTTGTTCTCACCATGCAGGAAAATCTCTTTGCTTCCAGATTCCTGCATTATTAACGGGAAAGATTGTTGTTGTTATTTCACCTTTGATAAGCCTGATGCATGATCAATGCCTCAAGCTATCAAGGCACAGAATCTCTGCTTGTTTTCTTGGCTCAGGCCAACTTGATAATCGCATAGAAGAGAAGGCAATGCAGGGAATGTATCAGATCATATATGTTTGCCCTGAGACAGTGGTTCGGTACACTACACATCACTACTTTCTGAAATTCTCTTTAGTGAATTTATACTTTTTTGTTCTTTCTTTAAGAAATATCAAAACTTGATCGCAGATTGATTAAACCACTCCAGAAGCTTGCAAAGTCTCATGGAATTGCTCTTTTTGCAATTGATGAAGCGCATTGTGTATCAAAGTGGGGACATGATTTTCGTCCGCACTACAGGTATGATTTTGACAGTCAAAAACTTGTTAATAGTATTGCTTAGGAGTGTTCTTGTGGATAATTTTAAACAAACCTCCTGCTGCCGTATCGTCAGGAGATTATCTGTGTTGCGGGTAAACTTCTGTGCCAGCAATTTGGAATTCTTGGAATATGATATACCGATAATGGCATTGACTGCAACAGCCACAGTTCACGTACAGAAAGATATTATTGAGTCTCTTCACATGTCAAAGGAAACAACAACTGTGCTGACTTCATTTTTCAGGCCAAATCTACAATTTTCAGTGAGTTTCCAGCCTAGAGTTAATGTCACTTCTCATATATGTGACTCTTTTTGCATTCGCAAACAAGCATAAGATTAGCAGATTAATCTGTAATTTTCTACGTGATGCTGATATGTATATCATGAGATTTATAAAGCTGACATATTACTCTTAAATTCAGGTTAAACATAGTCGAACCAAGTTTGCATCTTCATATGCAAAGGACTTCCAAAACTTGATTGACTTCTACTCTGAAAATAAAAAGTCTAACGGGAAAAAACTAGCAGTAATCTCAAGAGAGTCAGAGAAGCAGACTGATTTTGTTTATCACGATGCTGAAAACATCCATGAGACAGATTACGATGAGGATGAAGAGGATCAAGAAGATTATCTGGCAAAGAAAAACAATTCAAATGGGAAAGGATTGTCAGAAGAATATCTGGAAGATGAAACCGACACTTTCCAGAGTGTTGATGATTGGGATGGTAAGCTCCTTTTCATTTTTGTTTGGAAATAGAGAGTGTCAGAGTGTTCTTATAAAATTGTTGATAAATGCATAACGTTTGTTTAGAAAATTGGTGAGTACATGCAACTGAATTTAAAATAGCATTAGTAAAATAAATTGGCATATGATCATTTATTGGCATAGTTGTCACCTCCTGTGCAAATCAAATAGGCGGAAAGGCTCTGCGTCACTTATCCAAATTGAATAATATATGCAGACAACAGAACTAAAAGTCTTGGATGATTTTTTTGAGTTTTTACTATATCTTTGGTGTTGAGAAATGGTGATTTAGATAAGATATAACCATTGCAGTGGCTTGTGGCGAGTTCTTGGAAATGCCTCCTCGTGAACTCTTGGATATGCCTCTCCCTTCCGAAAAGCAAAAGGATTTTGAAGGACTGACAATCATTTACGTTCCTACAAGAAAGGAGACTGTCAACATTGCTAAATATCTTTGTGGGGTTGGACTGAAGGCTGCAGCTTATAATGCATCGGTATGGACTGAGAAATCTTACTTTCTTCTTGCTTTAAGAAGCCTTCTGCACTATTTTACTTAGGAATGAATGTTGTCAACCTTTGCTAACTTGGTTGTCGAATATTTTTTTGCTATGGCTGTATGTTTCACAGTTGCCAAAAAAACATCTCAGACAAGTTCACCAGGACTTTCACGATAATAAACTGCAGGTATATACATAGAACCTTTTTTGTTCTTATGTGTTATGGCTCAAAATTTAATGACTTCTACTCTGTTCTTCAATTCGAAGTTCCTGCTTCTTCTTTGTCAGAATAATATGGGGAAGATCATTAAGGTTATGTTACTCCTTTTAGGTTGTTGTTGCCACAATTGCGTTTGGAATGGGAATTGACAAGAAAAATGTTCGGAAGATCATCCATTATGGTTGGCCACAGGTCTCTCGAAGCTCTCAATAAAAATGTCAAACATTTCCATTTCTGAGAATCACGTGCTATGCAAATTTGTTGTTCTCTCTGTTACATCTCATTGAAATAATGAAACTGCAGAGCTTAGAAGCATACTACCAAGAAGCGGGTCGAGCTGGAAGAGATGGCGAATTGGCTGAGTGCGGTGAGTTGATTAATGATTATCTTTTGTGGCTGTGTAAATTAATTCTTGTTTGTATGGCTGATGTTGTAAGTTATTAACTGGGATTTACAGTGCTCTATGCTGATCTATCGAGAGCCCCAACGCTTTTACCAAGCCGTAGGAGTAAAGAACAGACAGCGCAAGCATACAAGATGCTATCTGACTGTTTCAGGTCTCTATACTATTCATATAAGTGCAAGTGCATATTTCACTTATCATTCTATATTCTTTTATATCCATTCTCCTTTTCTTATGCAGATACGGAATGAACACATCACAATGTCGAGCAAAAATACTCGTGGAGTACTTTGGGGAGGATTTTAGTTCCAAGAAGTGTAACATGTGAGTCTTGTCCTTCTTTTTGAAAACCAATAAGGAAAACGAGCAAACAGCCAATCTTTCTAATATATGTAACAGATGTGATGTTTGCACTGAAGGGCCACCAGAGCAAGTAAATGTACGAGAGGAAGCTAATCTTTTGTTTCAAGTAATCACTGCTTTTCATGTAGGTCTTTTTTTCTAATCCCAGAATTTTTATTTGAAAGTTTGCTCGTTCGTATGAATGATACCCAAGGGATCACGTGATCTGGGATATCTATTTAGTATTTGGGATTTCTTCTTGAACTTAAGCTGCTAGTATATTAGTTTCAGGTAGAGAATAACTCTGAGCATGCACCATACGAAGATTATGGACTCGGCAACAGCAAACAAAAGAAATTATCCAACAAACCAAATATTCTGTTCTTTATCAGTAGAATCAGGGAACAGGTAAATTTTCTATTTCAACGAATTTACATAGTTTATTATGTTCTTTGGTTAATAATATTCATGTGATGCCTTTGGTTAGTGTAGTGTCAAAAATTCAAGGAAACAGATTGTCTTTGGTGGAAAGGTCTTGCCCGTATCATGGAAGCCAAGGGATACATCAAAGAGATGGATAGCAAGGTAAAGTACAGTAGTAACCAAGAAACCAACCGTTCTTCTTTAATTTCATGATCCTTTTATCGATAAAGTTACAATTACAGTTCTTCTTCTGTGTTGCAGGATAGTCGAGTTGAGATTAAATTTATACAACCAACAGAAAGAGGGAACAAAGAACTGGATTTCCAAGATGAAAAACCACTCTATGTTTATCCAGAAGCCGACATGCTGCTCTCGTTGAAACAAGACAGAACATACACCGGATTCTCTGATTGGGGAAAAGGATGGGCAGATCCAGAGATTCGGCGGAGGCGGTTAGAGAGAAGAGAAAGGAAGCCTCGAAGAAAAAAGAAACCCCGAAAAGAACGATCACGAGGTCCTTCTTCGAAGTTGCATCCATGGAGAAGCAAAGAATAATAATCTCAACCCTCCCAAGGTAACGAATCTACTTTATATATATTCTTCTCTTTTTAACCAAACCCCATCAATCCCCCTATTCATGGATCTTTATGGAAGCATAATAATTCTATCTACAACAATTGCTCTTTCAGGCTCCTTCGCTCTCAGTCCCATCTTGAGGCAGAGACATCGCACTATCGAGAAGCTGAAGCTTGTGAATGAGGCTTTGGCTGCTGCGGAAGAGAATGTGGCTAGGCTTCAAGAACGTCATCCTCAAACAGATATGTTCTTATTATCTCGTTAACAGCGAGCTTCAAGAAGCTTTAGTTGCAGCTAGAACATCCATTAATGATGTTTCTGCATTTGTCATGGAGCTTAGAAGATTACAGTTGAATATTTTAAACTCATTTTCTTAATTTAGCTTAGTTTCATTCCATCAATTAATGAGAGAGTTAGTGTGCTGTCAAAATAAAAATATTAGGGGTCGAATTAGAATTAGAAAATTAATTGAACTTTGGAGTTAAATTACTTTATCCCCTGAGTAAACAAAAAGATAAAAATTATAGTATGACCTGACGTGTGAGAATGAATCTAACGGCTGAGAGTACTCGAGTGTTCTTTTTCCTATTACGACCCCCACGTGTAGATGTAACAGAACCGACTCACAATAGCCGTTAGATCAAAATCCAACGAAGAAGATACAATCTGAACGGATAACATCACTTACTACACGGATCGCCAACGTGGCAGTAGGTCGTATGTATAAAGATGCACGTCGATGGGTCTCCTCATTTCACGCAAATCATAAACCGCCACCAAACCGAAAAAGAAAGGAAAAAAAATAGATCCATTTGTGAGGAATCTTTTGAGCTTTCAACAATGGAGTCAGCAGCAGCAGCAACGGCGAAGCCAACGAGAGGAGCCGGAGGAAGAAAAGGTGGTGATCGGAAGAAGAGTGTTACGAAATCCGTCAAAGCTGGTCTTCAATTTCCCGTTGGTCGTATCGCTCGTTACTTGAAGAAAGGTCGTTACGCTATCAGATACGGCTCCGGTGCTCCTGTTTACCTCGCCGCTGTTCTCGAATATCTTGCCGCCGAGGTATAATAAACTTAATCGATGTTGCATTCTGAATCGATTTTAATATATTTTTATAGATCTGGTAGTTTTTTTTTTTTTTTTTTTTTTGATTTTTGAGGCGATAGATGATAGATCTTAACGAATTGTGAAAATCTGGTGGGTGTCAGGTTCTGGAACTAGCTGGGAACGCAGCGAGGGATAATAAGAAGAACAGGATAAACCCTAGGCATCTTTGTTTAGCGATAAGGAACGATGAAGAGTTGGGGAAATTGCTTCAAGGAGTTACGATTGCTAGCGGAGGTGTTCTTCCCAACATTAATCCAGTTCTTCTTCCTAAGAAATCTCCATCTCAGGCTGAGAAAGCTTCACCTGCTTCCAAGTCTCCTAAGAAGGCTTGATTAAAAATAAAATATGATCTCAATGTTGTTTTCTTTGTATTTTTTTGGGTTTATAATCGGATCTCGAGGACGAAGAAACATCTTGCTTTTGTTTTGGTTTTGGTAGGGGTATCGTGTAGGTTTCTGAAATCAATCTTCTCTTTGTTTTGGGTTGTCTATGTAGAAAAACCATGAGAAGATGATTTAGTGTTTTTTTTTTTACGCAATTTGTAATGGAAAATAACTACTTTCTGGGTTTATGCAAACATCATCCTCATCCGTCTAATAAATTGCTCTTGATTTCGTAATTTTTTTTTAATACAAGTACTGATTGTGGATTAAGTCAGATGATTGAAATGATTTTGGTACATTTATTGAAGTAGATAGATAATAATAATAGTAATAAACTCAGGAACAAAGAAAACACAAGACACTGTTGTTCAGTTTGGGCTTTAATTGGGCCTGTCAATAGCCCAATAAATTTATTTTCTGAGGATGTTTAATTTGTCTCTACGAATTTCTGGAAAAAGGGGGTTTTGGTTTCCCGTCGTGGGGAGGGGGGGTTTAGAGTTCAAAAGGAGAAGACGCGATTCTCGAAATTCAAATCGAATCAAATTGTTTTGTTTCAATCCTGGATATGCGATGATGAATTTACTGGTTCAATTCTTCTCTCCGATTGTTCGATTTCTTAATTGATATGGTTGAGGAACTTTTGTCACTGACTCGTTGTTGTTTTTGTTTTCTTTATGGGGGGGGGGGGTTAGAGAAGAGCTGTATTATCATCTTCTTCTAAACGGAGCGAGCTTATTCGTATCGTCGCTGTTGCTACCGCTACTTCAGGAATTGTGTATGCTAATTGTAATCCAGATGCAAGTAAGCTATTTATTATTATTACCAAGAACCAGCTTCTTCAATTATGCTTGGTGTTGTTGTTGTGGTTAATGTGAATCTCTGATAAATCTGGATTCATAACTGTGATTATGTATTCTAGGAACGCGTATATCGCTTGCTATTCCTGAATCTGTTCGGGAATCTCTTTCGTTCCCTTGGCAGCTTTCACATGGTTTGGTTCATCGTCCTCCTCATCAAAGCTTGTTGTTTGGTTAGTAGCAAAAATGTTTCTGATATCTGACTGTTTTTTTTTTTTTTTTTTTTTTTTTTTTTTGCAATGTTTTTTATAACTTGTGGAGGTTGCAACTTTTGAAATTTCTATTTCATTTTTATAGGGAATCTCGCGTTTTCGTCCAGAGTTAGTCCAAAACCAGAAGCACCTGTAAATGATGATGAGAAGGGAGCTTCGGATAGTTCGAAACCAAGTAATGGATACTTGGGGAGAGATACTATAGCTAATGCGGCTGCAACAATAGGACCAGCAGTTGTCAATCTATCGGTTCCTCAGGGTTAGTTAGCTTCTTTCTAGATTTTTGTAATCTTTTGAGTTTCGTTTGTTTTTGTTACCTTTAGGAAATTGGTTGTAGAATTCACAGGGGTGGTTTGGTGATCTTTGGGAATTTTGTCTAGGTTTCCATGGGATATCTATGGGAAAGAGTATCGGTTCCGGAACGATCATTGATGCTGATGGCACGATATTGACTTGCGCTCATGTTGTAGTCGATTTTCAAAACATCCGTCAATCATCTAAAGGAAGGGTAAGCCTAAAAACCAAATGTATTCTTCATGATAGACTGTGTGTAGATTTCTTCTTACAATCTATTGGAGATGATCTTAGATTGACTTTTCTCTTTGGAATATATGGTTTAACTATTGGAGATAATAGGAAACTAGGGTTCTAGATGATAAGATTGGTTTCTTCTTCATGGTAATCTCAGAGAGTAAGTTCTAAAGTTAAAGCTCTTCTTCATGTTAAACTGTTGCATATAGTCTTGTCAAGAATCTTGAAATGACTTTTTTTCTTTTCTTTAAAATCTAGTATATGGTTAATTTATTGGAGTTATAGTAGGGAACTGGGGTTGTAGCTGATAAGATTGGTTTCTTCTAATGATATATCTTGATGGAATCTGTTTAGAATATATGTGAAGTTTTAGAGTTGTTGAATTATAGGTTGATGTGACGTTGCAAGATGGTAGGATGTTCGAGGGTGTGGTGGTGAACGCTGATTTACAATCCGACATTGCATTAGTGAAGATAAACTCAAAGACGCCATTGCCAACTGCTAAACTTGGTTTTTCGAGTAAGCTTCGTCCTGGGGACTGGGTAATAGCTGTGGGTTGTCCTCTTTCTCTCCAGAACACAGTAACTGCTGGTATTGTCAGGTACATGCAAAAGTCTTATTCGTAAGTTCTTATAGTCACAACTGTCTTTTTTTTTTTTTTTTTTGAACGGTGTTTTGCTTCTTCTTGGTTCTAGTTGTGTTGATCGCAAAAGCAGTGATTTGGGTTTAGGAGGCACACGTAGAGAATATCTCCAAACAGACTGCGCGATCAATGCTGTAACTAACATCTTTCTTTCTCTGTGGATTGGAAACTCATTGAAGTTTGACTAGCAGATCTTCTGATTTTCTATATCCTTGTGCTCTATGTGTGTTAGGGAAACTCTGGTGGGCCTCTTGTAAATTTGGAGGGGGAAGTGATCGGTGTTAATATCATGAAAGTTTTAGCTGCAGATGGTCTTGGTTTTTCCGTGCCAATTGACTCGGTATCCAAAATCATCGAGCATTTCAAGAAGAATGGGTATTCTAATAATAATCTCAATATCTTTTCATCATGTATCACATTTCAAAGCTTGGGAGAAGTTAAACGAAAAGTTACTTTTGCAGTAGAGTTGTTCGGCCATGGATTGGGTTAAAAATGATCGAACTTAATAAAATGATCATTGCTCAGCTAAAAGAACGAGACCCAATGTTTCCAGATGTTGAAAGAGGCATACTTGTTCCTACAGTGAGTACCCATATTTTTCAATAAGATCAAATAAGTTAACTGTAAAAGCAAATTTCCTCTTATTTTTGCATATTTGACTAATGTAGTTGCATGATCACTATTTTTCAGGTTATTCCGGGGTCACCGGCTGATCGAGCTGGATTCAAACCGGGTGATGTTGTCGTGAGATTTGACGGGAAGCCGGTGGAGACCATCAAAGAGGCATGTATCGTTCACTCTATCTATCACTCTCTTTATCTTCTTACAATATTTCATGTGTGAATGAAGTTCAATTGCGCAGATAATGGAGATAATAGACGACAGAATCGGAAAGCGGATGCAAGTAGTTGTGGAAAGATCAAATAAAGAAAGGACCACACTAGAAGTCATTCCTGAGGAGGCTAATCCAGACATGTGAGCCGAGGACTCTCAGGTTTTGAAATGGAACTTTACCATATCCAACCAAATGTGTACTGGATTCGTGATAGGTATTTGATTTTCGTTTACTTTGGCATCCTTTTTGGTCTCATGGTTCCTTTCTTGATCTTCTTTAATTTATAACGGATCTAAGTGAGAGAAATACATAACCACCAAATTATTGAACTTTGGCCTATTAATGGTATCTAATCTTAAAATTAATTGATGTTTTGAGATTTTCTCTTTCGATTTCGACGTATTACTTCAGTGTTTTAATTTATACTTGCCATATGATTTAAAGAGAATAATATTTAGGCATAATCACAAATACATACACATTTGATTTTTAAGTAATCTTTAGCGTGTCACTGTGTTGATTAGAAACAGAAAGCATCGGTAACGTACCGATAAAGATGTTATCAAGCGAGACTTGTACCACCAAATCGAGCCTTGTCCAGTTGGTTGTGTACTGGTCTAAGCCCTCAAAGCTTGATGAGGCCAAGTGTTTGATTCGAGTTTGGTAATAAAAAGGGTTTCTTAGCTAAACAATACATTTTGAACAGTGAGTTATAATTACCTCTTTTTGAACAGTGAGTTATAATTAGCACGTGCACAAGTCTCGACTGGCTTACGCAACATTTTTTGTGGCCCGTTGTTTTATCTTTTTTCGGTTTCGAGTCTACAAAATCGAAATTGATCTTTTAGTCCGGTTTGGTCGGCTTCCTTGCTTCTCTCTTTCAAATAAGTCTCTAGGGTAACATGTCACCATACTAACACTTGCTTTAGATGCTTCAGACAATCTAATAACCGTAATCAGAAGCAGCGGCTAGCTGCGATTCAGAGGACTGCTAGAAGATTGGGAGGGAACACGAACGGGGATTCATACAGTGCAGCTATACATAGAAGAACAGTTCAAAGTTGACTTATTTTCATGTAAGGATATATAATTGAGAAATTCCTTTAAATACCACTAAAAAAGTTTTTTTTCCAAAAATACCACATTTTAGTTTTTTTCCAAAAATACCACAAAAGTTTTTTTTCCAAAATTACCACTAACACAAAAAAATTGAATTTTAAGAATGTAGATTTTTTTTTTTTATGTTTGGGTTGACAAATTTAGTTTTAGGGTTTAGTTTTTAGGGGTAGGGTTTATTATTTATAATTTAGGAATTAGTTTTTAGTATTAGAACTTTAGTTCAATTATGTGGTATTTTTGGAAAAACATACATTTTAGTGGTAGTTTTGGAAAAAAAACTAAATTGTGGTATTTCTGGAATAAAAACCTATTTTAGTGGTATTTATGACAATTGCCCAATATAATTTGTGGCGTAGTTTGTGAAATTTTGCAAAATGCGACAAGAACTGTGTTGTACTATTCTGTCTTTTTCTACGATAAAATTAGGGACAAGAAAATCAAACCTTTGCCAAGGATTAAAGATGAACAAATCTGGAATTTTGATGATATGCAAAAATGTTTGTGACACTCTAATTAAAATAAAAACGTTATTTTTTATTACAGTATTTATGTTAAATATATGAAATATGATAGCAAAATATAAGAAGGTCTATGTTACCGGTTTGCCATATTGATGAGGTACTTTTTCACTATACAACTATTAATTTTTCCTAATCAAATTTCACATGATATAAATTAAATTGCACAACAACATGAATGATCATTTTAACTCTTATACTCTAAAATAAATCATTAAAAATTGAAATTATATAATTTTTAAAATAACTTTAAACAGTAAAATGTAAGTTAGAAACTTGAGATAGAATATATTTTGTAAATTAAAAAGTGATACCATTAAAACCCAATTAGAAAAAGTAATTGAGTAAAATATATACATGTCTTGTGAACTAAAGCGGGAATGCGTGCATACTCTATACTCATGCGAATTTCGCAAGATGATTTTGCGGCTTAGAAATATTTAAATCAGTTTTGGAATGGACCTGAATTTGAAATAAATCTAATAACTTTTTTTATATATTATAGATTTGTAATTATAATTTGGAATTAATTGACTTGCAATTTATATCCATATTTATTAAGCTTTGTATAAGGTTATATTCTTAACCAAGAATTGAGTCAAAGGAAAAAAAACAAGAAGGTATGCCTCAAATTTGTAAGACTTTTCCACCAAAAAAAGTGTCTACTTGTAAATGTCAGAGTTACAATTTACACATATTTCCTCCCTTGTACTAGTAAGAGCCTTAAATTTAGAGGATTTGTTATAAATGCCCTTTTTGACATACCCCTTTTTAAAAATGCAATTTTTAAAAAATATTTACATTTTTGTCCTCTTTTACACAATTACACTATGTTAAATTAATTTATATATTTTTTTTTTTTTAGGTTTGGGTTCCCAATTTACATTTAGGGTATAGTTTTTAAGGGATAGAGTTTAATATTTGGGGTTTAGGGTTTATAATTTTGTCATTTATATATCAAATGGAGGTATTTTTGAAAATGGATACCATGAGAGGATATTTTTTAAAAATAATATAGAGAAAGGGATATTTATGAAAATCTCCTTAAATTTAATATTTTTTTTTTCCTTTTGTCCAATATATACGTTTAGCAGTTGGCATTACAAAAACAAAAAAAAATTATAAATTATTTTGCCTTTGAACAAAAAAACCAAGTTGATGCCGAAGGATGTTTAACAAATGAGCTAGTAATTTGGGTCCAAAAGCCTAAAGCAAAAGATGAAGGCCATGAAAACCTAAAAATGTAAGCGAGCTCGCCTTGTTGCCACCTAAATTCTTAGAAGAAGCCTCTCTTTTGCTAAAGGCTAACCCCATTTCTTGAAATTCAAGTTTCATTTGCTAAAGTTAAACTTGAATTAAACTTGAATTCTCTAAAGTTAAACATGTGAGTCGAGTACTCTCAGCAAAGATTCTCCAAAGTTCAATAAATTTTAAATTTGGCCCACTAATATTTCAATTAATATTTTATTTTATTTGATACTAAACATTTTCTGTACATTTTCTGTACATTTTCAGCCAATCATTTAATTTGTAGT
This sequence comes from Camelina hispida, assembly GCA_023657505.1. Classification (NCBI taxonomy): domain Eukaryota; kingdom Viridiplantae; phylum Streptophyta; class Magnoliopsida; order Brassicales; family Brassicaceae; genus Camelina; species Camelina hispida. Next base: position 23,297,172 of record CP094637.1, read on the forward strand.
AGTGCTAGTAGTTCATTTTTTAAGCATGTCCAGAAAATGAAAGGGAGTTGTGGTATCGAAATCTAACAAAGATTCTTCTCATTTTACGCCGCTAGAGAAAAAAGAAGGGAATTTTATTGAAAATGCCATTTTCAAAACTAAACTTATGACAAATGCCACTTTCTAATTTTTCTTTTTGAAACTGCCATTTTTTGATTTATGGCATTAATAAAAATACGATTTTGCCCTTGAATGAAATCTGATTCAAAACATAAAAAAATATACAAATTGATGTGAATCAATTTTGTCCATCGATGAGTTCATCATTATTGTCTATCGATGTTGTTATATGGGAATTCATCTAGGAATTTATCAATGTTGTCCATCGGAGAATTCATCGGTGTTGTCCTTCGATTGTTGTCCTCGGGAGTTCATCATGTTGTCCATCGGGAGGTTCATTAGTGTTGTCTACTGATTATTGCCTCGGGAATTCATCACTCTTGTCCATCGGTGAGTTCATCAAAATCAATTATTGTCTTCCAGGAGTTCAACAGTGTTGTCCACCAGGAAGTTAATCAATCTTGTCCATCAATGTTGTCATCGGGTAATTCACCAATCTTGTCTATCTGGGAGTATAAAGCAGTGTTTGTCCACCGATTGGTTTGAAGAACTGCATGATGGACAATAAGACTTGTGAAAATTGAGTGAACAACAAGTTTTTAAAAGAAATGGACATATTTAGTCTCTAGATCTGGTCCATCAAATCTGGTATACCGGATCTGGTCCACCGAAAAATAGATCAGATATCGATCTTGTTCATTAAAGTTACGAAAAATGAAATAAACGAAAAAACTCAAAAAAAATATATGAAGGTTTCCAGAGAGAGAGATGGAAGAAGATGAGTATTGAAGATGAGAGTGAGAAATCAAGCCTCGATTCTTCACTGGTTTGGTCTCCACTATTACAATCAAGTTCTTAGATTTTTCTGATCTGGTGATTTATTTGTTGTTGAAGAAAGAAAGAGGGGAGAAGAAAAGAGAGAAAGAAAAAGATGAGAGATCGAGAAAAAGATGAGAGATCTGAGAGAGGAAAGAAAGGAGAAAAAATAAAAGATATTTTTGTCTTTTTCAATAGATTAAAGTGGGTACTATGGCATTTAAGAGAAGAAAATAATGAAAGTGGCATTGTCGATAAAGATTACCACTGTTCATGGCAGTATTAATAATTTTCCCAAAAAAGAATGTGGCCTTTCAGTTATTTTTTCCCAACGAAAACCGACAATGTGGAGCCAGCAGCAACCGGGACGACAACCGAGACGACAACCGAGACGACAAAGCCAGCAGCAGCAGGAACGACAACCGAGACGACAACGGCGAAGCCTACGAGAGGAGCCGGAGGAAGAAAAGGAGGTGATCGGACAAAGCGTGCGGGTCTTCTTTTCCGGTTGGCCGTATCTCTTCTTCTTGAAGAGAGGTCGGTATGCTAAGAGATACGGCGCCAATGCTTCGTTTACCTCGCCGCCGTTCAAATATCTCGCCGCCGAGATAGAAATCGATATTTATAGATCTGGTTTTTTTTTTTTTTTTTTTTTTTTTTTATTTTGAGGCGATATTTATAGATCGGTGGGTGTGTTTTGGGTATCAGATTCTTGAGCTAGCTGGGAAGGAAGCGATGGATGATAAGAAGAACATCATAAAATCTAATCATATTTGTTTAGCCATAAGTAGCGATAAAGAGTTGGGGAAATTGTTTCAAGGAGTTACGATTGCTAGCGGATGAGTTACTATTGCTTGATTAAGGTCTAAAGACGAAGAAACATTTGATTTGTTTGTTTGTGGTGTGGTTTTAGGGGTATCGTGTAAAAAAACATGAGAAGAATATGATTAGTGGAAAATAACTACTTTCGTGATAGGTATTTGATTTTCGTTTACTTTGGCATCCTTTTTGGTGTCATGGTTCCTTTCTTGATCTTCTCTAATTTATAACGGATCTAAGTGAGAGAAATATATAACCACCAAATTATTGAACTTTGGCTTATTAATGGTATCTAATTGATGTTTTGAGATTTTCTCTTTCGATTTCGACGTATTACTTCAGTGTTTTAATTTATACTTGCCATATGATTTAAAGAGAATAATATTTAGGCATAATCACAAATACATACACATTTGATTTTTAAGTAATCTTTAGCGTGTCACTGTGTTGATTAGAAACAGCACCGTACCGATAAAGATGTTATCAAGCGAGACTTGTACCACCAAATCGAGCCTTGTCCAGTTGGTTGTGTACTGGTCTAAGCCCTCAAAGCTTGATGAGGCCAAGTGTTTGATTCGAGTTTGGTAATAAAAGGGTTTCTTAGCAAAACAATACATTTTGAACAGTGAATTATAATTACCTCTTTTTGAACAGTGAGTTATAATTAGCACGTGCACAAGTCTCGACTGGCTTACGCAACATTTTTGTGGCCCGTTGTTTTATCTTTTTCGGTTTCGAGTCTACAAAATCGAAATTGGTCTTTTAGTCCGGTTTGGTCGGCTTCCTTGCTTCTCTCTTTCAAATAAGTCTCTAGGGTAACATGTCACCATACTAACACTTGCTTTAGGTGCTTCAGGCAATCTAATAACCGTAATCGAAGCAGCGGCTAGCTGCGATTCAGGACTGCTAGAAGATTGGGAGGGAACACGAACGGGGATTCATACGGTGCAGCTATACATAGAAGAACAGTTCAAAGTTGACTTATTTTCACCAGTGAACAAGCTCGATTAAGCTTATGTAAGGATATATAATTGAGAAATTCCTTTAAATACCACTAAAAAGTTTTTTCCAAAATACCACATTTTAGTTTTTTCCAAAAATACCACAAAAGTTTTTTTTCCAAAATTACCACTAACACAAAAAAATTGAATTTTAAGAATGTAGATTTTTTTTTTTTATGTTTGGGTTGACAAATTTAGTTTTAGGGTTTAGTTTTTAGGGGTAGGGTTTATTATTTATAATTTAGGAATTAGTTTTTAGTATTAGAACTTTAGTTCAATTATGTGGTATTTTGGAAAAACATACATTTTAGTGGTAGTTTTGGAAAAAAACTAAATTGTAGTATTTCTGGAATAAAAACCTATTTTAGTGGTATTTATGACAATTGCCCAATATAATTTGTGGCAGTAGTTTGTGAAATTTTGCAAAATGCGACAAGAACTGTGTTGTACTATTCTGTCTTTTTTCTACTGATAAAATTAGGGACAAGAAAATCAAACCTTTGCCAAGGATTAAAGATGAACAAATCTGGAATTTTGATGATATGCAAAAATGTTTGTGACACTCTAATTAAAATAAAAACGTTATTTTTTTATTACAGTATTTATGTTAAATATATGAAATATGATAGCAAAATATAAGAAGGTCTATGTTACCGGTTTGCCATATTGATGAGGTACTTTTTCACTATACAACTATTAATTTTTCCTAATCAAATTTCACATGATATAAATTAAATTGCACAACAACATGAATGATCATTTTAACTCTTATACTCTAAAATAAATCATTAAAAATTGAAATTATATAATTTTTAAAATAACTTTAAACAGTAAAATGTAAGTTAGAAACTTGAGATAGAATATATTTTGTAAATTAAAAAGTGATACCATTAAAACCCAATTAGAAAAAGTAATTGAGTAAAATATATACATGTCTTGTGAACTAAAGCGGGAATGCGTGCATACTCTATACTCATGCGAATTTCGCAAGATGATTTTGCGGCTTAGAAATATTTAAATAGTTTTGGAATGGACCTGAATTTGAAATAAATCTAATAACTTTTTTTATATATTATAGATTTGTAATTATAATTTGGAATTAATTGACTTGCAATTTATATCCATATTTATTAAGCTTTGTATAAGGTTATATTCTTAACCAAGAATTGAGTCAAAGGAAAAAAACAAGAAGGTATGCCTCAAATTTGTAAGACTTTTCCACCAAAAAAGTGTCTACTTGTAAATGTCGAGTTACAATTTACACATATTTCCTCCCTTGTACTAGTAAGAGCCTTAAATTTAGAGGATTTGTTATAAATGCCCTTTTTGACATATCCCTTTTTAAAAATGCAATTTTTAAAAAATATTTACATTTTTGTCCTCTTTTACACAATTACACTATGTTAAATTAATTTATATATATATTTTTTTTTAGGTTTGGGTTCCCAATTTACATTTAGGGTATAGTTTTTAAGGGATAGAGTTTAATATTTGGGGTTTAGGGTTTATAATTTTGTCATTTATATATCAAATGGAGGTATTTTTGAAAATGGATACCATGAGAGGATATTTTTTAAAAATAATATAGAGAAAGGGATATTTATGAAAATCTCCTTAAATTTAATATTTTTTTCCTTTTGTCCAATATATACGTTTAGCAGTTGGCATTACAAAAACAAAAAAATTATAAATTATTTTGCCTTTGAACAAAAAAACCAAGTTGATGCCGAAGGATGTTTAACAAATGAGCTAGTAATTTGGGTCCAAAAGCCTAAAGCAAAAGATGAAGGCCATGAAAACCTAAAAATGTAAGCGAGCTCGCCTTGTTGCCACCTAAATTCTTAGAAGAAGCCTCTCTTTGCTAAAGGCTAACCCCATTTCTTGAAATTCAAGTTTCATTTGCTAAAGTTAAACTTGAATTAAACTTGAATTCTCTAAAGTTAAACATGTGAGTCGAGTACTCTCAGCAAAGATTCTCCAAAGTTCAATAAATTTTAAATTTGGCCCACTAATATTTCAATTAATATTTTATTTTATTTGATACTAAACATTTTCTGTACATTTTCTGTACATTTTCAGCCAATCGTTTAATTTGTAGTAGTGCTAGTAGTTCATTTTTTAAGCATGTCCAGAAAATGAAAGGGAGTTGTGGTATCGAAATCTAACAAAGATTCTTCTCATTTTACGCCGCTAGAGAAAAAAGAAGGGAATTTTATTGAAAATGCCATTTTCAAAACTAAACTTATGACAAATGCCACTTTCTAATTTTTCTTTTTGAAACTGCCATTTTTTGATTTATGGCATTAATAAAAATACGATTTTGCCCTTGAATGAAATCTGATTCAAAACATAAAAAAATATACAAATTGATGTGAATCAATTTTGTCCATCGATGAGTTCATCATTATTGTCTATCGACTGTTGTTATATGGGAATTCATCTAGGAATTTATCAATGTTGTCCATCGGAGAATTCATCAGTGTTGTCCTTCGATTGTTGTCCTCGGGAGTTCATCATGTTGTCCATCGGAGGTTCATTAGTGTTGTCTACTGATTATGCCTCGGGAATTCATCACTCTTGTCCATCAGGTGAGTTCATCAAAATCAATTATTGTCTTCCAGGAGTTCAACAGTGTTGTCCACCAGGAAGTTAATCAATCTTGTCCATCAATGTTGTCTATCGGGTAATTCACCAATCTTGTCTATCTGGGAGTATAAAGCAGTGTTGTCCACCGATTGGTTTGAAGAACTGCATGATGGACAATAAGACTTGTGAAAATTGAGTGAACAACAAGTTTTTAAAAAAGAAATGGACATATTTAGTCTCTAGATCTGGTCCATCAAATCTGGTATACCGGATCTGGTCCACCGAAAAAATAGATCGAGATATCGATCTTGTTCATTAAAGTTACGAAAAATGAAATAAACAAAAAACTCAAAAAAAATATATGAAGGTTTCCAGAGAGAGATGGAAGAAGATGAGTATTGAAGATGAGAGAGCTGAGAAATCAAGCCTCGATTCTTCACTGGTTTGGTCTCCACTATTACAATCAAGTTCTTAGATTTTTCTGATCTGGTGATTTATTTGTTGTTGAAGAAAGAAAGAGGGGAGAGAAAAGAGAGAAAGAAAAGATGAGAGATCGAGAAAAGATGAGAGATCGAGAGAGGAAAGAAAGGAGAAAAAATAAAAGATATTTTTGTCTTTTTCAATAGATTAAAGTGGGTACTATGGCATTTAAGAGAAGAAAATAATGAAAGTGGCATTGTCGATAAAGATTACCACTGTTCATGGCAGTATTAATAATTTTCCCAAAAAAGAATGTGGCCTTTCAGTTATTTTTTCCCAACGAAAACCGACAATGTGGAGCCAGCAGCAACCGGGACGACAACCGAGACGACAACCGAGACGACAAAGCCAGCAGCAGCAGGAACGACAACCGAGACGACAACGGCGAAGCCTACGAGAGGAGCCGGAGGAAGAAAAGGAGGTGATCGGACAAAGCGTGCGGGTCTTCTTTTTCCGGTTGGCCGTATCTCTTCTTCCTTGAAGAGAGGTCGGTATGCTAAGAGATACGGCGCCAATGCTTCTGTTTACCTCGCCGCCGTTCAAATATCTCGCCGCCGAGATAGAAATCGATATTTATAGATCTGGTTTTTTTTTTTTTTTTTTTTTTTTTTTTTATTTTGAGGCGATATTTATAGATCGGTGGGTGTGTTTTGGGTATCAGATTCTTGAGCTAGCTGGGAAGGAAGCGATGGATGATAAGAAGAACATCATAAAATCTAATCATATTTGTTTAGCCATAAGTAGCGATAAAGAGTTGGGGAAATTGTTTCAAGGAGTTACGATTGCTAGCGGATGAGTTACTATTGCTTGATTAAGGTCTAGAAGACGAAGAAACATTTGATTTGTTTGTTTGTGGTGTGGTTTTAGGGGTATCGTGTAAAAAAAACATGAGAAGAATATGATTAGTGGAAAATAACTACTTTCGTGATAGGTATTTGATTTTCGTTTACTTTGGCATCCTTTTTGGTGTCATGGTTCCTTTCTTGATCTTCTCTAATTTATAACGGATCTAAGTGAGAGAAATACATAACCACCAAATTATTGAACTTTGGCTTATTAATGGTATCTAATTGATGTTTTGAGATTTTCTCTTTCGATTTCGACGTATTACTTCAGTGTTTTAATTTATACTTGCCATATGATTTAAAGAGAATAATATTTAGGCATAATCACAAATACATACACATTTGATTTTTAAGTAATCTTTAGCGTGTCACTGTGTTGATTAGAAACAGAAAGCACCGTACCGATAAAGATGTTATCAAGCGAGACTTGTACCACCAAATCGAGCCTTGTCCAGTTGGTTGTGTACTGGTCTAAGCCCTCAAAGCTTGATGAGGCCAAGTGTTTGATTCGAGTTTGGTAATAAAAAGGGTTTCTTAGCAAAACAATACATTTTGAACAGTGAATTATAATTACCTCTTTTTGAACAGTGAGTTATAATTAGCACGTGCACAAGTCTCGACTGGCTTACGCAACATTTTTTGTGGCCCGTTGTTTTATCTTTTTTCGGTTTCGAGTCTACAAAATCGAAATTGGTCTTTTAGTCCGGTTTGGTCGGCTTCCTTGCTTCTCTCTTTCAAATAAGTCTCTAGGGTAACATGTCACCATACTAACACTTGCTTTAGGTGCTTCAGGCAATCTAATAACCGTAATCAGAAGCAGCGGCTAGCTGCGATTCAGAGGACTGCTAGAAGATTGGGAGGGAACACGAACGGGGATTCATACAGTGCAGCTATACATAGAAGAACAGTTCAAAGTTGACTTATTTTCACCAGTGAACAAGCTCTGATTAAGCTTATGTAAGGATATATAATTGAGAAATTCCTTTAAATACCACTAAAAAAGTTTTTTTTCCAAAAATACCACATTTTAGTTTTTTTCCAAAAATACCACAAAAGTTTTTTTTTCCAAAATTACCACTAACACAAAAAAATTGAATTTTAAGAATGTAGATTTTTTTTTTTTTTTTATGTTTGGGTTGACAAATTTAGTTTTAGGGTTTAGTTTTTAGGGGTAGGGTTTATTATTTATAATTTAGGAATTAGTTTTTAGTATTAGAACTTTAGTTCAATTATGTGGTATTTTTGGAAAAACATACATTTTAGTGGTAGTTTTGGAAAAAAAACTAAATTGTAGTATTTCTGGAATAAAAACCTATTTTAGTGGTATTTATGACAATTGCCCAATATAATTTGTGGCAGTAGTTTGTGAAATTTTGCAAAATGCGACAAGAACTGTGTTGTACTATTCTGTCTTTTTTCTACTGATAAAATTAGGGACAAGAAAATCAAACCTTTGCCAAGGATTAAAGATGAACAAATCTGGAATTTTGATGATATGCAAAAATGTTTGTGACACTCTAATTAAAATAAAAACGTTATTTTTTATTACAGTATTTATGTTAAATATATGAAATATGATAGCAAAATATAAGAAGGTCTATGTTACCGGTTTGCCATATTGATGAGGTACTTTTTCACTATACAACTATTAATTTTTCCTAATCAAATTTCACATGATATAAATTAAATTGCACAACAACATGAATGATCATTTTAACTCTTATACTCTAAAATAAATCATTAAAAATTGAAATTATATAATTTTTAAAATAACTTTAAACAGTAAAATGTAAGTTAGAAACTTGAGATAGAATATATTTTGTAAATTAAAAAGTGATACCATTAAAACCCAATTAGAAAAAGTAATTGAGTAAAATATATACATGTCTTGTGAACTAAAGCGGGAATGCGTGCATACTCTATACTCATGCGAATTTCGCAAGATGATTTTGCGGCTTAGAAATATTTAAATAGTTTTGGAATGGACCTGAATTTGAAATAAATCTAATAACTTTTTATATATATTATAGATTTGTAATTATAATTTGGAATTAATTGACTTGCAATTTATATCCATATTTATTAAGCTTTGTATAAGGTTATATTCTTAACCAAGAATTGAGTCAAAGGAAAAAAAACAAGAAGGTATGCCTCAAATTTGTAAGACTTTTCCACCAAAAAAAGTGTCTACTTGTAAATGTCAGAGTTACAATTTACACATATTTCCTCCCTTGTACTAGTAAGAGCCTTAAATTTAGAGGATTTGTTATAAATGCCCTTTTTGACATATCCCTTTTTAAAAATGCAATTTTTAAAAAATATTTACATTTTTGTCCTCTTTTACACAATTACACTATGTTAAATTAATTTATATATATATTTTTTTTTTAGGTTTGGGTTCCCAATTTACATTTAGGGTATAGTTTTTAAGGGATAGAGTTTAATATTTGGGGTTTAGGGTTTATAATTTTGTCATTTATATATCAAATGGAGGTATTTTTGAAAATGGATACCATGAGAGGATATTTTTTAAAAATAATATAGAGAAAGGGATATTTATGAAAATCTCCTTAAATTTAATATTTTTTTTTTCCTTTTGTCCAATATATACGTTTAGCAGTTGGCATTACAAAAACAAAAAAAATTATAAATTATTTTGCCTTTGAACAAAAAAACCAAGTTGATGCCGAAGGATGTTTAACAAATGAGCTAGTAATTTGGGTCCAAAAAGCCTAAAGCAAAAGATGAAGGCCATGAAAACCTAAAAAATGTAAGCGAGCTCGCCTTGTTGCCACCTAAATTCTTAGAAGAAGCCTCTCTTTTGCTAAAGGCTAACCCCATTTCTTGAAATTCAAGTTTCATTTGCTAAAGTTAAACTTGAATTAAACTTGAATTCTCTAAAGTTAAACATGTGAGTCGAGTACTCTCAGCAAAGATTCTCCAAAGTTCAATAAATTTTAAATTTGGCCCACTAATATTTCAATTAATATTTTATTTTATTTGATACTAAACATTTTCTGTACATTTTCTGTACATTTTCAGTCAATCGTTTAATTTGTAGTAGTGCTAGTAGTTCATTTTTTAAGCATGTCCAGAAAATGAAAGGGAGTTGTGGTATCGAAATCTAACAAAGATTCTTCTCATTTTACGCCGCTAGAGAAAAAAGAATGTGGCCTTTCAGTTATTTTTTCCCAACGAAAACCGACAATGTGGAGCCAGCAGCAACCGGGACGACAACCGAGACGACAACCGAGACGACAAAGCCAGCAGCAGCAGGAACGACAACCGAGACGACAACCGAGACAACGGCGAAGCCTACGAGAGGAGCCGGAGGAAGAAAAGGAGGTGATCGGACAAAGCGTGCGGGTCTTCTTTTTCCGGTTGGCCGTATCTCTTCTTCCTTGAAGAGAGGTCGGTATGCTAAGAGATACGGCGCCAATGCTTCTGTTTACCTCGCCGCCGTTCGAATATCTCGCCGCCGAGATAGAAATCGATATTTATAGATCTGGTTTTTTTTTTTTTTTTTTTTTTTTTTTTTTTTTTATTTTGAGGCGATATTTATAGATCTGGTGGGTGTGTTTTGGGTATCAGATTCTTGAGCTAGCTGGGAAGGAAGCGATGGATGATAAGAAGAACATCATAAAATCTAATCATATTTGTTTAGCCATAAGTAGCGATAAAGAGTTGGGGAAATTGCTTCAAGGAGTTACGATTGCTAGCGGATGAGTTACTATTGCTTGATTAAGGTCTAGAAGACGAAGAAACATTTGATTTGTTTGTTTGTGGTGTGGTTTTAGGGGTATCGTGTAAAAAAAACATGAGAAGAATATGATTAGTGGAAAATAACTACTTTCGTGATAGGTATTTGATTTTCGTTTACTTTGGCATCCTTTTTGGTGTCATGGTTCCTTTCTTGATCTTCTTTAATTTATAACGGATCTAAGTGAGAGAAATACATAACCACCAAATTATTGAACTTTGGCCTATTAATGGTATCTAATTGATGTTTTGAGATTTTCTCTTTCGATTTCGACGTATTACTTCAGTGTTTTAATTTATACTTGCCATATGATTTAAAGAGAATAATATTTACGCATAATCACAAATACATACACATTTGATTTTTAAGTAATCTTTAGCGTGTCACTGTGTTGATTAGAAACAGAAAGCACCGTACCGATAAAGATGTTATCAAGCGAGACTTGTACCACCAAATCGAGCCTTGTCCAGTTGGTTGTGTACTGGTCTAAGCCCTCAAAGCTTGATGAGGCCAAGTGTTTGATTCGAGTTTGGTAATAAAAAGGGTTTCTTAGCAAAACAATACATTTTGAACAGTGAGTTATAATTACCTCTTTTTGAACAGTGAGTTATAATTAGCACGTGCACAAGTCTCGACTGGCTTACGCAACATTTTTTGTGGCCCGTTGTTTTATCTTTTTTCGGTTTCGAGTCTACAAAATCGAAATTGATCTTTTAGTCCGGTTTGGTCGGCTTCCCGTTTTTTTTTTTTTTTTTCTTTTCTTCTTCAATAAAATCAAATCGTATATTTTCCGAATGTGATTACTGATTACATTTTTTTTTTTTCTATGGCTTTTGTTTTCTTCTATGATTTAGCTTCAAGCCTTCATGCATATCCATTTGGGCAGGCCTAGTTAACAGCAAGTAGATTTAAGAGAAATGAGAGCCGAGAGCGTATAACAAAACACAACAATGGAAATGGCTCAGCAAGAAAATATGAAAGCATACAACTTAAAAACAAATCAATACAAAAAAGATTGAACAAGGAGAGGGAGAGAGATCCATTATAATTTTGTAATACATGATTTTCGAATCATGAATCAAACTAAATACCTAACATACAATATAAGAATATATGATCACCAAAACAAAACAAACACTCATTTTCTCTCAACGGGCTTCGTTTTGTTACAAGGGATGGTAAGGGACGTAGCCCAATAAGCCCGTGACGTTAGCCACAACTTCGTTGCATTTTGACAAAAGGTTTAGCATCTGTTGAGAGATGTCTCCAGCGCTAACTGCTGGGCTCGGACCACGGAAGTTTCCTAATGGTGGCATCGGAGGTTCCACATGGTCCACTGGTTTAATGGGAACTTGTGGTTTTGTGTATTGTGGAGGGAGTGGAAGAATTGGAGGCAATGTAGAAGGAGGAAGCTGTTGATGATGAACAACGTTTTGAAACTTCTTACTAACAAATTCCATAGCAACAGATGAAGAAGGTCCACTGTTTCTATTCGAGGTTGTTGTGACTGGTGTTGGCTCGGTGGTTGCTTTACTCGTGTTTTCTTCACCACCTAACATGAATTTGACTCTTACGTTTCCCCGGTTACCATTTCCATTGTTACTACTACTGCTCGGGTCATCAACTGGTTTCTTCAAGCAGGATTTGAGGTTGACGTTTGGTGGTGGTAAGATTGGTTGGTGAAGTGGCGGTGCTTCGTCGAGCCGCTGGCTCTGTGGTTCATCATCTTCCTTTGTGTTTTCTGGTTCACGAGGCTCGGCTTTAGGAGCATCCACATCACGAAGAACGTACTTTACGTTCACGTTTCCAAATAGAGAGTTGTTTCCTGTTGCATATCGAAAAGCAGTTTGTGCATCGGCTTTGTACAGAAAGACAACACGGCAGGTCGATGATTTCCAGAAAACCCTAATGGCGGACTGATCTAACAGCCCGAAGCGACCAAACCTTGCTTTTAACAATGCAGCTGAAGGGAGAGATGTGTCAGGTGGGAATTTCATAACCAGCATTGTGGGCTCAACCACCTTAACTGATGGAGCCGGTTTCTTCCCGGTTTGAGCTCTGCCTGCTTTTGCTTGTACCGCACTGCTTTGCTCTCTAACTGGTTTTATATTATCCTTTGCTTCTCGACTGATCTTCTTCTCAGAAGCCATTGATTTCAACTGATTAGTTTTCTTCAGCTTCTTAGCTGATGGGTTTTCATCTTGACGATCAGAAGAGAGACGTTTTTTTCCAGCTTTTGATGGCTCTTCAGTTCTCTTCAGAGTCTTGACAGGTTTTGAGGGTTTTGTGTCTCTGGCATTTTCGACATTAGCATCAGAGGAAGATACTGACAAGCTCTTTTGGTAATTAAGTGAACGGAAGCGGAGAAAAAATTTCCTAGCAACTCCAAAAGAAGCAACTGATGAGCCATTGAAAGGATCAAGAGAGAGATCTTGAAGATGACTCAACAGCTGCGGCACATCGACTTCCATATAGGATTGGTAATGCGCTGAACCAAGCTGGGACAATTTCTTGGCCCCAGCTTCCCCAGAAGATAAAAACTTTCTCTTCTCTGGATGGTCAGACTCAGGCTCTTTCTTCTTTTTCTTTTTCTTTTTTGGCTCTAAAGAAGAATTCTCCAAGCCCATTTCAGTTGAAGATCGTTTGGCAACTTTGCTTTTCTTGAGTACAGACCCTGAGGAACTCTTCCCTTTTGATGCTGAAGTATGAGACTCAAGAAGCGGCTGGAGAGAGCTTCCAGCTGATTTTAGATCTGTTCCAGCCTCTTCTTTAAGACTCACCATAGCTTCAGATTTCCCATGCTCTGGAGGTAGAGCAGTTCTTTCTACCATTTTCTCCCTTGATTCTTCAGCTAAACCCTTTTCTTCATCACGAGGAAGCTTTGAAACTGAACATTCTGTACCAGGAATAGCTGCACTTGAAGAGGCAAAATCCATGCTGACAATCCCAGACTGCTCATCTTTCATTGGAGTTTGAAGCGTTGGGGCTCTTCTCTCCAGCACCAAATCCCCGTCCAAAGGTCCATCAAATCCATGGATATGAGAAGCTGCTGAAGTTGCTTCACCTTGGCCAAATTGAGCAGACTTATCACCAGCTTCATCCCTTCGTTTGACAAGGTATTTGTCTTGCTTTTTAGAGTCCTTAATCTTTGTGGGTTTTTTTGAACTCTTCAAGTCACCTAGCGTTTCTGCTATGACCAGTGGGCCACTCAACGGAGCTGGAAACATGAGAAATTGAAAAAACACATTAACCACCAAGAAAATAAACAATGAAGCATATAAGGTAAACATATGCAGGACTCTCCATAGTAAATAGGAATATTATTGTTATTAGGCAACATCTTGCAACTCAGAGTTGAACATCAACGAAACATCCGTGCTTCTTTTAAGCATGTTAATGTAAAGAAATCAACTTCAAAGATATCAATCCTAAAATCATGAGAAGAGAGGATATGATAGCTGTTTCGAGCCTGCCTTGTAAAATTATACATACAAAGCAAGGATTACACATAAATGGAAACAATATCATGATTTCTGAAAAGTGACAATATACCTCGAGGCGGTGCTCTATTATGAGGTTCAAGAGTAGTCATTGAAGTACGAGCAGATTTGGTCCCAAAGGCCTGTGCATAGGTTTCATCAAACTCCTCGAAGACTGCCTTGCGGAAAGCACAAACAACTGCTTTCTTCTTCATAAACTCTAGACCTTCTGAATCATACTCTCGAGGTGCTATAGCGAATTGCTTCACAAACGAAAGGGCTTCAACGGGTGAAAACTTATCCCTAGAATTCTTAATCTGGTCAGCAGAGTAAACGGCTTGAAGCTCGTAATCAGGCACATCAACAGCGAAATAATCCTCAACGTTACTAGGCCTGAAGTTAAAAGGATTCCGACATTTACAAGTCAAGCCAAGAGCTGACCTTCTAGAGGCCTCATCCATGGCTTCCTCAACAGCCTTGAGAAAATGCTTAGAAACAGTCTGCTGAGATTTCTCGTCTAGATTGGGTTCAAAGGGAATAAGCTCAGCAGGATCAAACCAACCATAACTACTATCCCCAAAGAAGGCAACAAGAACATGGTCAATCCTCCTCATACGACGAACAGAAGGAGACGCAAAAGCTTCATTGAATATATGACCAGGCCACCAAGGATGAGACTTTACCTTTCCCCAAACCAAATCTCCTAGTTCAAACCCATAACTCAATGCCCTCGATACACCAGAACCCATTTTCTCACTCGCAACATAGTCATCAAACTCGGATAAGAGAGACTTGTAATCCGTAACTCCTCGCTTCTCCAAATCCAGTGTCTTATCATCAGCGTCGGAGCCAAGCTCACTAGACTGATCATCGGACACATCTTCTTCTTCTTCTCTAAGCTCAGGGCTATCATCATCACCATCCTTATCAGTTAAAATATCCTCGCTTTTAATATCATATCCCTCAGTCCCTATGAGACCATCTTTCTCCGATCTCTCACTCTCGGAAACCCTAGCATCATTCGTAACCGCCGAATCGAGCTCCATGGGTAAGGAAGCTGCAGCATCATCATCATCATCATTAATGGCTTCGCCGCTCGAATCAACAACACCAGAATCTTTAGGAGTTGTTACCTTAGGATCCTGAATCGAATCCGTTTGTTGAGCAATCTGAGCATCATCCTTCATCACCGAAAGAGTAATCAATGGAATGGAGAGTTGTTACTACGAATCGAGAAGAACCCTAACGCAGATTATTATTATCCGTATTTAATTTTGGTTTCTGGACAAAGACACAAGAAAATGAAAAACTAAATCATCTGAGAGAACGATGTCGATGTCGATGAAGATGATGATGATACACTTAGCTACTAAATTAGATGTTAAAAAAGGCTATGGGCTAAACTCAGCCCATAAAAATACATATCAAAGCCTGTTAAGTTAAGGCCGGGTTTAAAACCCAAATATCAGTAGTACACTTAAACGTAGGGTTTTGTTTGTATCTCTGTGAAACGCCGTCGTTGTGATCTAAAACCTGAAACAATCGCATCCTTTTTCTTCCTTACAAGCGCCGACTTCAATCTTTTTTGTTTTTTCCTACGAATCTCATCAGCTTCAATCTCTTCTTCTTCTTCTTCTTTGATTTTGCTGTCAGCTTATCTCTATAGGGTACGTTTCTTATCCATGATTCGTTGTTCTCTAGCTTGAAAAGATGAGCCTTGAGAAATTTTTGCCATTTTCACATCTTGTTGGTCTTCTGGATTAAATAATAATAACTAGGGGGTATGTATAGTTTCTGGTTTCTTCTATAAGCTTAGGAACTTGTTACAAGGGTTTGCGCTTTGGTTTCTAGATACACTGAGTTGGGAGCGTTGTGATTGAAAGTTTCAGTCTTTGATTCCCTTTGAACATATTATTAGGACATTGCTGTTTCTATGCCTTCAGTTTAGGTTAGGGACAAACTAGCGATTTTCATATATGTTTATCTGATTTAAGTTGAAATGTGTTAAAAGACTGATTACTCTCTCTCTCTCTCTCTCTCTCTTTGGCAGATTTTTTGATCTAAGTTTTGGAAGCATGGAGGTGCTTGATATTGATGCCCGAGCGGCTAAGCTAGGAATTGATTGGTCTCAGGTTAATATTGATTCCATCCAACTTCCTCCTGGACAAGACTTTGGGATCGAGAGGTGAGAGATTTTCCATTACATCTCTCTAGTTTTTCATATCTCCTCCTGCTTTGTTTTTGTAGAATGTTTGAAATTTGTGAGCCCTAATTCTAATCTTGTGTTTATACAATGGGATGAATGAATGCTCTCTAGGCCTTTTGCTATTAGATATATTAAAAATTTGGTGTATTCTAGTCATAGTCTGAATCGGTTTATCTCTAGCTTTATGGTGCAAAGCTCATTCTTGTTTATACACATTATTTTAGAACAATGCAACTAATTCGTTATATACCTTATTTTTTGGTGTCTGGTGGTTGTAGTGATGATGAAGCTGTTTACCACGATGACCAGTCAGAATTCGACACTGGATTCGGTAACATTATCGTGGTTGATCACCTCCCTGTTGTTCCCAAGGAGAAGTTTGAGAAACTTGAAGGTGTTGTCAAGAAAATTTACAACCAGATAGGTGTCATCAAGGAGAATGGTCTGTGGATGCCTGTTGATCCCGTTACCAAGATGACATTGGGCTACTGTTTTATTGAGTTCAATTCCCCTCAGGTTATTTATCTACAAGATTAGCTTAATCTATCTGTTTAATTTGTTCTCAAGCAATAATAATCTAGGCCTCATATGTTTGAATACTTTATGTTTCTTAATACAACTTATTTGTTCTCAAGGATAGCTTCGTCTCTATGTTAACTTGTCGAGCTTTGCTATTAGTTTGTCTCAATGCCTGGGCTCTTTGCAGGAAGCACACAACGCTAAGGAAAAATCTCATGGCTACAAGTTGGACAAGTCTCACATCTTTGCTGTAAACATGTTCGATGATTTCGACAGGTTGATGAATGTGAAGGAGGAGTGGGAGCCTCCTCAGGCCAGGCCGTATGTCCCTGGGGTACGTTTACTTTTCATCATACTACTGACGGCAGTGTTTCTAATTCCCCTTGTACCTTGAAAACTTGTCTTGTAATAACTTCCACTATCTCTGTGTGATCACTTCTTTATTTTGTTTTTTCTCAGATTGATTCAGTTATTTCATGTGTTTGCCAGTTGCATTAGAGTTATGATCTGTTTACGCATTTGATGTATACTAATCAGTAATTATAATTGCCTAAACTGTTGTTGCATGTTTATTTTGTTATTCAATACAGTCTTTTGAGGTGCTTGTTCTCGTTGCTTATATGGTGTTCATTTTTCAGGAAAATTTGCAAAAGTGGCTTACTGATGAAAAAGCCCGGGACCAGCTAGTCATTCGTTCTGGCCCTGATACTGAAGTTTTCTGGAATGATGCTAGGCAGAAGAATCCCGAACCTGTTCATAAACGTCCTGTAAGTTACTTAACTCTGCCTGTATATATCTTTTATTTATTACTTGACTGATCAGAGTAATATTATATGAGATGTTACCATCATCTGAAATATTTGATGTTGTCCTCCTATGCAGTATTGGACAGAGAGTTATGTGCAGTGGTCTCCTCTAGGTACATACCTTGTAACACTTCACAAGCAGGGAGCTGCTGTTTGGGGTGGTGCTGATACTTTCACGCGTCTCATGCGTTATCAGCATTCTATGGTTTGACTTGATTTTAATTGCTACTTAGTACTTCCCGTTTTTCCTCTGTTTGTCTGAAATTTGACATCTTTTGGTGGGAATGTTTTAGGTAAAACTAGTTGATTTCTCCCCAGGTGAGAAATATCTGGTAACTTATCATAGCCAAGAACCAAGCAACCCGCGGGATGCAAGTGTGAGTGCATCGTTTCTTTTGTTCTTTCCAACTATTATTTGTATATCACTTCTATGCAAAGGATTCCGATTCTGTCAAATTTTCAGAAAGTAGAGATTAAGGTCTTTGATGTTAGAACCGGGAGGATGATGAGAGATTTCAAGGGTAGTGCTGATGAGTTTTCAATTGGAGGACCTGGTGGTGTCGCTGGTGCCTCCTGGCCTGTTTTCAGGTAATTTCTTTAGCTGCATGTCATTTTCGTAAAAGTAAACAGTCGAAATCTATCCTCTATTCCACTATAATGCACATTTGTTGATATCTTGTAAACTTTTTCTGCAGATGGGCTGGCGGAAAAGATGATAAATACTTTGCCAAGCTTAGCAAAAACACTATCTCTGTCTATGAGACTGAGACATTCAGTTTAATAGACAAGAAATCCATGAAGGTTGATAATGTTGTAGATATTTGCTGGTCTCCTACTGATTCCATCCTTTCCTTGTTTGTTCCTGAACAAGGTGGTGGAAACCAACCTGCCAAGGTATGTTTATATATTTCTTATGTAAATGAAAAGCCCTGAATCATCAATCTGTTTCCGGTTCTCTGCCAGTTTTGTTATATTTACCCTGTGATATCCCTTTTTTGCAGGTTGCTCTAGTCTCAATCCCTAGCAAAGTGGAGCTAAGGCAGAAGAATCTCTTCAGTGTGAGTGACTGCAAGATGTACTGGCAGAGTAGTGGAGAGTATCTTGCTGTCAAGGTTGATCGATACACAAAAACTAAGAAGAGCACATACTCTGGATTTGAGCTTTTCCGTATCAAAGAAAGGGATATTCCCATTGAGGTTCTTGAGCTGGACAACAAGAACGACAAGATCATTGCCTTCGCTTGGGAGCCCAAGGGTCACAGGTTTGCTGTAATTCATGGTGACCAACCAAGACCAGATGTCAGTTTCTATTCAATGAAGACTGCACAAAACACTGGAAGGGTTTCGAAGCTCGGGACTTTGAAGGCCAAACAAGCCAATGCCCTCTTCTGGTCGCCCACAGGCAAGTACATAATTCTTGCTGGGTTAAAGGGTTTCAATGGCCAGCTTGAATTTTTCAACGTGGATGAGCTTGAGACAATGGCCACAGCTGAACACTTCATGGCCACGGATATCGAATGGGACCCGACTGGAAGGTATTACTGTCTTAAAACTAAACCAGCCCATTGGTTGTTTCTGTTTGTTCTAACTGCTGATGTATTTTTGTTCTTTTCATTTATTTTCCAAGGTATGTTGCAACTGCTGTGACATCAGTCCACGAGATGGAAAATGGGTTCACCATATGGTCTTTCAACGGGAATTTGCTTTACCGGATTCTGAAGGATCATTTCTTCCAGGTATGTAACAAAAAAAAAAAACTCGGGACTCACACAAGCATCATCCATTTTTTCTGATGTCTAACTAATTATTTGTGTATGGTTGGTTTACACAGTTGTCTTGGCGTCCAAGACCGCCATCATTTTTGACTGCGGAAAAGGAAGATGAGATAGCAAAGAACCTGAAGAAGTACAGCAAGAAGTACGAGGCAGAGGACCAAGACGTGTCTTTGCTCTTGAGTGAACAAGACAGAGAGAAGAGGAAGGCACTGAATGAAGAGTGGGAGAAATGGGTAATGCAATGGAAGTCTCTGCATGAAGAGGAGAAACTCGCGAGGCAAAGTCTTCGGGACGGTGAAGTTAGTGATGTAGAAGAAGATGAGTATGAAGCCAAAGAAGTTGAGTTTGAGGATGTTATTGATGTAACTGAGGAAATCGTTCAAGAGTCGATGTAAGTTTCTCGGTATCTTTTGTCGCCTTCTCTTATTGTTCTTCGGATCTCTTTTATGTTTTTTTAATCTGCGCTCTCTAAAAATCAAATGGAGACTTTTTGGTTCCTTGGATAGAGTTTTTGTTGTTATCAATTAAGTTTTCTTCATTACACTTTGTTTCCATTTTCATTGATTAATTAAGCATTTTAAACCGGGGGTTTAATGAAACTTTTGTAAACGAGGAGGAACAAATTAAAATGTTATCAGAGTTTTAATAAGTTCCCCTTCTCTACTTTCCTACATTCTACTAACCTATGAGGTGGAATACTATCGAGTTTATTTTGTTTAAGGTTACAAATACAACAAAGACTTATTATAACAAAAGATATAATATAACAAAGCTTAATCAGAGTAAAATTTGTTTGTACTAGCATTCTATAGCGACTAAAATAAAATACAGCACCATCAAGTTTGCTTGTAGTAAATTGAATTGCAAACCTAATTGTTTCATTAATTTTCGTTGACTTTACCAAATGAAGCAATTAGGAGTTAAATCAATGCTAACAATTTTCGTTATACTGCATAACGATGTTTTCGTTAAACCGTAATCTTGGGGCGGGGGGGGGGGAGTATATTCAACTTGATATGTGATTTGTGTGAAATTTACAAATTCTATGTTATTCAATCATGGATTTTAAAAAGTCTATTAAAATCTACTGTTATTGAACTAATGATTTAAAAATCTATTTTAAAATCTATTAAAATATCTTGTTATTGAACTGATGATTTAAAAATATACTTTAAAATCCACTGTTATTCAAAACAGTTTTGTGGATTAGGATTTTAATAATTTTTAGAATTCTGAAGTATTTTGGAGGATTTGTTTAATTAAAAGTACAAAAATCCAAATATCATGGTTTTAGGTGGGATTTGAAAGAATTTTACAGGAAATCATATGAACTTCCCTAAAATCTATCAAAATTCAAAATTTCCTAAATCCCATCAAATTCTCCAAAATCATGGTTTGAATATACTCCCTTAGTCTTTGCTTGTATTGAACTCCTGCCAGGAAAGAATAATGAAAAATAACTTTGAAATCACACTGTTACCATGGAATTCCCAAAATAATTTCCAATTGAACCACACAAAGATGAAACGTACCGCCAATAAACGAGTGTTTGACTGGGCAAGTAGCAGATTCTGTTCTTTAACCTTCTGAAAGTTAAATTTAAGTTTCTGCAGCTCACTTTTGACTCCACTGTATTCACAAAACAACAATAAGTATAAGCAACAAAATACATGTACACATTACTCACAAGTTTCATGATTTCGAACAAAGATTACTCTCTCTCCACGACGACTTTCATCAGTCTCACGTTTTCCTGCAAAAAAAAAAAACAAGTTACTTATTGTTGTTTCGCACCTCTTTTATGTTTTTTAATGCAAAACAATGTCGTTTTGCAGTTTAACGAATATTGTTACTTTGTTAGCGTTGATTGACTTATCAACATGTTTTATTTGGCAAATTCAACGAAATGTGATGATTTAAAAGAAAAGTCATGTTCATAATGATTGTTGATCGCATCAAGCAAAAAGCTATCAGCTGGTCTACCCGTTTCCTCTCCTCTGCCGGGAAGCTCACACTCCTCAAATCAGTCCTCTCCGCAATGCCTTCTTATACAATGTCATGCTTTAAGATCCCAACTTCCCTTTGCAGCCGAATCCAGTCGGCCCTCACCCGCTTCTGGTGGGATTCAAACCCTGAAAAGAAGAAAATGTGCTGGATTGCTTGGAATAAGATGACTAAATCTTTCAAAGAAGGAGGACTAGGATTCAGGGATATACAGACCTTTAACGATGCTCTGTTGGCAAAGATAAGCTGGCGTATCCTCACCCAACCGTCCAGCCTCCTTGCAAAAGTCCTTTTGGGGAAATACTGTCAGTCTACCCCTTTCCTTGATTGCCCAGTGCAAACCAATGCCTCCCACGGCTGGCGCAGTATTTGCATAGGCAGAGACTTATTAAAGTCACACCTGGGGAGAGGAATTGGCTCAGGAGAGTCCACTCCTATCTGGGGCTCCCCATGGATCTCCTTATCTGAACCCCTTGCCCCGATGGGACCTCCAACTGAGGCGAGTGCCATCTACACGGTCTCGGACCTCCTTTACCCCAGTACAGGTGAATGGAATGCACCCCTGGTTCATCAAATCCTCCCCCATTATGCCTCAGAGATCCTTCAACTACGACCAAGCAAACATGGAGGTCAGGATAAATGGGCCTGGTTAGCAACAAAAGATGGTATATATTCAGCAAAATCAGGCTATTTTCAGGCAATCAAAGCAAAAGGGAATCCACCTAACATATCTGCCCTGGCTACCACAAGATCTCAGGAACCTGATTTTAACTGGAAGTCCAACATCTGGAACCTAAAATCCTCACCAAAAACAAAACATCTCCTCTGGAAATTGGCCCAATCTGCCTTGCCGGTGGGCGTGAACTTACGCTCCAGACATGTCTCCCTTGAGGCAATGTGCCCACACTGTGGAGCTGAGGAAACGGAGCTCCATACTTTCTTTCAATGTACCTTCGCCTCCCTGGTTTGGAAATTGGCACCCTTCAAAGAACATCTAACCCCGGAGAATATTCTATCGGTGAAAACAGGCATCTCTATCACAACAAAGCTAACCTGCCTACCACCCACTGGGATTAGTGCTGGACCTTTAGCTCCGTGGATCTTTTGGTCTATATGGACAGCAAGGAACAGATTAATCTTCAGCAAAGAACAACCGATAGCGGAGATGGTGCTAGATCTCGCAATCTGTCGAGCAAAAGAATGGCAGACGGCTCAATCGCAGCCACGACAACCCTGTCTCCCGGCTACCACCCAAGCTCCACCATCAGGCCCTTCATCCTCCGTAACCTGCTACACCGATGGTGCTTGGCTAGACAACAAATCGGCGGGCTGTGGGTGGATCCTCAGAACCCAATCGAACTCAACCGTGATCCGGGGGTCAACTGCTTACTCCCATGTACGGTCACCGCTGATGGCCGAAGCACTCGCAACTCTCAATGCGTTGAGAGTTGCCTTTGAATCGGGCTTCACGCACCTTTGTGTCGCTTCAGACTCGCAATTGCTAGTCAAAGCTCTTTGTGGAAAGATCCAACTTCTGGAACTCCATGGGATTCTATATGATATCCTATCTCTATCTTCTCTATTCGCCGTTTGTTCTTTCTCTTTCGTCTCACGGGAGAAGAATCGACATGCAGATCTATTAGCTAAAGAGGCACTTCGATCCCTCTCTGTTGTAACTTAAACGTTTTTGTTCTTTAATGAAAGTATTGTTTGCCAAAAAAAAAAAAAAAAAAAAAAAAAAAAAAAAAAGAAAAGTCAATTAAACTTGGAAATTTTTTATTCAGCACAAGCCAAGTAGGAATTTTTTTTAACAATTTTCGTACATTAAGATTTTTCTTTTTCATCACATTTTTCCGTTTTTTTTACATGTTTACTAGGACTTAAATATTAAGTTCGTTTTCAAATATTTTGGCTTGGGTTCTTTATTGTGATATTAAATTGAGCGTCTGGTTTTAAAAACATTACATAGTTCAAGTAAATAGCTTTTTGCACACTTTTGTGCTAATAGCGAATTGTTTTAGGTTTATTATATTAGTGATACGACAATTGACAATGCACATTTATTTTATTTCTTATTAAATTTTATCCATAAAATAGAAATGTAAAAAGAAGAAAGAAAGAATTGAAAAATAGGACAGTGATGTTCTTTTAATTTTCAATAATATATTTGATTGTATTAATTTGACTGATAGTCTTAAAAAAAAAATTATTTGACTGATATACATCCAAAACAGGTGATTCTTTGAATGAATTTCAGTGTGTGTACACTTCTACTGTTACTGTTACTGAAAATAATTAAATAATCAAAAGAAAAAAAAATTGATCAAAAGTAAGCAAAAATCAAGAAAAAACATAAGAAAAATATGAACAAAACATGAGTTAAAAAAAAAATCATATTCAAAAATTAAGATGCTAAAACAAAATAAACGAGCTTTCTCTCTCTCTTCTCTCTCTAAAAAAACTTTCAGAGAAGAGAGAAAGCATATAATTGTATTCGCCGGCCAGAGTTTATCTGGCTTTTCTATCCCATACTCCGCCGTCCGGATTTTTCCGGTAAAGCCGTCCAGTTTGTTTAACTGGCTTCAGCCCGACATCCTCCGGCTTCTACAGCGGTGGTTGGTCGGTTTTCGCCCGGCAGATTTGGCTCTCACCTGCAATTTGGCCGGTTTTTATCGTTTCTTCTGCAGCAAATCGGTCTTTGGCCGATTTCTTTAGTTTTATTTAGTTTCTCTTTCAATAATATCTCTAGACTTATGTATGGTGGGCCGTTTCGGCGATCTCCAACTAGCTCCTCGAGTTTAGTTTTTATGGTCTCCGGTGGTTTCCGCTGAGATCCTACAGTATCTAATCCGACCAGATCGGGTGGTTTACTGTTTATCTCTCAGGTGTTCTCACGCCGGTTTTGTTTCTTAAGATATGTGGTTTACAACAAATCATCATATATGATTATGAGAAAAAGGTAATGAAAAGAAGACGTATTTCCAGCATATTTGGATTGCCTGTAGCCGTTTTCTACATGTATATGGAGCTTCGATCGAGCAAGCTTTTGTGGATCAATCAAATTTCTTTCCTTTTTCTGATTTTGCCAAATCTCTTTATTTGATGATTTAGAAAATTAGATTGGTTGAAATCCCTGTATTTGGATCCATTCTTTCTGTTTATGCAGTCTCCGGTGAGAAACAACTAAAAATTGATGCTTCACTCATTTTCCGGCGTCAATAGTGTTCACCGGTATCGGAGTTTTTAACGGCAAAGGATGACGGAAAGTTCTATCGTTTCTCTTGCAACATGGTTATACCACGTGTTTTTGTTATTGACACGTTAGAAGTGCAAGAATTATCCTTAAAAAAAAAAAAATCTTTGATGTAATCTTTGGGCCTGATTTTGGGCTTGTAAACTTGTTTGGATCAATAAAGATAACATTTCGGAAAAAAAAGAAACAAAATAAACGGATAGTAATTACCAACTACAAAAAAAAGGAAAGTAACAATATGATATGATGAAAAATTAACTCACATTTTTGTTTAAAAAGATTTTTGTTTAACCGACTTTTAATCTTACGAGTTACGATTGACACCAACGTCTTAGCTTCGAAAATATATATAGTCACATTTTAGATAATTAAATGGACGGAATAATATATAATACATATGCTAGTACTTACTTACTTACTATTTCCATCTCTTTTATATAGTAAAAATGATCACAATTGACACACTACAACTTTGTTTTTGATAAGTACGATGAATTTGATTATCTTCATCCTTTTCTCCTTTTGTGTGGTTGTTAATGGGTAAGAATATACTAACCATACTGTAACTCGAAAGGTAGGGAATGCAATCACATTAATCACATGCGAAATAACAAAGCTTAGTACATGTAAAAGTCATTTACAGACCTATAAATAAGCTGTTCAGACACAAGTCAAGAGACAATGGAGTGACTGTAGACATAATCATTGCAAGCATAACTGGAGGAGCACTTGTCTTGATAATGATTAGGTAAAAAAGACTAATATGCATGGTTTATGTTTATCAGCTCAAGAAATCTACTATGAAAAATGTTGAATATGGTATAACTGGGGATTTTCATAGGGTATATATAAGAGGTGGTGCTCTTGCTGATGAGCCACACCACCAATGATTTTAGTGAGGATAGTATTATTATGGTAAGATGGGGAAAGACAATTAAAAAAAATCTAAACTATTTGTATAACGTTTTTTCCATACCCAAATACCTTGTATAAATCAACCTAAGATATCAAAAAATTCAAAATTTAAACCTAAACTATGTCAAATATAGCTAATTTCAACATTTGATTAAACAATATTAATTAGCTATTTAACGGTGATGATTAGTGGCATACACAATTATTAATATTGCTATGTAATATTGTTATTACTCCATAGTCCAGGCATTATATTTACCAAGTTGTAGAAGTTAACAAGACAAATAGTTGATGAAGTATGGTGGTACTAAATGCGGGAAAAGTTTATATTTCACAGTGAACAATTTTGATCGTGCGTTTTCATAAACGAACGGATCAATAGTGCGTATTCCAAACTGAACAATAAAAAAAAATCAAATAACTACATGAACATTAATAATAACGACGTGTTTTTGGCCTTTGGGGATTCAAAATTTTAAAGAACGCAAAATCGTTTGTTTTAACTTTGAACATTTAGTGAGATTCACCGGTGCGTATCTGACGGACATAAACCAATACTTTACCGAATGAAATAAAGTAAATTTCTAAGTACTTTTCTTTTGTTTCGTTTTGTAAACGAGGTGTAAAAGTTTCGTGGTTTGAGCATGTAAGACCATCGTGTTTCTAAAACATACTATTTCGATGCCACATCATTGTCACGTTGGGCATCTAGTCAGTAGAATGATGAACTGTGTTAATAAGCACTAATATAAAATTTCAGGTAGGTTATTTGATTGTTAGTTTTGGAATACGCACTGTTGATTTGTTTGTATATGAAAACACACGATTGAAATCGAGGAGTGTAAAAATAGGCATTTTTCCCTACTAAATGCTATACTATTAATTACCAATACAATGACAGTAACAGTAACAGAACTACACACAAATCAGCAGAGCATATACATAAAGCTGAACTATACGATAGTAGAATTGACCTATTTAGAACTTAGTTTCAGTAAGAACCATCCATGCCGGAGAAGGAGACACTTTAATTTTTTAACTTTTCTAAAAGTAAAAAAGTGTGATATTGAATAAGAGATTAGAAATGACAAAAGAAGAAGTACCGGGAACAAAAAAAATTCATGGAGAATCATGTTTTATGCGGAGGAGTTCCAGCAAGCCAACCCCAGACGCCACCTGAGCTCTGTTGTTTGGCGTTCGTGGCAGCAGCTTGTTCAGACGCAACGGCTCTTTGACGTTGGAGGAGTTCGAGTTCCTTTTGAAGTGTTTCCATATTCTGAAGCTTTTGTCTTACCTCTGCAACTTCAACCTGCGGACCGAGTTTTGTTAGGATTTGGTCAACATGGGATCAGAGGAATGTTTCACCATCTCGAGGTTCAAATATCAAATCCGGAACATACGATTTGGCCTATAAAATGGAAAGAAAAGTGACGTTTCTAAGTGAAAGGTCTAGATACCTCTAGTTTGAAACACCTTGATTGTTCTGCTGCAAGTTGACTTCGCACAGATTGAACTTCCTATAGATGGAATACCAAAAACGTTGACACAACAAAAAAATTCTCAACTCATACATCTTGCTTACTAGTAATGTCTGTTTACACATTAGTCTCGGTAAGAACCAGTTTTCAGAAAATCAATTACATGATTGTGTTCTGTTGGCTTTTTAGATTTTGTAGAAAAAAAGAAAGGACAAGGTAATAATAATATTGTTACCTTGTACAGCTCTGTATTCCGTGTGTCTATCTCGGCTAACTCTTCCTTTAGTTGGAGAGTTTGTATCTTCTCTTTGTTGAGTGATGCTTCCAGTTCTCCCTTCTCTGATTTAAGGACCGTGATAATGCGTTCACTTTTTCCTTCAACCTAACGATTTAGTAGTATCCAAAATACAAAGAAGAAAAATAAGAGATGCAGTGTGAATTTGTGATCATCTAAGTCTATTTTGATATTCACACTGAGAAAAATCTGACGAGAAGATACCTTTGATCTAGAGTTAACATTATCCATGACAATTTCCCTTACTCTGCTTTCTTGGCTCACCTCAATCTCAGACTCAATATCTCTAGTTGTAGCGTTATTAACAGCAGAAAAAGTATCTGGCACAGGAGAAGCTCCCATAATTTTGGATTTCAAGCTTGACTTGTGGCTTGGTTTGAAAACATTCACCTGATTCGAGATAAACAGAATTAACAACCGAGTTATAAACCAAATCAGGACAAAATGTATTTATGGGTACCTCGTTGTTGTAACTTCCATTGTATCCACCAAAAGCGACGATTACATCTTCGCCATTGTATGAGCTCACAACTAAACTCAATCCCTACCATCAAAGGAACATTTGCAGCTCAATTCTAAACGCTTGAAAAGGAAATTACAAATGAAGTGTTCGAGACTTCTTCTTATATGGGAAAAATAAAATAGGTGGTGTTTTTTTTTTTTAACTACCTCGCTAGCAAGAGGTACACGTCCTTGAACTGAAGTGACTACTGACCACGCAAGAGTTGACATATTTAATACAACAGTCTCAGATGCCCCTGTGGCAAAGTACCAGGAAGAGTCACAATTAATCACACTGTACAAAGAAAACGAAACAATTATCAAGCTTTTCCCCAGGAAAAAGTTCCACTATATGTAACATAAAGAGCAACACATGCAGAGATCAAAACGCAGGGAAGAGAGAGTTTTCGAAGGAAATATGTAGAAACATGCCGCTTTTGTTATCTCCACCACCAACAATATACCAATTTTCCCCAATTGTCACACCAGCGTGTCCAGCACGTGGAGTTGGTGCTTCGCCTTGTTGTGTATGTTTTGACCACTCCATCTATAAAATGGAACAGAATCTGTCAAAAATCTGATAAAGAACGTTACTAATTAAAACAAAAGAAGCTTGCCATACGGTTTGCAGATCAAGGACGTGCAGATCATCAAAACAAGTTGCCTGTGATCCTCCACCAAAGATTAGAAGGTAACGCTCAGCGTGCACTGCAGCAGCGTGATCAGACCTTGGAGTTGGAGGAGAACCCCTGCAAGTTGACAGCACTTTTAATTCAACTGCTGATCTACCATTGACAACTAAGATATGAATGTAGTTTAGTTGGCAGCTTTTAGATAATTTCCTGAATTTATTATAATCTAACCTTCAAACAGACCTGACTTATTCAAAAGTGAGAATAAAATGCAGAAACTTTACAATATCTTACACGGCATCTATCTCATCCCAGGTCATGGAATCTAGATGAAGTATATGCAAATCGTTCAGAAGCGATTTCTTTGCATCCTGGCCACCAAATATCACCAAGCTTTTTCCCACAAGGGTCGCTGACTGACCTCCACGCGAAATCTGCGAGCAAGAAAGAGAGAGAATGGTAAAAGTAGTATATCAATTTTAGCAGCTAAAGTACATGCTCAATTCCCAATATCATTAAGGAGATCAATAAATTGGGTTCAGAATGCAACTTAATACATGAATATATTACGAAGGACGAATGAGAGTTTTGCTACTACATCGGAATATGACCCATATAAGTATGGAGAAAATAAGTTTTTACCGGTGGCTTCCCGTATGTCTTTAAGATTGACCATGAACAGCTATGCAGATCAAATATCTTCACTGTGATGAGAAAACAGAAGAAAAACTGATATACAAGAATTGTATGCTCCAGAGAATAACTTACTAAAAAGTGTTACCTATCATGAATTCTAAAGGATCCTTTGTATGACCACCGACAGACAAAAGCTTGTTTTCCCATGGTATCTATGACAAACAAAGAAGGCCAGCGTGAGGAAAGAACTGTACTGTTCTCCAAACCTGCCCATGATATATTTCAAGGCTCGAAAACAAAAATGCAAGGTAAAATACTAACCAAAGAATGACCAGCACAGTGAGTTAGTTTTGCTGGAGATGAAGTTTCCTGTGATTCAATCACAACCTTGGTTTCAGCTCTTGACCAAGTCCATTTTTTTAAATCTAGAACCTGTATTAGAAACAACATTCACAGAAGACATACTTCCGAATTGTCAGCAGCAGACGTACCACAAAAATAATGGGACAAGGTTCTCGAAGGTAGGTAAAAATGAAACCAATTATCTCAATAGACCAGTAACTGCTGTCAAAAAGAACGCTATTAGTTGCTTACATGAAGACCACCTAGATAACGCCCGTTGTAGTTTCCACCATATATATACATCTTGTCTTGAATAACCGCTGCTCCATGCTGCAACGAATATAATAAACAAGAATTAGAAAAGAGAGAAGATACATGGAAAGATCGTTTTCTTGCATGTTACACGACAGAGTGAAATCAAGTATTACCTCATACCGAGCTTTTGGTGGCTGACCTGATGTTGGTGGTGCAGTCCACTGATTATACACAGAAACGGTCTTTGGGTCTTCCAAAACAATATCTTTATCTTGGGTTTCCGTCAAGCGCCCAACCTCGGTAGAAATCGTCTTTGTCTCACCAAATGAAGTTCCACTCTCAAAACTAGGCTCAGCCTTTGTGCTCTGCGGACAGAGAATCAATTTGGTAAATGAGTAAGATACTTGTCTTTAGGAAAGGAAAGAAAAGCCTAAACCGAGACATAGAATGGTGTTATATACAAGGATCAAACAATTCAGACAGGGCATTGATATCTTGGTAGCAATTCATACAAAAACTGAAATTAGATCCTATGCGTAGGTAGGTGATGAAAGTGCTTAATTTGGGATCCAAAACTCACATTGATTTGGAAATCTACGACAGGCTCTGAAACAGAGTTAGATGCCATTGGATACCAACCAGGATCTTCTTCCTTTTTACAAGTGAGAAATAGGAAGAAATTAGCCTATGATCAACAAGTTAAAGAGAAATGAGCATTAAAATCCTCTGTTGGTTACCTCTAAGATTTTGACAAAGAGACGCATTGCCTCAATGGAGGGCATGGTTCCAAGCCCCTGCCAACTAGTAAACATGTACTTCTCTTTAAAAAAGTTTACAAGGACCACGTTCTCTGCTCACTTTTCATAGAAGATATTCTAAAGAAACGAAGTCAGCAATGTAGATCTGACTCTTTTCATAATGGCATTCTCTAAGATGAGTTTCCCTTAGATGTCACCAGCAATTTGCATGCATGCTAAAATTAAGGTAGCTGTTTCATTTATTCCCCTTGGATGGAAATACAATCTCACGTTTCTACATACTCTCTTAAATCTTACATCTACGATACTTGTTTCTGTAGCCCTAAATCATGAGACATACTGTATTAATCATCCTTGTACTCAGAAGCTAATTAAACACATTTGATGAAACTTAATTAATAAAGCATCTCTAAACAAAGGATATATATATAGCGGAGTTATTATTAATTGACACAAAAGACAAAAACTGATACTAACCTTTTCCATTTGCTTAGCTCTACAGGATTCCACGCACTAGGTTTTGGAATACTGCAAGGTCCTAGCGTAGCCTGTTTAATTACATGTCAAGGCAAAAAAATTTCAAAAAATCAAAATTAGTAAAGCATCTTTTTATCACAAGGATGATCAATAAATTCTCATAGCAAGAGCCAGTGGATTTGCCAACAACAATTATACGACCCTGAGAGATTCATTCATAGCAATGTGGGATCAACTCCAAAGTAAAATCACTTGTATTAATTGTACCATTTCTATGTCAGCATTGTCGTCTAGAGATCGTACCATCATTTGATTTTCATATCTATTTTTGTAGCAAAAATGGTTTAAAATCAGCAGATCTCTCTGTTTTTTTCTTTTTGGGAATTGGGATTGACGGACCTGCTGGTGCAACGCGTAGAGAAGCAAAGCGGTATCGTTGGAGAATCTGGAGCTGAGTTGTTTCAACGACGACGAAGATTGAGATCCGTCGACGAGGCCGACGTACGATGCGGCGGCGTAGAATCTCTCCGGGTAAGACAGGCCAGAGCTCGCTCTCACCATGCGAGCCATTTTGTTCCGTTGATCGGAGGATATTTGAAGAAGAAGCCAAAAGAAAAAAAAAAAAAAAAAAGCAACAGTTTCAATCAGCGTCTTTGTTTATATTATTAGCGTCACCATCCATCAAAGAACAACACCTAAGGACATGTTGCTATTAATTAGCGTCTTTGTTTTATTTTATGAACAAAGACACAAGTAATTAAACATATTATATAGCTTACGAGAAATTATAATGATCAGGCTTGATCTTGGTGCATGCAAAATATAGCTAACATGTCGGCTTAAACTTACCTTCATCATATCTTTATAATGCTACGTCAGGAACAGAACATGCATGAGCCTCTATCCATCTCTTCTGTGATTTGATTCAACACATATGTCTAATGCGCAAGGGCATCGGCCACCGTGGCTGTATATAGTACCTAAGCAGCCCGTATAACTGTCCCAACTCACTCCAATTATCGAACCAGAATGAGGAGGTTTGCAACCCACTGTTCATTTTTTATCTTACAACCAGATTGACTGTTGACTGATACAATATTACTTTTAAGTTTTCAATTCAGTGATCTGTTTATTCTGAAGATGTCGATGAAACCTTTAAACCCAATTCAAAACTTCCATTTAAGTTTTAAGTTTCGGGAGTACACAACAATCTTCCAAATGGTTTTGTGTTAACATAAACTTCCAATATGAGATTATTCAGATCTGTTCAATTTTACTAGTAAGAACAACAACATGGGGAGAGGATTTTCTCATTTAATAAGATTAAAACTAACCAACGTGCCAAGGGAAAATTGCAAATGGCACAAGGAGGAATTTAACCTATCGGTGCCTCGTTTGGTGTAGCACTGGAGCTCCTGTGTGACTTGTGCTTTGACCTCTTCTCCCGTTTCTTACTACTCCTGAGGAAATTGAATAGAGAAGAGCGTCAATTGCAACTATGAAATATGTGAAGTGGTCAAAAGATTCAAAAGTAGAAAGGTTCATGTACTCGTCATGTGAGGAACTATGTCCTAGGCAAGATTTTAGCTTCCGGTTAATATGCTTCATGTCCTTGTCAGTTGGGCAGTTGTAGTTCTTTACCTGAAAAAAAATAGAGAGAGCATATAGCAAATCTGCCTTTTAGATATGGTAGTTTCTTGTGACAAACAAAAGAAGAAGAAAAAAGATATGCACGTTTCATTGTTCTGTGAAAATTTGAAAGTTAGTGCATACCAAATATTCAATGTCATCAAGTAACTTTGTAAGCTCTGAAGTCGTGTGCTCAGAGTTTGGTTGAGAAACAATGTTCTCTAGGTACCTGCACCAAATGCAGTTTAGTTGAAAATCCAACCTATTGAATATCATCGCAGGTTCTCTTAAGCCAAATGGTTTGTTTAGAGGCCAGGAGATTGAAAATCATCGAGATAGATATAGAAGAAGAGAAATAACCTATCAAAGTCGATCACTCGAAGAGCCCCGTTTGCAATACGTAAAGACGCCAACGCCAACTGCAAGGACACACATCTAACAATTGAGAAATAATTCAACACTTTGTGATACTTGTATTGTTACATAAACGCCAAAAGAAACAAAACTGCTGAAAGAAGGTACATGGTAAGTCTTTTAAGATAAGCTAAACTACTAAATTATAAATATTAATCACCGCAGTTTTCACCTATATATCTGTAAAAGAGAAAACAAAAAACCATCATGTCTTGAGTAGCATATTTGAAATATGCCAAACCATGAGTTCAACTATATTCTTTGATGGGTTATTAATTTGTTATGTATCTTCAATCTGATTTTTTTTTTTTATAAAGAAAGCAAGGGAGACAAAAGAAAGTATCATGCCACCTGGCCAGGAGGAAAGAGGAGTGGAGCATCTGTGAGGATAACTTTATCAGCTACTGCTGTCGCAGCTTCGAGCAAACTCTGCAGAGTACTTGAAACGTTATGCCAGTATGAGAAAATGAAACTTTAGTAAGGCCCGTAAGTAAAATGACTTGCAGTTATGATCCCAAGTTCAGTTACACATATAAAAAAAACTGATTAAAGGTTAAGGGAATATGAAGAGATTATACCTTCAATTTTTGGATTTCATCATCTCTAACTTGAAGAAATTCCTAGAAGATGATAGGATGATGTCACTTTTCAAAACAACATGAAGTGTAAGTGTGTAACAAGAATGAAAAATTACACACACCGAATAATTTCCAATCAACTCAATCAGAGTCTCGTGACGATATAAGAAAAGCTACAAAAATTTAGACGGGCAGATTTACCTCCATGTTGTTGACAAAACCTTCGATTGCACGATACGGTGCATAAACAATCAGATCAAATTCCAAACTCTGCACATAAAGTCAATCTAATATGAACAGAAGAATAGAGAAAGAACAAGGGTAAAGAAACATAGGGAAGTTGCAACAGATTAATTGCTTAATATCATGCCTGAAGAACAGCCATCTCATACTTGAGAATTATGAGGTGATCTTGATTAATCCCCTTTCCTATTTCCTCAGCAGATACATGATTCTCCTCTATTTTACAAGAGGCATACACACAAGTTAACCTGTTCAATGAAAGGCAACAATGAGTCTATATTACAACATTGGACCAAAGGGCAATTGACTGCCTAAAAGAGCCTGTCAGAGATGCAAAATGCTTAACACAATTTGATAAAAAAAAAAGTTTCAAACTATTCTCTTAGGAAAAATGAAAAACATTTGACCATTTCAAGGATTTAGAAGAAGTATACATTATTTCTTTTGGATGATGTTGCATAACAGACCATTGCAGATAAAATCTTTTAAAGTATTGAAGGGCAGTTGCCTGCAAAATATTAGAAAGAAGAAAAACATGAATACAGAGAGAAGTAATATATTTTTAAATTGGATATAAACTTGTATCTCAAAGAGGAGTAATGCACCTGAATCTTGTGAGGAAATTTGAAGGCACTGCACACTTCTTGGACCTTTGCCTCATAATATGCTCTCATGAAGCGTTCTTCATCAACGTTCATAGGCTTAAGCTTTTTATCAGCTGAGAGTAAAGCAGCAAAACATAACATACTTAACACTTGGACTAACAAAGTTATAATGATATGTATGAAGATATTGAACGAACCATGCATAAGAAGAAAAAAAAAGTTAACCTTGATCACCTGCATCAACTTTATCTTTAGGATATGTTAGCGATCCACTGGCATCTACATCAACTCGTGTTGTTCCACACTAAGAATAAAAATTAAGTTAAAAAACTAACATGAGTAGAGACAAAAGAGTTCAATATCAAGACAGTTTCAGCACACAGACCTTATCCAGCATTTGCACTGCCCTCTGGTTAGCAGCTTCATATCTCTCCGCCTAGAATGACAACATTACAGCTTAGTTGCAATACCATATATCTACACAAGAATTAAAGATAATAACAATAGGTACGCGTAATAAAGTAACAAGAGTTCAAAATGCTCGCTCTAAGCCTCTAGTGCTGGAATAATCAGACTCTCTTGCGTGAAACAAGACGGAAAAACAAAAGAAGCCCTTTAAATAATCTAATCTCTGTTGAAGAATGAACAAGGAACAATTTCACTTCCATTTAGCTTCACATTATAAGCCCGAGCAAAACAAAACAAAACAAAAACACACACAGACAAAGGTAATCTATAGGATGCAATCAAAGCAAAGTAAACCCTGAAGATGAACAAAAAGTTGTAAAATTTTTAACGAAAAGCTGATTATAACAAGGGATATCGTAATTGCTTCTCTTAAACCAAAAAGTGATCAGAAGAAGGAGAGAATGGAAAAAAAAGAAAGCAGATTACCAGTTTCTGGGGAGTGAAGATCCACTTGGCTCGTTGTGTTGATGTCTGGAAATCCGCCATTCTGCTCCCCCAACGAGTTCCAATATTTGCCACACGCTCCACAAGGAGGCGAATACACAACAAAAGAAAAAAAAAAAAAAAAAAAAAGGTATGAGGGATTCAGTGGGAGGACCGCCTCAATGAAACATACATGTACTATTATATGCGTTCTTCTTCCGAGACGAGACGGTAGAGCCAGATTATGCCTAATTACAGATTTTGTATTCGCTGGTTGTGTGTGCCTCGCTCGCTCGCTCGGAGAAGTATCTTCCGGCTATACTACTACTTGGCTGTACAAAACGACATCGTTGGTCAAAAGCAATAACCCTAATCCCTAAGTGATACCCAAATTTAATTTTAATTTTAAATTTTGATCAATTTTTCAAAATCACATATATATATATATAATTATATAAGTAAGATTTCACTCTCTCTCTATTGGCTGATTTTTATTTAATATATATTTTTCATATTTTATTTTATTTTTCTTTATATATCATAATTACAAATCTATAATTACAATATTATTTGCTACTAAATGCCCATATAATTTATTTTGAAGTTAATCACCCACTTACCACTATTATGAATTTTTTTTTTAAAAAACTCATATCCCATAAAAATCTTATTTATTATAAATAGTTGATTTTACCTATCATAAACCATAGAACATATATGCAGTATATTCTAGCCTTTTTCTAGTGAATATAATTTTTTTTTTTTTTTGTGAAAAGCTAATTTGTTAGTTCTGCTTTCATATATCTCTATTATTTACAGATTCTCTAAAACAAATTCTTCTTCTCCTAAATTTATAATTTTATATATAGAATAATGTAAGAGGGTCTTAGGTCATCTTCAACGTAAAGAGACTTTCATGGGATATGAGTTTTTTTAAAAAAAAATACAAAGCATAAATAAATAACATTTAGTTGTAATCTTGATTTGGCACATTCAACCTGCTGACTTTTTTGGATCTGATATGGATATTCCACCACCTGAGTCGGCTATGACTGCAACCACCAAATGAAACGATGATCCTTGTTAAGTTAGTGTAATCTCAAGAATCGATGATATATATTGTTGGATATGGGTTTCACCCAGCCTTAACAGGCTTTCCCACAGGCCCATTATCGAAATAGTCACCCCAAAGTCCAGGAGTGTAGTCTGACCAAAACCCATCTGTCGGGCCGATGGAGCACCTAGAAGGCCCAAATGAGACAGACAGCCCAGTAAATGACGGCCCGGATAAGAACGATCACCGACTCTGCTTAAGAGATAATCCCACATCGATCCCGAGGCACAAAGGTGGAACGTCCCATCAGCTATAAATAACGAGGGAGCGATTTGCGGAAGAGGAAGTTACATTCGGCAAGAGTCAGGAAATAATCCGATTCTAAAGCTGTAGTTCAGTTAGTCATTTTGAGAAATACAATTCTCTGTAATTCGCCGATCGGCTTATAACGGTTGCATTGTAATTCGACGATCTTTGACTATCTAAATAAAGTTCTTTGTTTCACCCTTAAATTCTATCACCACGAGCTAGTAGATATATTAGTTCAACATTTGGTGCGCATCCAGGGAAACTCAAACAAGGAGAGCTTTTGAAGAAAGTCCAACATCGGCGGAGTACATCTCGAGCAATGGCAGAAAGGGAAACGACGGGCAGCGACGGATATGTGGCGGACACACCGGACCGTATCCAGCAGGTCCAGGAAGAGCTTCCAATACCGCCGACCCGCCCCGACAATGCCGAACGGCTCAATCGGAGAAGGCACCAGCGCCCATGGGGAACAGAAACATCCTGGAGAAGATTGACGCCCAGGATAGAAAGACAGAAGAGCGATTCGCCGCTCTCTCCAGCGTCTGTGCAAAATTACAAGAAAATGCCGAACATCCGGACGGCACTAATAGAGCCGATCCCAATGGTGCCGATCACAACCAGAATGGAGAATTGGCCGAACTCAAAAGTCAAATGAAAGATGTGACAAGCAAGTTCCACCAAGCAACCAGCGCGGCACCTGATGTAGACCATATGTTGGAGCAGTCCCAGAAAACGCCATTCACTGCGCGAATCCGTAGGGTCGTCGTTCGCCCGACTGCAAATAAAGCATTTGCCTCCGTACAAGGGAGATTCGGACCCGACTCATCATTTGACATCCTTCGAAATTGCAATCCACCGTTGCGAGTTTTCCCGGAGGAGCTAGATGCCGGAAAATGCCAGCTGTTCATCGAAAACCTGAGCGGCGATGCCCTTGGCTGGTTTTCCTCTTTGCCGCCTGACTCAATCGACAGCTTCCGTACACTCTCGCTGACCTTCTTGAAGCAATACTCGATATTGGCCGTCCCCACCGCGACAATCGCCGATCTCCACAATATTGAGCAAGGGGAGCATGAGCCATTGCGGACGTTCATGGATAGGTTCAAAAAGATTGCCACACAGGTAAAAGCACCCCACAGCGTGTCGCTTGCGGCCCTTCACAAGGCCCTATGGTACGAATCAGCATTCCGAAAGGACCTCAAGTTGAACAGGTTCCCGACTTTCCAAGATGCCCTCCATCGAGCGGGAGTCCACATTGAGTTGGAAGAAGAAAAGTCATCTACGACAAAAACGTGCTTCTACTGGAGCCCAGCTGCCGACTGGCAAAGCAAAAGAGGTATACCACGAACCTCGCCAACACCTCGACAAAGAGTATCTCGCAGACAGTAAGAAGCGCGGCGCAACGTACCTCGTCAATAACGCCCGCCAACTCCTGCAGTCAGTTCGTCAGCCATAGTACCGACGACCCCACCAAAAGGGGCAAGAGAAGAGCCTGACCATAACTTGTATTGCGAATTACACGAGTACACCGGGCACTCTACGCAGTCTTGCAGACACTTGCAAAATGCGCTGCTAGGCAAGTACCTCAACGGCGAGGTCAAAGTTGAGTTACGCCAGTTCAAGAGCAATGCCCCGCGAGGGCGAGGTCGAGGACGTCATGGGCATCAAGGACGAGGTCCGCATAACCACTTCAACAATGGACCAGCGCCAGATAACCAGCCCCCAGCTGGCAACCAGGTGGGAGGACAAGAAAACCAACCGGCTGACGCGCCACCACCTCCAGCCCGTCGTAGGATTAATGTCATAAGAGGAAGCCTACCGTACGACCCTAACTGGCCTCGCACCGTATACCCCGTCCACAACGTCGAAAGAGCCGAACGCGATTGGTTACCTGGCAGAACACCTATATGCCGGTCGTACTCTCCGATCATGTTCGAAGAAGGGGACACTACGGAGCATCGAACTTCTTCCACTGGACCTGTCGTTGTTGAAATAAACATCGGAGATTGCTTAGTCCCGGACGTGTTGGTTGATACAGGAAGCTCCGTTAATGTCATCTTCCTGAGGGCACTCCCTCAGATAAAGGTCGACCTGCATCTGACCATGCCCGAAGTGCAAACCTTGACTGGTTTCGACGGATGCTCTCTTACCTCTCTAGGAACGGTCATGTTCCCAATGAGGGTCGGTGGTACGATTCACCTCTTTGACTTCGCAGTTGTTGACCGTCCAAGCGCGTATAATGCCATCCTTGGGACGCCCTGGCTCCATAAAATGAAGGCCGTGGTGTCCACCTACCATCAGTGTGTCAAATTCCCAACGGAGTTTGGCACCTACACCCTTTACGCCGACCCAACGGCGACCCAATGGCCGCCCCGTCACCATGTTGACATGATAATGGGAGGATTGACAGCGTGCAGAGATTCCGTACGTTCAATTCGCGACTACGTAAAGGCCGGCACAGCTGCGGTCTGGCCAGTTAAAGTCCCGCCCTTCGTGCCTCCAATCACGTTCACAGCGAACGACTTGGCTGGAGTCAATTTTCCGCACAACGACCCTCTCGTCATTGAATTACACGTTGGTGAGAGCGAAGTGACGAGGTATATGGTCGACACAGGGAGCTCCGTTAACGTAATTTTCAGAGATGTCCTCGACAAAATGGAGGTCAATAATAGAGAAATTAAACCATCGATCAGGCCGCTCACCGGGTTCGACGGAAACTACATGATGACGTCCGGCACAATCAAGCTGCCAATCTACGTGTCCGGCATACCCTCGTGGCATAAGTTTGTGGTGGTCGACAAGCCAGCTGTTTACAACATCATCCTCGGATCCCCTTGGATTCACGACATGCAGGCCGTCCCGTCCACTTATCATCAGTGCGTGAAATTCCCCTGTCCGGCCAAATATTCACAATCAAGGGCAATCAAGCGGACGCTAGGAACTGTTTCGTAATCGAATGCAAGCTACGCAAGGCCGCTGATTTATAGCAATCACAGCAAATGCTGGACGAGCTGCCAGCACCTAGCCCCGAGGAAATTCCAAGTCACCACCTGCTTGACGAAATCAATATCGACGAGAGTGACCCGAAGCGGTGCGTTGGGATCGGCGCTGATCTCGACCCGGCAATAAGAATCGAACTGATCCAATTCTTGAAGGATAACGCTTCCACCTTTGCCTGGTCTTTTGAGGATATGGTTGGAATCAGCATGGACGTCACGAGTCATGAACTTAACGTCGATCCCACTTATAAACCTGTCAAGCAGAAGCGACGAAAGCTCGGACCCGAACGGTCTAAAGCAGTAAATGACGAGGTCAAAAAGCTGTTAGATGCCGGGTCAATCATGGAAGTTAAGTATCCTGAGTGGCTAGCAAACCCGGTGGTGGTTAAGAAGAAAAACGGGAAGAACAGAGTCTGCATCGACTTCACGGATCTCAATAAAGCCTGCCCCAAGGACAGCTACCCGCTACCACATATTGAGAGGCTCGTCGAAGCAACCGCAGGCAACGCATTGCTCTCCTTCATGGACGCCTTCTCGGGATATAACCAAATCTTGATGCACACCGATGACCGCGAAAAAACCGCCTTTATCACAGATCAAGGCACGTTCTGCTACAAGGTAATGCCGTTCGGTCTAAAAAACGCGGGAGCCACCTATCAACGTCTTGTCAATAAGATGTTTGCAGACCAATTAGGAGTAACTATGGAGGTGTACATCGACGATATGTTAGTCAAATCCGCGAGCGCAAACGATCATGTCGAGCACCTGCGAAAATGCTTTCAGACCCTGAATAAGTATAACATGAAACTTAACCCGGCAAAATGCTCGTTCGGTGTGACATCAGGAGAATTTCTAGGATACATCGTCACAAAAAGGGGAATAGAGGCAAACCCGAAGCAGATAAAAGCCATACTCGACATGCCCTCGCCGCGAAACAAGCGCGAAGTCCAACGCCTGACTGGCAGGATAGCAGCCTTAAACCGATTCATTTCGCGGTCGACCGACAAAAGCTTGCCGTTCTACCAACTGTTGCGGTCGACGAATAAGGCGTACGAATGGACCAGCGAGTGTGAGCAGGCTTTCGTCGAATTAAAAACTTATCTGACCACCCCTCCCATACTTTCAAAGCCCGAGGAGGGAGAAAAGCTCTACCTGTATATCGCCGTCTCGGGGTCGGCAGTTAGCGGAGTGTTAGTCAGGGACGACCGAGGCGAGCAAAAGCCTATCTTTTACGTCAGCAAGACTCTCGACGGGGCCGAATTGCGTTATCCGAACTTGGAAAAAATAGCATACGCCGTGGTAATTTCAGCTCGTAAGCTCAGGCCCTATTTCCAATCGCATACAATCGCGGTCTTGACCAACCAACCTTTGCGGCAAATTCTTCATAGCCCGGGACAATCAGGTCGCATGGCGAAGTGGGCAGTCGAGCTGAGTGAGTACGATATCGAGTATCTGGGCCGAACTTGCATGAAGTCTCAAGTTTTAGCAGATTTCATTATCGAGCTGCCTCAGCACTTCACCTCTCCGACTTCGAACGAGGAAAACTGGTATTTGTACGTCGACGGGGCCTCGTCACAGCACGGATCAGGAATCGGGATTCGTCTGACGTCCCCCACCGGAGAGGTCGTTGAGCAGTCGTTCCGCCTCAATTTCACAGCAACCAACAATGAGTCGGAATATGAAGCTTTACTTGCCGGAATGCGACTCGCAGCAGGGATCGGCGTAAAAAGGCTTCACGCCTACTGCGATTCCCAGCTCGTCGCCAGTCAATATAATGGCGAGTATGGTACCAAATGCGGTCGCATGGACGCATACCTGAAAATAGTTAAGGAGCTCGCACAAGAGTTCGATCACTTCGTGATCGACAAAATACCGAGAAGCGCCAATGCTCCCGCGGACGCTCTGGCCGTCCTAGCGTCAACCTCAGACCCTGACCTACGTCGGGTAATCCCAGTCGAAAGTATTCCGGTAAGTAGCATTGATGCCGGGGCGCAAGTTAACGTCATATCCGCCAACCCGGAAGAACATGCCGACCTCGACGATGAGGCACAACCTAACCATGAGACCGAACCCGTCGCCGAGACAGTAGACTGGCGCCAGGAGTAGTTCCATCGGATAAATGGCAATCCCGGCGCCTTAAAAAGAAAGCAGCACAGTACGTTATGGTTGAGGGACACCTTTATCGTTGGAGCGCGGCCGGCATATTACTACATTGCATCTCGGCAGAAGAGGCCCAGCGAGTAATGCAGGAAACGCATGAAGGAGCCGGAGGAAACCACTCCGGCGGACACGCCCTAGCACTAAAAATCAGAAAGCATGGAATATACTGGCCGACCATGGTCGGCGACTGCGAGCAATTTGCCGCGAAATGCGAAAAGTGTCAGAGACATGCGTCCGACATTCACGCTCCGGCAGAATTACTCTCGACAACAACGGCGCCGTATCCATTCATGAGATGGGCAATGGATATCGTTGGACCATTACCTGCGTCGCACGGCAAAAAGTTTCTTCTTATATTGACTGACTACTTCACCAAGTGGGTTGAGGCTGACTCCTATAAGAAAATCCAAGCGAATGAGGTCCAGAATTTTGTGTGGAAAAACATAATATGCCGACACGGGTTACCTTACGAAATCGTAACCGATAATGGATCGCAGTTCATATCAAAGAAATTCGATGATTTCTGCGCAAGTTGGCGCATCCGGCTCAGTAAGTCAACCCCGAGGTACCCTCAAGGGAACGGCCAAGCGGAGGCGACTAACAAGACGATTCTAAATGGCTTAAAGAAGCGACTCGAAGAAAAGAAAGGCCTTTAGGCTGACGAGCTAGATGGCGTATTATGGTCTCACCGAACAACTCCACGAAGAGCATCAGGGCAAACACCATTTTCGCTAGCTTACGGCCTGGAAGCAATGGCACCAGCCGAAGTAAGCGTCGGCAGTTTGCGCCAAACCATGCTAGTCAAAGATGCCGAGCTAAACGACGAAATGCTCTATGACAACCTCGACGAGATCGAAGAGCTACGAGATCGCGCCTTGCTCCGAATTCAGAATTACCAACAGGCGGCAGCCCGTCACTATAACAAAAAGGTCAACCTGCGATCTTTCAACGAAGGAGACCTCGTTTTGCGCAGGGTATTCGAGAATACCGCCGAGCTCAACGCTGGAAAACTTGGCGCAAAATGGGAAGGGCCATACCAAGTATCTAAGATCGTCCGTCCCGGGGTCTACGAGCTGATTACTATGGCCGGCGAGGCAATCCCGCGGTCCTGGAATGCGGGCAACCTTAAGCGCTATTTCTACTAAGAAATTTATATTTTTATGCATATTATGTTTCTATTTCCACCTAGAAGTATCTAATATCTATGTAATCTGAACTACGATCGGCTTGATCCTCCTTTAAAAAAAAAAGGGAAGGTACGTAGGCAACCTGAAAAGGTGCAGCCACTACTTATGAATGCAATTTTCTTTGGTGAATCTCTGCGTCACTTTTATTAG
Organism: Camelina hispida; assembly: GCA_023657505.1. NCBI lineage: Eukaryota > Viridiplantae > Streptophyta > Magnoliopsida > Brassicales > Brassicaceae > Camelina > Camelina hispida. Next base: position 23,340,124 of record CP094637.1, read on the forward strand.
GCATATTGCCTTGCAAAAAAAAACGACGTATATCGTACACGTAGAAACCAAGACAACAAAAAAAAAAAGAGAAACACATTTTTTTTTTTACATCCAAACAAGGTCGGCAATTTGGCCAGTTGTTCCGACTAAAACCAGATAATAATAAATTACACCCCACGCGAAGTGTAAGTCGTAAGCCGAGCTCCAACCATTGCTCGCAAATAAACCAAGGCCGACGAGCAAGATAAGCCGCCACCAGCGCGCAATCTCTTCGATCCAAGGTAGGGAATAAGCCGAGCTCCAATACGCGAATCCAACGCTTCTCGCTCCCAAAATCTAACAGCCACACCCTGCAAAAGCAGACAAAAAATCGGTTCCGAACAAAGACTTTCGGCTCGACATAATAAGATGAGAGACGTCTCACTGTTGAGGATAACCCAGTTATAACAAAAAATATCCGAAAATAAAACCCGCCGAGCGGGTAAAGCGTTTAACAAAAGATAAATATTACGACAAACCATAATCCAAAAGTTCCGAGAGCAACAAGTAACCTAACACACGGGTACCAAAAAAAAAAAAAAAAAAAAAAAAAAAACGGTTTGACAACCGATATAAAACACAGAATACGCCAAACACCTTCAGCGATTCTCGCGGACTTCACGACTGTAAACACGAACTCGGTCACGGAGCCAGAACGGCATAGCACGGAACTTCCCGAACCCAAATCACTCCCAATCCTCTGGCCCAGCCTCCAGTTTCCGCATCCCCATCTCGAGATCCATGATCTGCTTGACCAGAAACTCATGCTGGCGACGGTAGGCCCGATGTTGAGTCTCGATCTACCAATAACAAGAAAGAAAGAAGCAAAATAAGTTAAAAGGTCGAACCAAACGGTGGAAAACTCAATGTGACGAACTAACCGTCCTAAACCAGCCAACCGCCAGACGCCTTTCATCGGGACTCAAGGACCGAAGGAACTCCACCGGAATCTCCGCAACACCCGGTACGAAGTTCCGCGGCAGTGGTCGAAACGGGGGTGACGCAGCAGCAACCGGTGGGCTTCTCCACGGGAAGAACAGGTCATTAGGACGAGCTTCGACGAATCGACCTGACCCATCACTAGGCTGAGCCGGATCGACACGAACCGGCGACGGAGAACGGTCAGTCCGAGGACGACCAAATACAACCCGTTCACGGCGGTTCACCAGAACCCACTCCCCCGAGTCGTCGGAGTCACTCATGATAAAAACGGAGAAGGAGGAAGGAAAGTACGAAGCAAAGAACAACCGTCAACAAACTAAGTAGAAGAAAAGATGGAGAGAAAGTTGCGTGATTTACTTTCACCCACCCACGCCCACCCTTATATAGCAAAAACGAGGCGGAACTAAGGCGACACGACGTTTAACCGGACGCCCGTCCACTGTCCCGCATTTAATGCACCTCCCTCCTCAAACAATCGGTGCCTCGCAATAAAAATCGCACCACACGCAACATCCGCATGCGGTAATGATGAGAAACGCCTTGGAAAAGCACTCCACCGTTTAAACCAAGCATTTAATATAGCGAAGCCGAAGAGTCCAAGAGTTGCAACCAATAAACGCATTGACGCCCCAGCCCGTCAAAAAGGGGGGGACTATGGCAAAGTCAAAAATTGGCCTAAGTCTCGCCCCAGCTCGACAAAAAGCGGGGAGACTATGGCAAATTCAAACTTTGCCTAAGTCTCGCCCCAGCTCAACAAAAAGCGGGGGACCATGGCAAATTCAAAATTTGCCTAAGTCTCGCCCCAGCTCGACAAAAGCGGGGGACCATGGCAAATTCAAAATTTGCCTAAGTCTCGCCCCAGCTCGACAAAAAGCGGGGAGACTATGGCAAATTCAAACTTTGCCTAAGTCTCGCCCCAGCTCGACAAAAGCGGGGGACCATGGCAAATTCAAAATTTGCCTAAGTCTCGCCCCAGCTCGACAAAAGCGGGGGACCATGGCAAATTCAAAATTTGCCTAAGTCTCGCCCCAGCTCGACAAAAGCGGGGACCATGGCAAATTCAAAATTTGCCTAAGTCTCGCCCCAGCTCGGCAAAAGCGGGAGACTATGGCAAATTCAAACTTTGCCTAAGTCTCGCCCCAGCTCGACAAAAAGCGGGGGACCATGGCAAATTCAAAATTTGCCTAAGTCTCGCCCCAGCTCGACAAAAGCGGGGGACCATGGCAAATTCAAAATTTGCCTAAGTCTCGCCCCAGCTCGACAAAAAGCGGGGAGACTATGGCAAATTCAAACTTTGCCTAAGTCTCGCCCCAGCTCGACAAAAGCGGGGACCATGGCAAATTCAAAATTTGCCTAAGTCTCGCCCCAGCTCGACAAAAAGCGGGGACCATGGCAAATTCAAAATTTGCCTAAGTCTCGCCCCAGCTCGACAAAAGCGGGGACCATGGCAAATTCAAAATTTGCCTAAGTCTCGCCCCAGCTCGGCAAAAGCGGGAGACTATGGCAAATTCAAACTTTGCCTAAGTCTCGCCCCAGCTCGACAAAAAGCGGGGGACCATGGCAAATTCAAAATTTGCCTAAGTCTCGCCCCAGCTCGACAAAAGCGGGGGACCATGGCAAATTCAAAATTTGCCTAAGTCTCGCCCCAGCTCGACAAAAGCGGGGGACCATGGCAAATTCAAAATTTGCCTAAGTCTCGCCCCAGCTCGACAAAAGCGGGGGACCATGGCAAATTCAAAATTTGCCTAAGTCTCGCCCAGCTCGACAAAAGCGGGGACCATGGCAAATTCAAAATTTGCCTAAGTCTCGCCCAGCTCGACAAAAGCGGGGACCATGGCAAATTCAAAATTTGCCTAAGTCTCGCCCCAGCTCGACAAAAAGCGGGGGACCAAGAAAAATTCAAAACTTGCCTAAGTCCCAGCCTGACAAAACATAATAATAAAACTGTAATAAAACGCAGGGACGAAATCTCGCAAATTTAGTAACCATTGTCATCATTCACAACCAAAAGGGGGGGGGCAAAAATAAGCCACCCTCAAAATACTCAATTCTTACTTCAAAAAAAAAGGAGGGAGAAGGAAGCAATAACATAAGATAAGTCTTGAAAGCCACAGACGGCACAATTCCAAAAGCCACGCAGGGCTTATTCCGGTGCAACTTCACCTTCATCTCCAGGGGCAATGGTTGGAATAGGGGCCAGCGGATCCCTCACACCTGCGTCACTGACAAGCCCGGCTATTTGGATGCTACGACCTTCAATCCCCTCGGAAATCGGGGCCACAGCAGCATCCGCCAAAGCAAGGCCGGTCACGATGTCCCGTTCCGGCGTCTCCTGCCTCGTCAACTGCGCATCAGCATCGGGAGCTTGTTCTTCAATGTCAGGCAGATCGGGTTCCGCGACCTCGGCAGTAGCAGACGGCATGTTCGAGCCATACTCGTCAAAATCGACGATCTCATCATAACCGGGAATACGCCGAGGGTTAGCCGCAGCATGCTCAGCAGTTGGAGTCACCACATACCCATCATTAACAAGCGGGGTGATCTCGATGCCGTCCACGACATTGTCCCAAAAAGCCGAGCCATCAGTGACAAATTGGACCGTCTTAGCAGGGATCGGGCAACCATCGGCCATAAGATCTTCAACCTGCTTTAAGATGCCATTCGCCTGAGCCTTCATCATCATTGGGTTAAATGCCCGCCTCACGTCCCAGATATGCTGACGATTTTGGTCCGATCGGTCGCGGTAAAAATCCCTCACCTCGCGACGTATCTCTTCGGCCCTCTTTTCGACCGCATTCTTCAGTTGATGGTCAAATTCTTCAGTAGCCCGTCGAACGGAAGTTTCCAGGCGGGTGACGTCGGCACAAGAGCGCTCCAACGACCCTTGCAGTTGGCGGTTCTCTTCCTTCAGGCGGTCAACCTCCCGCCAAGCCTTAGTCGATTCAGATCGATACTTGCCGACCTGGTTCTGGCAATCCTTCAGACTAGCCTCGGCAAGGGCGGTCTCACGATCGGCAGCCTTAAGCCTACGCTCGTAGCGACAAACCATCGAATACATCGAACTCGCAGACTGAGGCAGAACCAAGCAAATTCGATTAAAAAAAAAAAAAAATTATATATATATATATATATATATGTATACACATATAGAGAGAAGAGAAGTTCAACCTGGAGATGATGCCGAGCCCATTCGTCAAACACGTCGTCCTCCTTCAAATCTCCCTCAGAACGGTCACCCGGCACCTTGGAAACCTCGCGAATAAGAGATCCGCACTCCCTTTTGTCAGACAGAAAAGGGGTATCCTTCGCATAGCGAAAGTGGAGAGAGTAGGAAGTTTGAGCGCCCTTGTCCTTCAGATCCATCGAGGAAGTCCTAGGCCTTTTAAACCCAGCGACCGCGTCAGAATTAGCCGGAACCTCTTTGCGCTTACTAGAGTCCCCTGTCGGGTCAGGCAAATTCTTCGAGGAGGAACGATCCTTTTCAATCGTGAGGTCGATAGGAACGATGTCTTTATCTCGCCGAGCAGTCTCACTGTTTTTCCCTTTGTCCCGCGAAGATTTGTTACCATCTGAGGATCGACTACTCGAGGCACCCCCAACACGAGAACCCTGGATGGATGACTGGTCAACCAAACTCTTCTTCAAAGCCAGCTGCAACTCCTTCTCTTCCGCGACATTCTTCCTCTTCGAGACCGGCTTGCCGGAGTACTTAGGAACACCCAGTTTCACCATCCTTGCTCGACTCACACCTCCTATCATCGCAAACCAAGATCCTCGATAAAACATCAACGATGGACGAGTCAAGTAAAAACCGGCAAGCATAACAAAACAATACCTTTCGATGATTTCCTGCCCCTGGTCAGGTCGAGCTGCGGGATAGTCCTCCAGTCAAGAACCGTCTGTCTCCTTAGAAGGTCACGAACCTCAAAGAAATCAGAAGTCGGTGGATCGGCGGATTTATCAACCAAGTCTGAAAATCAATGAAAACAAAGGCGATCAGCAATCAACAATCGAAGCGGAAAAGAAACACCCAAGAAACTACCAGGGGACAAATTCCATTCAGTCTTAAATCCTATTGACACATCTTCAACCAAGGCCTCATCGACCTTAGCATAAAAGTATCTGTTCAACCAGGTGTGAGTTTTTGACGGCGGATGATCCATCAGCTTATATCCAGGCGTCGCACTAGCATACCAAATGCCATTAAAACCCGTCTGCCTAGTAAAACGCATCATATCCTCAACAAAATAAGCGGTTAACTTAACCCCGCATTGGTCAGCGAGGTGCTTAAGGCCGACCATGTTACGAATAGTGTGAACGGTAAGTTGCGTAATGGCAATCTGACGGCGCCAACAGTACTCCATTAGGAAGGCTGGAATCGGAAAGCGAAGACCTCCCTTGGTAAAGAACGGCTCATATAAACTAATAAATCCATCAGGGCACTTAAATACGCGCTCTTCAGGAGAAGGACATACAACAGAAACACGCCGAGAGGAATTACAAAAATCAATCATCGCACAAAGAGAATCAGCATCACAAAGCGACCTGCCCGAATCGAAAGGGGCATCTGGGTAATCAGTTCCTTCGCCGATCTCAATCTCGTCCCCGAGAGACACATTATTGGACGAGTGCCCGGATCTGGTCTCGCCACGAGAGTAAGGGGAATCGGGATGACCGAGCCCACCGGGACTAAGATCATCCGTCTCCGGTTTGACTGGAACCTCGGAAGAAACGGGGAACTCCGGATTAACCCTATGCATCGGAGGATGGTTCAACGACTCCACTCTTCTGCTTCGTCTACGAAGTCTGGGTGTATCCGCCGAAGCTCCGGAATCAGGTGAATCGGCAGTTTGCATCGGTGGGCTGGCTTCGGAAGAACCACTAGGCGAACGCTCATTCAAAAACTCCTCACAGGAACCCGACATCGAAATCGAATCGGCGATTACAACAACAAACCCGATTGGGAACAAGTATGAACTATACTGAAAAAAAGAAAACCTAAAAACAACTAAGGAAGAAGAAACAGAGTAGGGTTCCAATAAGAGAGAGAAGGGTTACCTTGTCTTTTGCGGCTGGAGAAGAACTAAAGAGGGCACCCCAAAAAGTCTTCCTTTATAAGCGGCGGGGAAAGAAACCCTTAAAACGGTGTAGGCGCGAAACGACGTAACCCTAGGAAACGACGTTTCAGTTTTCCTCCCCTTAATCAAATGGAGGAAATTGGACCGACATTCCAATAACGGGCCAGACTTAATATTTCCGAGCAAGCTCATTGGCCCGAAGCTGTCCACAATGAACTAAAGGGGGGACAATTGTTGGATATGGGTTTCACCCAGCCTTAACAGGCTTTCCCACAGGCCCATTATCGAAATAGTCACCCCAAAGTCCAGGAGTGTAGTCTGACCAAAACCCATCTGTCGGGCCGATGGAGCACCTAGAAGGCCCAAATGAGACAGACAGCCCAGTAAATGACGGCCCGGATAAGAACGATCACCGACTCTGCTTAAGAGATAATCCCACATCGATCCCGAGGCACAAAGGTGGAACGTCCCATCAGCTATAAATAACGAGGGAGCGATTTGCGGAAGAGGAAGTTACATTCGGCAAGAGTCAGGAAATAATCCGATTCTAAAGCTGTAGTTCAGTTAGTCATTTTGAGAAATACAATTCTCTGTAATTCGCCGATCGGCTTATAACGGTTGTATTGTAATTCGACGATCTTTGACTATCTAAATAAAGTTCTTTGTTTCACCCTTAAATTCTATCACCACGAGCTAGTAGATATATTAGTTCAACATATATCGTTATATTAAGCTAGTGTAAAGTAAACCTTGGTTGGTCATGTATAGCAACGTTGAATTCCTCTTCGATTTTGATTAGCCTGCAAAGCATCTAACCTAGTTTTTGCTGCAACATAGAAACTGGACTAACATAGTTACTTTTTTTTTTCTCTCTTTTGACCAAAAAAAAAAAAAAAGAAACTGGACTAACATAGATACAAAAATGAATATACCAATGGCAGTAAAATTCTAGAGCTGGGATCAGTTGCTTCTCACAGACACCACTAAATCAAAATAGATGGATCAGCCAATTAACACACAGGATCACAATATTTTCTACTAGATTTTCAGTGAATCTTATATAAATGCTCAGCTCAGTTCATGTTACACCATTAAATCAATAAAATCATTCTCTCACAATCATCAAAATTCCTCTGCACTCATATCATATTCATACCATAAGCTTTCCAGTGGCGGATGATGTTACCCCTTACGACGGTGGCAGTTTGCCTGACGTGGCCCTTCAATAGCAACACCACGGCGCCTACTCCAACTACCGTCGCTTTGAAATTTGTCAAACCCATTCTTCCGATTAAAATCCTCCAAACTACAAAGAATCCTACTTTTCTAGTTCCCAATTCAAATAACCCTAATATTAATCAGATCTAAACAACCCTAATTCATCAAGATTTACCAACAAAAACAAGAAGAATCTACCAGGAAGAAGCATAGAGCATGTCTTCATTTTCGCAATCACCGTCTCTCGTCCACCATAACCAAGAAAGAGAGAAAACTCGGGAAAGCGAAAGATCAAAAATAAAAGAAAAGAAAAAAAAATTGTCTAAAATTTTGGCCAATCAGAGACCGCCACGTAGCGTCTCTTACCATCTCCAACAACTCTCTTTTCAGAGACGATCCTACAGTTTTATTTTGGTTTTCATTTATTTTTCAACACCTTTTTCAAGAGACCATGCAGAGACCCCGTTGGATATGCCCTTATACTCCCTCTATATCATAGTAAGTAATGTTTTGGCCAAAAAAGTTGTTTAAATTAATTATTTCTGTATTATATTTAACTATATATGTATTTAATTTTTTCTTTCTTGTATTTTTTTATTTTGTATGTAATATATGTTATTGTTGGCAATATATATATATATATATATATATATATATATATATATACTAGATTAGGATCCGTGCTAGAGCACAGGTTGAAATTCTTTTTTATTTATATTATAATTTTAGAATAAAATACGATTCCGAATATCACAACTAATGCTAGATTAGCACCTTAAAAACTTTTAAAATCAATTATATAAATTATATTTTATTCTTAAATTATAATATAAATAAAAAGAATTTCAACCCGTGCTAATCTAGCATTAAGATTTAATTTTTGATTTCTGAATACGATCCCCGAAGATCACAATTAATCTTGTTAAATTAGCAAGATTTGATTCCTTTTTTTATGATTGAGAGTATAATTAATATTTTTTTATTGATGTGGTTTATCAATAAAATCTGTGGAAAATAAATTGGTATTATTGTGATTCTAGATATTTGGAACCATATACGTGATCTTCCGAAATTAAAGTTTGGAATATCCATGAACTATCAATTTGGAATAACCCGTTTAAGATTTTCTATTACAATTAAGATATTATTTGTTACAATTAATATATAGATTAATTTATAATTTATGTATAACCTATTAGTAACCATTTATTAAAATTATAAAGTCTACCAAAACAATGTTTTGTACTTCCGTTTTATTATAAATGGGATATATATAAATATATGTATACATATACGTTATTGTTGGATATTAAATAAATTAACATAATAAATCTTATTATTTATAAGTTAAGTATGAAATAATAATAATAAATATAGAATAATATGCCATGTGAGATGAACTTTAGTTGAATTTTGTTCAAACAAAATAAACTAAAACTTCCATAAATCTAAATGTGATGTAATTGCCATCAATTCTTATCATATAAATAATCATTATCTCATATTTGTATTTTTTTTTGTCAACCATTGGGCCACAACTGGCCGGCCCATTAGCCAAATTCCTACATTCGTAGGAACGGGACTCGATCCCGAGTGTGATGGCGCCTTCTACAAATAGACTTACCTCCTGCCACTGCACTAAGGTCACTTCACCTCATATTTGTATTTTATCACTCTTCCGTTCTCATATTCTCTCATATCTTCACTATTCCTCAAATCTTTTTTTTGTAATTTTTTTTTAAAATTTTGTTGTTGTTGTTGTATGGGTTACAAAACCAGATGAAATATCATTGTAATAATTTAACATTGTTAGTTTAAAAAAAAAAAGATTCATCTCCATTATCTACGGTTATCATTATACATAAGTGTAATCATTCTTTTCTCCTCTCCAACCATATCTCAAATCTAAAAATTTTAAAAGCTTTTTCTAAATGTTGTTTTTTTTTTTAACGATAAATCAATTATATTATATCATAAAAAATGGTACATGATTCATACAACCATTGAAACAAATAAAGGAATTTGAACACAATTTCGATGAAGAAGTAGAAGTGACCCTGATTTCCAGACGGAAGTCTTACAGGCAACAAAATCAATCTGTTAAGTCCTTTTTTCATACACTCGTAATTGGCTATCATCTTATAGACGAAACTCCAAAATGCTTTTCTTCCGAATGAAAAAATTGAATTGTTGCTTGAAATGGTTCTGAATCTTGTCTTCCGAAACTCAATATGATATGCTGGAAACCTTTAACCCATCCTTTCTCGTTGATGACCATTATTTTTCCTTTCCATAGAAGCAAAAAATTTTGACCAAGGGAAAGAGATGATATCACCGTCACAATCACTGGCCGCCATTTTCCTTCTCATCACGCTCGTGACTTGTTTCCAAAGAAAAATCAATTGCATAAAACTTTGAACTTGTTTTGGCAAAAGAAAGGCTGTCGGCCAAGGAAAGTTGTCAACACCATCATCATCATTAGAAATAATCATCACCGTAGTTTTAGAACCATGTACTCCATAATCCATATAATCGATTGGTAAAATGAAACATTCCAGCCAGAGTATTGGGAGAACATTTACCACCATCGAACAATGTTAACATCAGAAAAAACCCGATTTGTTCTCTGATTCTGACTCCGTCAATTAGATTGATGCCTCCATTGATTCCGGGATTAAAAACCCATGTAGAACCTCCATACCGGTTGATAACCGGAAATTCCACCGGTAGTTAGCGAACACACAGGAAATAAACCTTCTACAAAGAAGCACAAAGATTCCATCAAACCGACATTACAAGAAAGGAGCGACAATGGATATGGAATGAATCTGTATCTATCTGTGAGATCTGTATGAATTGATAGATAATCCAAATCAGGAATGGCTCCAAAGGCGTGACCGGAGTCCGATCTGGAATTGGAGGAATCACCACCATCACGAAGCAAATCTTGTGAGTTTGATAGTATGGATTTGCCAGCATTAACTACTTAAAATCTAAAACTATGCAGAAATTGGGAGAAGCAGTAGCAACTAATTAAAGAAAACGATGACGACAGCCGCCGGCCGGAAACAGCAGAGATAACGAAAAGGTATTAGTTTGTCTCTTTAGTCGCTCGGGAGAGAAACAGTTTTTTTTTTTTTGTTAACTACTTAGAATAATGCACTTTACGCGTCTTCTAAATGTTGATCTACATTTTATTTTAGAAAGTATTATATATATATATATTTAACATTGTTTTCAGTTTTTATTTTCTTTCTAACATCTTACTAATGTATTCATATTTCTATTATAATTTTCATAATTTTAATTTTAATTCACATATTTTAACAAAATAATTCAAGTTTACTGATAAATATTTTTAAAAATTAATAATTATTTGATTTTAAAAAAAAATCTTGATTTTTTTTAATTTTTTTTCAAATACAAATTTGTTTTGATTTGAATAGATTTTCTTTACTTTTCTAGATTTTTTTATTTTATTTTTGATCTGTCAGCATTTTATTATTTTTAATTAAGTACATTTAATTAATTAATTAATTTTAATTAAATTTTTCTAATGGCAATTAAATGTAATTTTTAACACATTTTAAGGTTAGTTTTATATTTGTACTTCCCAATTAATATAGTAGGAAGCAATCAGATATCACAGAATTGATTTAGAGAATTTGTTAAAAATACCCCTTTTGATATACCCCTTTTCAAAAATACCCTCTTTTCTGGAAATTTTTATTTTTGCCCTCCTTTAATTTTTAATGACCATTTTACCCTTAAATAAAAAATATTTATTCAATAAAAAGAAAAACAAAATTTTCCCGCCAAAAAATTTCCGACATATTTTCCCGCCAAAAATTTTTCGAAATAATTTTCCCGCCAAAAATTTGTTTGTCCAAAAAATTTTGACAAAAAATTTCCCGCCAAAAATTTTCCCGCCAAAAAAATTTTACAAGGTTTTTAAAAGGTTTTATAAGATAGAAGAAACCTTATAAAAACCTTATAAACATCTTTTAAACGTTTTTACAAGATTTTTAAAAAGAGTTTTAAAAGGTTTTAATAGGTTTTTAAAAGGTTTTTTAAAAACCTCGTAAACGCTTTTACAAGGTTTTTAAAAGGTTTTCAAAATGTTTTTAAAAAGGTTTTTAAATACCTTGTAAAAGCTTTTACAAGGTTTTTAAACACCTTGTAAATGCTTTTAAAATGTTTTTATAAGGTTTTTAAAAACCTTTTAAAAGCGTTTACAAGGTTTTTAAACACCTTGTAAACGCTTTTAAAAGGTTTTTAAAAGGTTTTAAAACACCTTGTAAACGCTTTTAAAAAGTTTTTAAACACCTTGTAAAAGGTTTTTAAACACTTTTGTAAACACTTTTACAAGGTTTTACAAGGTGTTTAAAAGGATTTACAATGTTTTTATAAGGTATAAATTTCTTTTTTTTTTGGCGGGAAAATTTTTCGATTTTGGCGGGAAATTTTTTTTTGACGGGAAAATTTTTTGATTTTGGCGGGAAAAAAATTTTTGGCGGGAAATTTTTCATTTTTGGCGGGAAAATTTTTCATTTTTGGCGGGAAATTTTTTTTGATTTTGGTGACTGTACATTCTTGTTGTCATTTAAAGAAAGGGTAATTTGGTCATTTTGTTCATAAAGAGGGATAGTTTTAAAAATGGTCAACATGGAGGGTATTTTTAAAAAGGAAATTGAAAAAAGGGGTATTTTTGAGAATGCCCCATTGATTTATAAGAAATTTGTTTAAAATATCTAATAACTTGCGATTCATGGAAAATTTGTTCGATCATAAGCACTAATATAACAACCGTTGATTTGAGAAATTCTCAAATTTTTAATCATAAGTACTAATCACTAAGTTGTTTTCAATTCCTTAGCCTAAGATTTGTCAGTTCAACTATCCGAATGAGCACTATAAAACATTAATCGAATGAGCACAATAATTTGTTAGGGATTTAATTTAATTTTTTGAAATCACTGTAATTTTTTTTTGGTTTTTAAACCAAAATTGAGCCAAGGTCCGCGTGTAAAAAGAAAAGAAATTAAAATATTAAAAGCACAAGATGACAAACGATGAGAGGAATCGAGTCAAGTGACTACGACCAGCGCCGGTCTAGTATTATTAGATGCCCTACGGACAGTCTAACTAAGAGGCCTTAAAGTAACAAAAATATTTTATCTTTTACATAATAAAAAATGTTATAGGCCTTTTCTTAGTAGATTTACACTAAATTTTAAAGAAATTGACTCAAATTCATACTAAAAACTAATTTTTGGGACAAAATATATGTTTTTCTTACCAAATTAGGCCTTTTTTTTTACACTTCTACCTCAATTATTCTTAAACAAAACTTTAAGAGATTTTTATTAATAATGTCATTTTCGTTCAAAATTTTTTCCTAAATGCCATTTTTTTGTTCTCTCGCCAAAAATGCCAGTTTTGTGGGGTAAGTAGAGAATGAAAAGACTAATATACCTTTGAACTAAAGAAAGAGATGATTTAAGAAAAAAAAATTGGAGGAGTGGTGAATTTTGTGGCATAAAAAGTCACATATGTTGAACTTATGGTGGACCAGATCCAATGCTCAATCATGTTTAGTCCATCTCCAATTTGTCCTTCGACCTCTAAAGTGGACCAGATCTGCTTGGTTTGACTCTACTTGTCCATCACCAGGTCTGATTACGCATGTACCGATCTTATTCTGCCTCTAGTGGACCAGATTTACTGCCCAAAATTTTTTTGTCCACCACATTTATGTCCTTCGTTCTTTAGTAGACAATATCGTTTGGTTGACATCATTTGTCTATCCCAATTATGTCATTCGCTCTCGTAATGGACCATACCGCTTGGTTGACGGCACCTGTCCATCAGTAATATGAAACCATTTTCTCCACCCTGGAGGCTTTCTGCCGAAAACCAATCTTATTGTGCCTCCGGTGGACCATATTAAACGTCCGAGCAGGTTAGTGGACAACATTATGTCCTTTCGTCTCCTTAGTGGACCAGATCTGCTTGGTTGACAATATTTGTCCGTCAATAACTTTAACTTGGTCCACCTCTACAGGTAAGGCACAAACAGAATCGTACGACCAACCAGCGGATAAACAAGTTATTCACCAATGCAAGCTGTCATCCTCAACCAAGTGAAGTGAATATTATAGAACACTAGAGAGCATGTTCCCTTAGAAGAGTGTGATTCTTGTCCCTTAGAAAAATTGATGTGACAACCCATCCCGTGGACCCCACTAGTCCACCGATAGCTTGCCCCCATAAGCCCTAAGCTGGCCCTGCAGGGTATCGATCCTAACCCCTCACGGTGGAAAAGAACTCACATCCAAATCCACCAGCTTATGGTAATCCAAATCCATGATTGTTTTATTTATTTTTAAGTTTGACTCACAAAGTTATAGTAGTCCTTTCAAACATAAAAATTAAAAACTCAACTTTTTTAAAGGTGTCTATTAAACATAATTAAATTTCTGCGTATTTTTTTTTTCCTATTGGAATCGTTCTACGTAAATAAGGATGCTAATAGTAAATATTTGAGTTTTTTAAAAAATCTATTTCTTGGATCATAAATATATATTTAAAATCTATACTATTAAAATGGAAGCATTTTTAATAAGTAGACATAGATTAAGAGATTATTACATGAAATGCCACTCAAATAAGAATAAGGATATGTATAATTTAGAGCCAAACAGTTTGATAGAACAAATATTAAATGATTTTAACACATTATTAACACATAAAAATCGGAAGCAATTAAAACCTATCATAAAATCTAAATAAATCAACCCCCATAGTTAGAGTAGACTTAAAACAACCAATTAAAACCTACCCACATAATTAGCAACATAATCTTTAAGTCCATCGATTAGTAAAATTCAATCTTACAATATCTTCTAAAATAATAACGATGTGTTTAATTTATAAGGGAAATTAACATAATCTTAGCAACTTAATGTAGGAAAAACTCGGAAATTAAAACCAAAATCTCGGAAAGTTAACATAATCTTAGAATATGATCTTAGTTTAATTACTTGCTTAATTATGAAATATTTTAAATTATACTAACTAATATACCTTTTAACCGACCCTAATTGTAGTATCATTTCAAAATGCTATAAATGATAATGAAAGAAAAAAGATTTGCAAAACAATTAAATAATTTACTACTCCTGAAATTAACAGCATACCTTGATCAAATATTTGATTGGATTTTTGGATAGTTTAAACTCCCAAAATTTTAGGAAATTTTGAATTATTGATTCACTAAAAATACTGATTAAAAAATATTTAATCAAGATATTTAATTTTATCTGTTGAGATTTTGATCCTACTAACCCTAATTATCTTCGAGCTATATATATCTTCTTAAAGTTGCACACACTACATAAATTGTTTCATAAAAAGAATATTTTCATCGGCCTCTGAAAAAATTAACCCTGCATAGCTTGGAATACGAGTTGAAAACGGCAGATGATGTTGAATATGTAACCAAAGTCCATCATTAATCTCCTATATTTTATATGGGGTGAGTCTTATTTTTATTTTATTGTAGGTTCACAATTTTTTTATTTATATTCTAAGTAAGGAATTTTGTGTTTGCAGATAGTGGATGACATACATAAAAAGTGACATACATAATACCTAAACCTAAAGAGTGTAAGGAACTAAGGATGCGTCTAGGTTTTGTACATGAGTTAATTTGATCATTTATACACACATAATATAGTCATCATATTTCCTATATATTTACAAGCATTGCCATTGTCTATAAACATTTAAACAATTTTTCATTTACTAAATTTTTTAGAAAAAGATTTATCGTCGATTAAATCTGGCTTTTCATATATTATAATGTACTCATGTCATTTTTTTTTATTGTCTATGGTGTTTAGTCTTAAGATATAAAAGAGAATAGTATGCAATTGTATAGTAGATTTGTGTGTCCACCAACACAACATATATCACAAGGTGTATACATTTATGTCCCATAATGACAATGTTTAATAATATATTTTATAAAACTAATTAGAAATTGTAAATTCACATTATCTGTTTTATTTTCATTTAATTTGTGCCTTATTTAAATTATGTCAATCAACAAAACAAAACAAAACAATGTTTACACATTTAAGAAATAAATAGTAATATTTTATTTTAATTTTATCTATCATAAAAATATTTCCATATGCATTTCTATTTTTGAATATATAAAAAGAAAAAATGTTGACAAACTATTCATGATAAATGGACAGGTGTAGTATATTAAAAATCTCCATATTATTTATTTCAAATATCATGACTAATTATAGTGGGTATAAGATACAAACGTGTAATTCAAAAAATAAAAAACATTATAATGTAAAAAAAATGGGTAACGAGTTAAAGTTTAAATATTTTTGGTAGCTAGATTCAGTTCTCAAAATCTTTAATTTGAGTAAGCGTCAACTTCAGAATGGGTATGTGCCTACTTTAAGATGATTATTTAAAAAAAAAAAAAAAATAGTAGATTTGAATATTTTATAGAGTTTGAGAATATCGGAAATGAAAATACGAGTAATCCGTCATAATCTTTCACCCATTTCTTTAATATATATATTACATATTACATATTAGAAAAAATGATTTATTGAAATGTATGTTACCCACAGGTTTACAAATTCAAGCAAGGCTAATGCATACATTACTCATGTGGTTTCCTAGAGTGAGTTTTCTACTGGCCATAAAATATTAAATTTGTTACCGGAAAAATCTTTCGAGATGAGTTTCACAAGCTTGACTCTTTAGGTCATCTGATAAAAAAAAACTATTCTTTTAGCAGATTTTCCGGTTTGATAGTTAATAGATTTAATAATAATTAATCTAATCAATCACTAATTTGGTTTTTATTTGATCTGGATCCCCTATCACATCAATCCAAATTTCTTGGTGAAACCGCTATTCTTTCAACCTAACATTCACAAAATGAATGTAAAGAACCGATCTTAGTTTCAGTTATAAATGTTATACCTTCTAATTATATGTTACCTATCAAAAAGCAGTACTCTCAACTATGAAGTATGAAACTATTTTTATAATTGTTTTACATATAGATTGAATACATTTTACAAACTAATAGTTTCAAAATAATTTCAAACTATATACAAACATAGTTTATATAAAAAAAAAATCTGGCACATATATAATATATTTCAGACCTCATAATAAATCCGTGCGGTCCGAATCTAGTGAATCTTTAACTGACCCAAGAAAAAGAAAAAAACCACATCAACAATTGCATGAAGCATATTTAACGGAGAAGAAGACAAAACTGAGAAAGAAATAGCTCCAAATTTACATAATCAATGGTTAACTAACTATCAAGAGCTTTTAGAGCTGTTCAAATTTATTAACTAACTATAAAACTACGTTTACCCCCCCCTCTACAATCCAAACAATTAAATCTCTCATATCAACATCTTCTTCTTCCACATGTCAGGTTAATTATATAGAACACAACTGTTTCATGTTCTTACAAGAGCCATGATTTGAGTCTTGATCCATCCCATGCAAGTCTGAATTTCTCTGTAGATCGGCATGTTCTGTGGACACCGCGGCTGCAAGCCACTCACTGCTGTCTCCATCAGCTGTGCCACATCCGCTGGTGGGTAATGCTTCTCTGTGCACATCTGCATGTCGATATAACACAAATAAGTTCATATCAAAACCGCAACTGCATGTATTTCGATCTCAGGCAAGTGAACAACTTTGAATTCTTGATTTAGATTTAGACTTTCAATTTACCTGAATCATGAGCCAAGTTGCAACACAAGAGGTGATAAGCTCTGAAGGTATTTGCGTTTTGTTTTTTCCTGATCCGTCCTGTGATGCCAAACCGTTAATCGGCTCTGCTGTGTTTGAGGGATGATGATCCAAGCTTCCATTGGTATGCTGTTGATGCTTGATACCAGAAGACACTATAGAGTCATCTAGTGGCTGATGTTTGCCAATTGAGTTTAAAGCTTGTTGGACCATATTCCCTGCCTCTTCGTTGTTGTTGTTGTTCTTCCCCGACAATGCAGCCTAGAACCATAAATTGACAACAATTTAAACAAAAGAGATAGTTTTGTTTCACTTTGGCTTCTTTGTATTTAGAGTTTCTGAATTCTTTAAATATATATATTACAACTACCTGCATAGCTGCATCCACCATTGCTTGCGCTATTGTCTTTGAACCACTGACGATTTCAATCATTTCTGGCTCCATTTCCTGGAAAGCAGAATTATGACAGGTGAATTTCTGTAGCTGTTACTATTAGCAATGAGCAATCCAGATATTGATTTACTTTAACTTGACAAAATATGTCTATACTTTAAAACTGAGCTATCAGAAGACAGTTTCCACGGGTATAGCAGATCATTAACTTAAAGCTTATTTAGTTACCTACTATACCCAATAAGGCATACAAATTCATTACCTGCGCATCTGAAGTACGCTGCAGTGTCAGAGGTCGTTGAATTTCAGTTCCTCTTTTTTGGCTATTGGTTGCGACAGATTGATCAGTAGTGTTGGTTGCTAACACTTTATCAAACAAAACTGACTTCCTGATATCATCCTGCAGAGAATTATGGAATTATGCACAGAGTTTACCAAAAGTATGTGGAAAGAAAGACCAACATCAAAGCTTTGACGCACGAGTCAAACGCCCATCTTTGTTTACCTGTTTCGAAGGAGGATTCATGGAGAAGTTGACATTCTCAAGCACAGAAGGAGAGAACAGAACAGATGCATCAGAGTTTGAGTGTCTGTTAGGCTGTGCTTCTTTGCTTATAGACAAGCACTTATCGATTTGCTTCCTCAGACCCTCTGGCATGTATTCCAATGGATTTAAAGGCATGCAGTCAATGTCCTGTCAAAAAAGGGATTTATTAGATCATCTGAGATATACAAAAAGTGGACAAAGAAGCCTAGTTGTGAATCACAAAGAAGTAAATTGTGTCAGCCGAATTGGTATAGTTTGTGATTTACCATAACTAACTCCACGCCCGATTCATCAAACAGAACGTTGCACTTGTTATGATCCACAGTAAGAATCTTGCCATCACGAATTTCCCGTGTCTTAGGATGGATGGCAATGACTCTATTCCCGACTGATAAAGGCCGGGCCAAATCTGTATGAAGCACTTCCCTAGCACATCCACGGACCTCTGTATAATGCTTTCTCACAGATTCACGATATTGTTGGAGCTTATCCCGCTCGTCCTGTAGGAATCTCTCAGAGAATCTCCGAGGTCTTCCGAGGGAACTGGAAAAATACAGAATGAGTAACCTTTTCAAATCTTAATATTTCCATCAACATACACAGGAAAGTTAGTAAACCTTTTAATGACACTCCATTCAAGACGAGTAAGTCTTGGAACATGACCAAGCCCCACATGATTTAGATAATCAGTGAACTCCATCTTTGCAAACCAGGGATAGTCAATAGCACTGTAGAACCATTCAAATATGCACCATCGACGTAGCAATGGATATGACAGACAAGTCGAAACTTTCTCCTGTAAATGAAATGAGCAAATAAAAGACCAGATTTTGGATTCGTATAAGAGAAATGAAGTTAGAGTCTCTACCTTTAGTAATTCATATTCTGAAAACTTTTTGCAACTAAGTGGCTTGTCATGAGTGGTTTCAGAAGATATAGCTCTTTGTTGTAAACTTTTCTTTAAACTCATCTTACGCCTGTTTGGAGGTTTCTGTGGCAAAGTCACTTGACCCGAACCTGAAACTAGTGTAGCTGTCACTACTGCATCCGGTCCAGTTATTTTCTTATCACTAGCTGAAGAAGATTCTTCCAAGGTCTTTGCAGTTTTCAGCTGATTCACTGGACCTTGAACAGAACGTCTTGCTCCGACCAGAGTCTTCAAATTATCATCTTCAGTCGATTCCTGCAATGCAATACACAAAAAGCATGAGAGGACGCACAAGCTATATACAAAAATCAACAAAAATTACTAAAGCATAAGCAGCTTTGATCGAAAGAAATTTGTCAAGGATCCTAACAACCACAGATCACAGAGTACGGCTAAATCCAAGCCAGAAATTGCAAATAGGAGAGAATTAACGCGGATTTTGCATATATATAGATTTCAAAATACCTTAGTATCTAGAGATGATTTTATCTGAATAGACTCTTCAGAAGCTTCAGCATCTAGCACCTGACATTCAATGTAATTTGCATATAGCTAAGTGATGCACATAGCAACGACGAGATAAATAGAAAATCAAAGAGAAAATTGTCTTTCAAACCTTTGTTTTACGTTTTCTTCTTGAAGTGCCAACATCAACGGATTCCTGCACAGACTTTGGTTTACTTTTATCGGCGGCTGAAATTGCATGTAAGAGACTATCTTCTGGCCCTGCTTGTTTTTCTTTTTCTCTGTGATGGCTTGTAGACACGGTTTCCAGAGTGTTAGATTGCTCATCCACGTTGTTCGCTATTCTTTCTTCTTCCCGCTGTGCAGATGATTCTGGATTCAACACAATAAAGTAAAAAATATAAATAGATGAAAGGGGAACATATATTTATTAATGGGTCTCTTCTTTTACCCGCACAATATACATCTTTAATGGCACAACCCCAGATTAATAAAAACAGTCAATGCCAACCTGATTCCATCAAACCCGTCGGAGCCAGTGAAACTGACACATTAGCCAATTCCTTCAGAGCTTCTAATCCATCATCATCACTTCCTTCTGCTTCTTCAACTCTCACATTTTTTCCTTTCTGGGGAACCTCCGCGGAAACAAGTCCTTCAATATCCATCAACAATGCACTATCTCTATCAGCAGCTCCCTTTTTATGCCTCTTATCTCGACTTATTCTCACACTATTCTCAAACATGGAACTATCATGGTGCTTGAATTGAGCTTCCTGTGCTAGTAACTGGCAAAAGCAAAAACAGTAGAAATGTGTTTTCTCAATGATCATGACTACGCTGAAAAGAAATGACAATAACCTTAAATTTCTAGAGCTATAACAAATACCCTTTTTCCAAGCCTAAGTGGTGTGCTGTCACTGAGTTCTGTTCTTCTATATGGAGAGCCTCCTCCCCTTCTTGATGCATAATCATTGGCATCAAGTTGTTTCTTGGCTCTTTTATTTGGTGGAGTAGAGTATTCTCTATTATTCCTCTCACATGTAATTGCTACAAGAACCCGAGGTGTACGTTTCCCAGTGGCGCGTTGCCTTTTTTCTGCAAAAAAAAAAAAGAAGGTAACAAATTTTACGTTCTTGAACATGAATTTTGTTACTCTGACACAGAAATCCACGAGACATGCTTACGCTATGAATGCTCTGAATTAAAAAGTAAAATAAAAGGCAGCTTGTTTTAGCATCTTTGAAACCATAAATTTTGAAAACACAATTTGGGGGAAGTAATGATTGTACCATAAGCGTGTGTATGCTTCAAGTGTGAGAGGCATCCTTCTGCTGATGCAATTGAATGGGGTGGAATAACTTCCTCTTGAAAATCAGTAGCCTGAACTTTAGCACGTTTGCGCTTCAGATGTTTCCTCAGTACTCCAGAGGCATCATGGTCTTCTCCTTCACTTTCGCTCCCCTCCTAGAAAAAATTACCATATAAGCATGTAGAAACTGGACCAAAAAACTTTACTAAACAGACAATCTGACCCAACCAATTAACCACATGTCTCGTTTTCATGAAAAATATACTCTTCAACTTTCCACCTGAATTATCAAGCAGGAAGTCAGGTAAGATGAAGTTTAATAAAACAAACAACTCACCATGACGCTGTAATGATCAGTCATCATTGCAATGAGGCCAGCTACAGAAGCAGTTCCCTCGGGCAAGGATAAGTATGCCTGGAAGAAAAGGAAAACCAAATGAATGATAAGGTATTCAACTATTCATAATGTAGTTCTAAAGCCTAAGGCAAATAATTTCCATGTCAATACTAAAACAAAACTGAAGAGAGAGATAATCTTGAACTCTCATCATACCCGATTCATAGAAAAGAGAGCTTCCACCATCTCAACAGACCGGTTATTCCGGACAGCAGCAGCTACCTAAAGATGTTTCCAGAGAAAGAAGTAGTAATCTTAAGACTTTTGAAAAGTCATACAAAAAAAGATTTCAGAAAGTACTTACAAAAAAAAAAAAAAAAACACAGTTTACCTTTTGCCAGTCTCCCACATGCTTCCGATAAGCATCATAGAAACGCTCAAGCTCTCCTTTGGTCCACTGAGGTCCCAATTTGTCAGTCAGTTTCCTCTTCTACAATGAGAAGAAACACCCCCATAGTCAACAAAAAGAAAAAAAAAAAATACAAGTGAAGGAACATCAGATTCAGCTATCAAGAAACCAAAGATACAAAAAAAGAGCGAAATAGAAGAGAAGAGAGTCTCTAATATATAAAACTCACTCGTTGCTTGGTTTTGGTGGAGCTCCCAACATTATTGATATCAGGAGAAGCTTCACTGATGAGGCGCTTGTTCACACTCTTCAACTTCCTACTGGGCGCCATAATAAAGACTTGATTTCCTGATTTCTCTGCCCAGTGGATCCCAACGAACCCGATCTGACCAAGATACACGACGTTACAATTGATTTAAAGAACAAAAATTTCGCAAAACCCCAAATTTTCAATTTCCATCAGTACGTCGATTGAGAGACTTAGAAATTCAAAAACTTCAGTCCGCAGCATCAATAAAGAAAACAAAGAATCTCCCAAATCGGAATTCAAAAAAAAAAAAAAAAGAAGAAGAAACCAGATTCAAATTACCCAATACTCTCTCAATCCAAACAGAAACAATCAAATTCACAACTTCGAATCCAAAATCACCTTTTTTGTAAAAAAAGAACTTCGATTTAAAAAAAAAAATAAATAAACGCATCGACGAACCAGAATCCACAGATCCCAAAACCAATCCAACCATAACACTCCTCTCCAATAAAAATCGAATAAAGTGAAGTTCAAAAAAAATCCCAATTAGTTCTGTTTTTTTTTTTAAAAACCCTAAATCAAAACAACAGATCTAACTCACCGATTACACAGCTCAATAAGAACCGACAAACGAAGCAAATCGGAACGCCACTCGGAGAAGAAGAAGAGAGAAAAGCTCACAAAAAACCTTGTTCGAGAGATCGATTAGAGGAAGAGGTTTTAAAGAGGGTGAGGGAGAGAGAGAGAGAGAGAGAGAGAGAGATGGAGAAAAAAAAAAAGGATTGATATGAAATTAGAAGAGAGAAGAGGTGAAGAGAGGCGTTGCCGCGAAACTTGAATAAAAAGGACACAGACTTGAGAGAACTCTCGTAAGCCAATAGACACTTCCCCCTTTTTATTTCGTCATTTTTTTTTTTTTTTTTTGAGTATATCAAAAGCTTGTGTTATTTGATCTGACACGTACACGTGTCTTTTCATTTTGTTGACCGTTCGATTTTCTTGGGTTTCTTTTAGGGTTTGTGGTAACGGATACATGGGATTATGTTTGAAAATTACCCAATTTTTTCTTTATAAATTTAATATTAAATCATCTTTTGTGATGTAGAAATTTGCTTTTGCACATACTTTTTATTCCTTTTTTTTTTACAGATTTTAATAGGATATAATTATCATATGTGTATACATTGTTCTAAAACATTTAATATAATTATATTGAAAATGTGAAAATTAAAGTAATATGCATTATGTAAATTTGAATTAATTTAGGTAGTGACAATGGTAAGATACTAAATAATATGGTCTTGTCAAATCTATATAGAGCATTAATACAATGTAAATATGTTGTCATATTTGTATTATGGATCACTCATAATTGTATATTTTTTTCTTACTTATATTACCACGCGTCGTTCTACGCCTGGTTATTTTCTTATATAACAAAAAATCTCTTTAATATATATCCAAATACGTAGAGAATGCATAATTTAATATATCACTGTTTGATATTTTTATAATTTGACTATGAGAAAGAATCTACCTTGGATTTTTTTTTTTTTAAAAAATCCTTCCAAGAATATAACAATACATTCAATCTATGGATCATTACTATTTGGCTTTCTCATAAATTGATTATGAGATAATCTATCGTAAATTTTCTTTAAATATTCCAAATAATTAAACAATTTTTTTATGTTGTGAGATATGAGAAAATCTATCTTGCATTTTCTTTAAATATTCCAAATAATTAAACAATTTTTTTTATGTTGTTAGATTTTAGGTTATGTAGATTTTTGTAGTGTGTTATGAAGATGTCCATCATGATTGTTGGTCAAAGAGAACAAATGACACTCCTAAAAGAATAATTACTTCAAATGTATTATTAAATTTCCTTGATTTTCAAAACCTCCACTTGGTGCTTCATGAGTTGTTTGTAAAAAAAGTTTCTAATATATAATTCATGTTCAACCATACTTAGTATGAGACATTTTGGAAGGAGCCCAATAACAAATCTGTGTGGGTTTTACCATCTCGGGTCAAAACGAACAATATCATATTAGTGGGGAACCTTGATTTAAGGGAGAGTACTGTTGGATACAAACCAAAGTCTCATATCCGAAGATTAGAAAAGAAGTTTCTAATATATAAGTCAACTTCAACACTACTTAGTATTAGACATTTCGGGAATGAGCCCAATAACAAATCTGTGCGTGCTTTGCCATCTCGGACAATATCATACTAGACTTAGAAAGCCCAAGTGTGATACTTTCTCTCGTAATATTCAGATCTTCCCTTTCTTTAAGTTTTTTCTCAGTTTAGATCGCTAGTCTCTAACTTTTGGCGGCTTTCATAATGCCAAGGTCAGGATTTTTTTTTTTTTTTTTTTTTTTTTTTTGTCTTTTTGTCCATATATTGTTTTGGTCTTTAGCGGATCTATGCTCCATTCAGTTTTGGGTTTTGGAAAGAAATTGAAAACTTTTTTAAAAAATATTATCACATGTTATAGAGTCTTTTGTATCATTATAATTTAAAATACAACATAGCAATTGTTTTATAGATATTAACCTTAGGAAAAAATTCGAAAATTATATGATTATTAAATTATAATATTATTGAGACCATATTTTACATAAGAATTTCAAAAAAATATATTATCTTATTATATTATCGAATTTTATTATCTTTTACATAAGCCCAATTCGGGACCAACAAAATTTATTAATTTATCGTGTTTATTAATTTATAGAAGTTTTACGTATATGATAATAAAGACTAAAGATAATTTTACCCACATTTCTCTGACAGTATATTCAGGGTTTCAGACTAGATATTCAACATTTTCAGATTGTGGGTTTAAATTTTTTGAATCAATAACTAGTTTTCAGTTAATGTTCAACCTAGAATTTGAAATATTCCAATAAAATCATAATCAATAAAACATTATTTAGATAACTGTTACAATGAAGCTTGACAGAAAATATCAGATTTGCAAATGATCAAATTTGAAGATAATTAATTGGATTGAAACTGGAAAAAAAAATGTAAAGAACAGACCGGTCTAAATATTGATTTTCCTATTCAAGGTTTTTATCTTCTTAAAGGGCGGCACAGCTTTGTTGGAGAATCCCTGATAGGCGACAATGGGTATTTCTTGTGACAAGATGCGTGCCACTGGAGGCAAGCAGAAGCAATGTAGGAAAAAGCAAAAGTATGAGATGGGAAGGCACCCTGCCAACGCCAACCTCTCAAACAACAACAAGACGGTAAAAAGAATCCGAGTTCCTGATAGAAACGTTAAGTACGCTTGGGGAAGTGAAGCAGTTACCCACAACACCAGAATCCTTGATGACTTCGTCTACAATGCATCCAACACCGAGCTTGTCGTCGGTACTAAAACACTTGTCAAGAGTGTTATATATATGTTCTTCAGGTGGATGCTGCTCCTGTTATCTCCAGAACTTTGGTGTTTAGGCTGGCCGCAAGAAGAAGAATGCTGCTTCTTCCACCAAGAAGGATTGAGAGGAAGGTGATGAGGTACCTCGTCTCCTGACGAGACCAAGAAGAGTTGGATTTCTACATGAAGAAGATCCACAGAAAAAAGGGCAAGGGTGCTGCTTAAGAGTCTGGTCTTTGCCTAATGCTTTTGTCTTGCAACATGTTTTGAGTTTCAATTGTCTGAGGAACTATGTTTTTGGATTACATTGTCTCTGATATTACTGATGAGGAAAAGATAACCTAAAAAGGCCTCTTCAGCCAAATCAAAACTAAACCAAACTGTACGGACCTCCACTGATTGATTTAGTGGAGCAGCAATATCTGCTTGTTTTATTATGAAAGGCGGTATAGATGAAATTACAGCACGATCCTGTTTTTTTTTTTTTTTCGCATCATCAAATCTACCTCTAATCCCATCTTTTACAGTTCTATAACCACCTCTGTAATGCAAAAATAAAACTATAAGAAACACTTCTAAGAAATGTTTATCTTTACAGTTTAGAAGACATGGGGTCCAACGCTGCGATTTCCGCATACATTTTGGAGATGGCGTCTGCAAAGTAAGCTTTTGCTTGAGGTCTCTTGATCTGTTTCAAAGTTTTAAACACATAAATTATAGAGATTCCGAGGTAAAGTAACAAAATTCATTGTGGCTATCAACTTCACATTGTTATTGGTTACCTTGAATGTTGGTGTCAGAAGTCCATTCTCTAAAGTGAATGGCTCTGGTACCAAAGTCACAGCCTTTGCAAACTCAAATCCTCTCAACTGTATTAGCACAAATTTAAATTGGTGAGTTGATAGTTTTTTTTTTTTTTTTTTTTTTTTTTTTTTTTGTGACAGATAAGATTATTTGAGGCAAGTCTTGTTTTTTACCTGAGCTTCTTTTCCAACACCATCCATCTCGGCAAGAACAGCCTTTCGTGCTTTTGGATCGTTACAGAGCTGTCCTAGATGCTCATACTGCAATCAATAAGAAAAGATTTTAAGAATTTGAGATATTTGCTGTAAAAGAAGCAGAGGAAACTCTGTAATATCATTGAGTTAGAAATAGTACCTTAATGCCTTCTGATGCAGCCCACTCTTTCATAACATCTGGGTCAACTGAAACAATAGCTACTAGAGAAGAATTGAAGCTATCTCCTACAATACACATTATGGCTAGGTTGAGAAATAGCACAAGTGAAGCACAAGCCTGTTTGGTTTGGTGGAGAGAGCAGAATCTTTTGCTTACCGTGTATGAAACACTGCGAAACAAATCTACATTTGGTATAAACATTTTCGATCTTCTCTGGTGCTATATATTCTCCTTGCGCCAACTTAAATATGTTCTTCTTCCTGTCATGAACATTGAACCATGTCAACTCTTTTACAGCAAAGAAAGAAATATCAGGATTGTTTTCGATTTACAAAACCTGTCTATGATCTTGAGCCGACCACCAGGTAACCACAACCCAATATCTCCTGTGTGTAGCCAGCTATCCTCATCAATAATTTCTCTCCTGCTCAAGTAAATGTGTCAGGACTCATGTCTGCTTATCAATATATATATAACCAGAGCCACTAGTAAAACTGGAAATTGTGTTACGTTTGTTCTTCATCCTTGTAGTATCCTTTGAAGATGATTGGCCCTCTTACACAGATCTCACCACGCGGGTATGGTTGATCTTCCGATGTGTAATTCATCTCGGGAACATCCACAAGTTTTACCTCTGACGAAAAAAACATTTTCAAAACACAAACCATTCATACATATTGGAACCGTAGGTCTTGCCAAGTTTGGATTCTGATATAACACATTGCTTACCACACGCTGGATTAGGGGATCCGACATGGCCAGATAAAGTGTCACCTTCATCCATAGAACTTATGACACAAGAAGTCTCGGTCATACCATACCCTTCACGCACCGAACATCCAAAGCATCTGTGTTCATCATGATGACCAAATACCATATTATATTTGTTTGATTTAGTTTCAGATTCGTAAGAATCAGTGACAGTGAAACCATGGAAGAATGGTTCAAACAAAGAAAACCAGAATAGAAAACTTACACTCTCAAGAAATCCATGACATCAGGAGACAATGGAG
The DNA here is from genome assembly GCA_023657505.1 of Camelina hispida. NCBI lineage: Eukaryota > Viridiplantae > Streptophyta > Magnoliopsida > Brassicales > Brassicaceae > Camelina > Camelina hispida. Next base: position 23,367,418 of record CP094637.1, read on the forward strand.
AAGCACCAGACCCCATAAAGCGTACACGTCCACCAAGCTTTTCTTTTATTTTGTTGAAAACCAGTTTATCCCAAAGTGCAGAAGGATTCCGCCCTGAAGAATTCACACATGAGAAAAAGAAAGAATTAATGCAGAAAGCTTGAAACAGGTCTACTTTGGTTCACTTATTAAACTGTTTCTATTAGCAGACAATACCATTTATGATCGCTTTCTTCTTTGAGTTATAGGCAATTTCGAAAAGCCTTTTTTTCATAACCCCAGATGATTTCACGGCACTTGTAATTCTGTGGAGATTAAGAGTAGCACATAGAACCACAGAATTTCAACAATAAGTAACTGAAAATTACATGGGAAGTATGAGAGTGATATTTTTACCCATCATATATTCGATTATATAAGCGAGGGACACTACAGAATACTGTTGGCCTTAACACAGCAAAATCATTCATCAGCTTCAAGACATCCTGTCCAAAGAAGTATATACATTAGTCTGATTCCGTACCACAAGTTCATTTCATATGTTACAAGACATGAGCTCACGTACCCCCTGATAGAAACCGATAGCAACACCACCATACACCGCCAAAATCTGATTTGCACGTTCATATATGTGTGCCAACGGAAGATATGATATGTAACTAAAGATAAACTGAGTTAAAGATCTTTTCTATTATAAGAATATATGTAACTATGTGTGTCACTTCTGAAAGGAAATGTTCAACTCACATATCTGAAGGTAAAAATTCTATTGCCACACTGGAACCAGCGACATTTGCGATCAAGTTTCCGTGAGTCAACACAGCACCCTTCGAAAACAAACAACATATGAAATCAATTATATAGTTAAGTGTTTAGCCTTAAAGTGATTCATTCACCTGTCAACAAGAAGAACTGGAAACAACGCACCTTTGGTGTTCCTGTGGTTCCACTTGTGTAGCATATGGTTGCAATGTCTTCGGGCTTTGGAGGGAAAAATGGATGTAAGCTACTTCGACCCTAAAAGATAACCAGTAGCAACATGAAGTCTCTTTCACTACCAAGCAAAAGCCATTACAAAAACAGAGGCATTTACAGTTGCTATAACACAATAACCATTCATATAGCTAGTGACAAGATAACACCACACGTCTAGTTAAAACCCCTTGTAGAAGACTACCTGACTCAATAGCTTTTGGTATGATACAATTTTGACTCCAGTTCCTTGGGGAAGTGATGGCAAATGCTCGTCCGCTCCTCCCACCACCTTATCACAGTGCAAAAAAGATATATTTATAAGTAAAAAAATACTACAGTATATGAAGTTACACATTTGAGAAGAACATACCACAATAAGACGAATGGATGGGATTTCCGCTAGGAAGCTTAGCAACTGCATAGTTCCCAACCAAAAAATAAACACAACTCATGATTGTAAGTGCTGCATTTTAGCCTGCACATTAATAAACCAAAAGACACTTACAGTATTTAAGGTTTGTGGTACACAAAATATAGCCTGCAGAGTAGCATGATTCACAGCAAACTTTACAGCATCTGGACCTGCGTAACCAGTAAATCATATTAAAGAGAGACAAGTCATGCAACCCCAAAAATTAAAGAGAAAAAAAAAAATCAAATTCAGATTGGTTACCAAGTGTATCGTATAAAGGAACAGAGATAAATGAATATGCTGCACAAGCATGATCCGCAATTAACCATTCTGGTCTGTTAATAAAATAGAGTCCAACGCAAGCTCCCTGTTCCATTACATGAGGACAGTACTTTTTCTTTAAAAAAAAAAAAAAAAAAAAAAAAAGAACCTGGCTGATAAAATCAGCTTGAATACATAATTTTGATGGAGCTGCTTGAGCTAGTTCATACTGCATAAGTTTTATAATGAACACGTTCAAATTAGAGTGAAACTTACATGGCTAATTCCATGAAACAAGAGTCCTGAACCAATGGCTTGTCGTTCAGAAGCTGTTTCTGCATAAGTCATCCATGTGTACCTTCAAAAAGCATATCACAGAAACATGGAATCCTACCCTCAGGCTCGATAGGTAACTAAAATCTCAATGCACAAGAACAGTTTTAAAACTCACTCTCCAACGGTTCCATCAAGCCGAACTCGTGTACCCAGATACTTGTTATCAGGATATGTTTCAACAGCATGTCTGAATCCACAAAAACGTAAAATCCAGCATTAAGGTCACAAACTAAAGCCAACCAATTAAACAAGCTCAAAGAAGTAATCCACTCAAATTAACTTACACAAAATTGTCATGTAAAGTCCCGATTTCAGGATGATCCTGGAACCTACTAATGAGCTTCGTAGGCGACTTTGCAGATCTAACACGACAAAAACAAAAAACAAAAAAAAAGACAGAATTTTTCACAAACTCATACACTTGTTAAAAACCAAACAAAGAAAAGAGTGTTTTTTTTTGGACCTGTAGACATTCCATTTTCCAGTATCCAGCTTCTCTGGAAGCACCACACTATAGCTATCCTCTATAGAGAGAAAACAATTCAAAGCTCTCAAACTCAAGAAACAGAGAACTCAAAGTGGTACAAAAAAGCTAATCTCAGGTGCTTACCGTTTAAGAAAGGTGAAGCAGAGGCGGTGGCGTTGAGGAAGAGAGATGTTTGGTCGTCGGCCTGAGAAGAATCCAGGTGAGATCGAACGGTTTCAAGACGACGTTGTGCCGGCGATGAAAATTCCATTTTTTCTTTCTCGATGATTTTTGCGTTTTTTAGAGGAAGAATACGAAATAAACTGATCAACTAAAGAAAATGACGTAACAAATATATAAATTAAAACACTGAAAGATGAAAATGGTATGTAATCTTTCCCTAAACCACATATTTTGGAGTATGTACATTTCTCACATATCGCTTACGTCAAATAAGGCACGCTTCTCTATGTGGATAATTAATTTTACAATTTCAATAAATATTTGATCTTTATCAACATGTCCATGGTGTTTAAGAAGCAAAGACTCAAAACATTCATTGCCCATCAAACCTGGACTGTTTTGTTGTGATTGGTCACGGTGTGACACTGAAATAGTGAAATCTTTGCAGCTGATTCACTCAGCCACTTGTATTCTCAAGGCTAACATATATATACTCACTCACATAAGTTCTCCCGATCTCTCGAGTCTTGAACAAAAATCTTACAATTCTTTGGCTTAGGCAGAGTTGCTATAATATGCGTCATATCATCAAAAAGCTCAGTCGTTGTTCAGAAGCAACCACTGGAATCTTTAAGCAAAATATGTGGACTTGTTATGCTGTTGAAGATCTCTGGACCAGAAAGAGATTTAATGAAACACACACAGAGGAACTGCATTAAAACTCTTAGCGAGTACTAATTATATTTCATTATGATGTATTAGCATACAAAGATATACAGTATACTCTTTTGTTACATTTCTAGTTCCAAACAGTTTAAAACACTTGGGAGAGGATTATCATCTCTACATTGATTTCATAAACCTGTTAATCGATGAAAAAATTCCAGCGGCTTGGCTCAATAGAGATGGCCCTTCTTCATCTGATTTCTCTTCTACGCCCCCATATATTATCTGCAATATAAGAAAAAACATTTCATCATATGAAATTGCAGCAAAACAAGCTTATGTAACTAGGATATGCACCAAATTCTTTCATCGTGTAAGGATTTGTCAACTCAATAAAATCATAGGAACGAAATCTAGTAGTCAATTAACCTCAAGATCCTCGGCATCAGGTCGACCGATGAGTTCTTTAGCGAGTAGGTACCGGCCTGGTATGTCTTTATTATCATAGAAGACTTTCCATTTTCTAGAAAATAGTAAGGATAAAAAAAAAAATAAAAAAAAAATGATCGTTAAACTGTATCTGCATGGACTTAATCAGATAAGAAAAAACCAAGTCTTGAGTCTTACCCAGGATAACACCTGAAAACAGCACCAGCAGCCAGAGGTCTCATAGAGTAAACCGTAGTAAAAGAACTATAAGAGCCAAAATGATAAGAACAGTTATTGATGATGTTCAAGTCAAAAAAAGCTTGTCAAGAAGTCTCATTAAGAATTTTTCCTTTTTACCTTAGGAAGTAACGTCTTAGTTTTCTCACGTTAAACCCAACCCCGACTTCCTCGCTTATAAGACGAGGGTTCCACATAATGAGAGGCCTTGGCTTGAAAGAATACAAAGAAATGTCTTCTTGATGTTAGAAGAAAAGGTTCTTGGCAAAGTCAAAATTAGGATTGAGAGAGAGTTAGTTACCGGGTCATCAGCAAGCCCTTTTGCAATTTTCTCAACATATTCCAGCATTTGGTAATCAGGAACAACCATGACAATAATCTCATCTTCTTTCTCCACTGGTTTCCGGTCACTTAAGCTGCATCACAACAAGAAGAAGAAACATGACTGCATATTATTCCTATTTTCACAGACTTTGTTGAAGTAGAACTATCAAAGCTCTCAGGATGAAGCCAGCATACCTAGCAAATCCAAAAGTTGCATCCTTCCACCGATATTTGAGCAATGCAGCAGCTCCAGCATCTGGAAATACGGCTTTAACTCTCTAGCAAAACCAATTCCAAGCACTAGGAGTTATTGTTACTGACTGACTGGATCAAATGTTTCATGTAAAGAGGTTTCAAAAAACCGTTAGCTCACCTCACAACCTGTTTCTTTCATGAGAGTCTCCAAGAAAACACGCGAAAGGTCCCAAAGTTCAGCTTGTGCACCTTCATCATCCAAAAACTGCAGCTGAGGAATTAAGAGCTCCACCTGCAAGATTTGAGTGAGTCATAAATCTAAGAGCTGATTACCAAATCTCTTTCTAAAGTCCATCAAACATTACAGATTGAATCACTATCCCTCACAATAGCTCTTGTTCCTCCGGAGTTCACAAATGCCGCACCTGCTTCACCTGATTGCCTAACAGCTCCTTCCAAATCATTAGGCAAACAGCTGAAACAAAAGAAAAAAAAAAAAAAGACATCATTTTTAGCCTTATGTTCCACAAAACTGTTACAGAAATTGACGAAAGTGATCAACTTTGAATTAAATCCAATGGTTCTTTCCTTCACAATGATAAGAAAACCCCAATTCACAGAACAAAAAAAAAAAGTGTAATCGAATAAAGAATGGACGAAATTACTGAACTCATCGACGTCTTCTTCTTCTGGTTCTTCTAATGGTAGTTCCTTTGAAACAGAGGAAGTAGAAGCTGACGTGGTTTGTTCAAGAGGAGACTCACCCTGAAACTTGTCGAATTTGACACATGTTCTTAGTCTCGAAGTGGGAGAAGCAGAGAAGCCGCTAGAGAGAGAAGGGGAGAGAAATTGGGTGGTGGAGAACGAACAACTACGGAGAAGATAGCCATGGAAACAATTTGGTGGCACTGAAGAACAAGCCATGGCAGAAACGAGCCTCCTGATGCCGAATATTCTTCTATGAAATTGAAATAGATTTGTTCAAACAGAGGGTTGTCTATGTTAAATTATCATATTCAGGGGTTTTTAATATAAAAAACCCAAAGTTTAGGGGTTGTTTCTTAATTTATAAAAACTTTTATCCTTTTCTTCGTTGAAACGCTCCAAGCTGAACCAGAGGTTTGAAAACTTATAAACAAAAAAAAGGTTAGGATCCGTTTCAGTAACCCGAAACCCGGATTCGAATCCGGATCCATGATCTCTCTCACGCACGCTCCTCCTCTTTGGGGTAAATATGATTATAGACGTTACAAAGCTTCTTTAGATCCAACGGCTCTTACTCATCTAAATTCAAATTCTCCCCAATTTACCTACAAGACTCTCCTTCTCTCTCTCTAATTCTTTCACAATCTCTCTCTAGTTCTTTCACAATCTTTCTCTCTCTCTCTCGCTCTCGCTCTCGCTCTCGCTCTCGCTCTCGCTCTCGCTTTAATTCAGAATTTAGGATTCTCTGTTCTTTGGGTTCTTTATCGCAGATCCGCCATGGAAGGAGGTATTATGTTATGTATGGAAGGAGGTATTATGTTCGTTCTGTTTATTGTGATTTATGCTTACAGATTCATCATGATTGATCTGTGATATTTTTTTGTTTGATTCGTTTTGTTTGATGGTTTCGCAGATCATCTAGGGTTTATTTCAGATCAAAATCAAGAAATTAGCAACGATGGTGATTTGTCGAAGGAGTTTTCTGCTACAAATCACAATTCCGATTCTGGTAAGGGTTTATTTTTTTTTTTCTTCTTTGGGGTTTCTCGTCGTGAATTGTGATTTTCAGTAGAGAACTTATTTTTGTTGCGATTGCGAAATTGTGAATTAGATCGGTTCTCTCCTTCAATTATCAGAATTAGGTTTTTGGGGGTCGCTAACATATCCCGTGAATCTTCTGGAAACTTTTGTTTGGTAGACTATATAGTATGTATTTGTAGATTCACTTGCGTCTTTGACTCTGAAATATGATATGACGTTACTGATTTGGATGAAACAGTGGAAGAAAGTGAGAATCCAGTAGTTTCTCCTGCCAATGGACCAACGCTTCCTATTTTGCAGAAGTTTATCGACTTCAGTGACAAAATTAAGGTACTCTACTTTCTTTCTCCTCTTCTTGAATTAACACTATTACGACAGTTCCTTCTGAATTTTGCAATAGTAACCTGAGGTTGTTTCAAGATGAAATATGAATTTTGCTTCTGCTAGTGTTTTATGTTCACCCTTTTTATATTATGTCTTAGGTCTTGAAGGATGAACATGCTTTGGTATCGAACCACGTGAAAGAGATCAAGAATTTTTCCTTTGTAGAACCTGAAATTTCCAAGGCTCTCCAGCTTTTGAGTCTGTACCTTTCTTGTCTTAATATTAGCAAAACTTGTTCGCTTTGGTTGTCACCTGATATTCGTTAACGTGTTTTAATGGCAGCTACTAAGCTTGGAACTCTGGAAGAACACTACTTGAAAGAGTCATCAGAGAGGAAACGGTTATACAATGAAGTGATCGAACTTAAGGGAAATATCAGGGTCTTTTGTAGATGCAGACCTCTAAACCAAGCTGAAATAGCAAATGGCTGCGCTTCTGTAGCTGAGTTTGATCCATCACAGGAAAACGACCTCCACATACTTTCATCTGATTCTTCCAAGAAGCATTTTAAGTTTGACCATGTCTTTAAGCCTGAAGATGGCCAAGGTAAATTGAGACACTACCTTTGCAACTTTTTTTTTCTAAACCTATGATCTTCGTACACTACACCTAACGATCTAATCTGACTGTACCTTCATTTGCAGAGACTGTTTTTGCACAGACAAAACCTATAGTTACTTCTGTGCTGGATGGATATAATGTCTGCATATTTGCCTATGGCCAAACTGGCACTGGCAAGACATTTACCATGGAGGGAACACCAGAGAATAGAGGAGTGAACTATAGAACCTTAGAAGAGCTATTTCGCTGTTCAGAAAGCAGAAGTCATCTCATGAAGTTTGAGCTATCGGTTAGCATGCTGGAGGTTTATAATGAGAAGATAAGGGACCTCTTAGTAGATAACTCAAACCAGCCCTCTAAAAAGTAGGTCTTCCATTATTTTTGTTTGGTAGTAGAATAGACCGCCTTACAATTTATCTCTTTCTTGTTAAGAAAAACAAAATTAACGGTATGTGTTGTGTGGATAAAGGTTGGAGGTTAAGCAATCAGCAGAAGGGACACAAGAAGTCCCAGGATTAGTCGAAGCTCAAGTTTACAATACAGATGGAGTGTGGGATCTGCTCAAGAAAGGGTATTGTGTTAGATCTGTGGGTTCAACAGCTGCAAATGAGCAAAGCAGCCGATCTCATTGGTAAGCAAAATAGAGTTTAGAATCTAAAATCATGTGAAACGAAACCTTTTACATACTTATTATACCAACCAGAGATTTATTTTTGTTCAGCTTGCTGCGAGTGACAGTGAAGGGAGAGAATTTGATAAATGGTCAGAGAACCAGAAGTCATCTTTGGTTAGTGGACTTGGCTGGCAGTGAGCGAGTAGGAAAGGTAGAAGTTGAAGGAGAAAGGCTGAAAGAATCTCAGTTTATCAATAAGTCGCTTTCGGCACTCGGTGATGTTATCTCTGCCCTTGCATCCAAAACAAGCCACATTCCTTACAGGTATTTCCCAACTCCCTTCCCCTTCGTCAAGACATTTGCATATGAGATATCCTGGTTAATGTTCATGACATTTTTTTCCCTCCTTTTTTGCGACTCCAGAAACTCAAAGCTCACCCATATGCTGCAAAACTCTTTGGGTAAAGTACCAAATTTCCTCTTTTTTTCTCCTTTTTCTGGGGCACATGATTCATACGACATCTTGTTTTTCATCTGAATGGTGTGTCTATTTCATTGTGACTTATACAGGTGGAGATTGCAAGACATTAATGTTTGTCCAGATTAGCCCAAGTTCCGCGGATCAAGGAGAGACACTTTGCTCCTTAAATTTTGCAAGTAGAGTCCGGGGAATTGAAAGTGGACCTGCCCGGAAACAGGCAGATGTGTCTGAACTACTCAAGTTAAAACAAATGGTAACGTGATTCCTCCAACTTGAGTTCATTTAAGCTTTAACATATCTTAAGCTGATTTTTCTTTTTGTTGTCTCCTTTCTAACAATAATAAACAGGCCGAGAAGCTGAAACAGGAGGAAAACAAAGAAACAAAGAAACTGCAGGACAGCGTGCAGGAACTAAAGCTACGCCTCAGTGCTAGAGAACAAATATGCAGAGGACTTCAAGATAAGGTAGTGCGTGTCAAATAAATAGTGGATTCAGTATGTTCTGTGTTTTCTTCTTCTAACTAACGGTTAAAAACTAAATCATGTTATAGGTTCGAGATCTGGAAATTCAACTAGCAGAAGAAAGAAAGACCAGAATCAAGCAGGAGACACGAGCTCTAGCAGCTGCATCAGCATCATCGACAACATCTAAACATATGAGAGAGACACTACCCACAATCACAGAGAAAAAACCACCTTTGGCTCCTACAAAAATGCGAATGCCACTCAGAAGAATCACAAACTTCATGCCCCAACAACCATCTCAGGGTCCTTCTAAGAGATTCTCTGATACAACGTTCAAAGAGAATAGTAATAATAACAGCCTCAGAAGACCATTCAAAGAGAATAATAACAGCCTCAGAAGATCATCACTGATGGACGTGAGTACTCTAATGAAATCAAGAAGAAGCTCCATCGCATTCAGACCAGCTCCTCCATCAGCCATCGGATCAGGCAATAAAACCGTCCTGGCCAAAAGAAGAGTCTCAATTGCAACGTCTAGACCAGAAACATCATCGTCATCTATGACAACACCAGCACGCCCTCCTCCTTCATTCAGAGGTGGTGACCCGAGAAAGGCGAGATACTCTAAGCTCTTCTCTCCAGACCACAATCTGGTGACTCCGAATGCAATGAAAAACAGCAGATTCATGAAGAGTCCTCTTGGAGGAGGAGGGAGCTCATGGAAGCCGAGCCATCCTACGGTAATTGCATTGCAGAAGAAGGCGGTGGTATGGAGTCCCCTTAAGTTCAAGAACAGAAGACCATCCCTCGTAGCGATACGATCTTCTTCTTGTTCTTCTTCATCCGCCTCTGACATGCTTAGGAGGGAACAATAGGTCTCTGGATTTATTTTTATTCACTGTCTTTGTGAAAGTGTTTGCTTTTAAAAACATTCAGGTCGTCGTCTGTAAAACTTTTAAGATAGGATTCTGTTTCTTTTCTTTTTTATCGTCAAATTGTTAAACTCTAAAGAGATCTTGTGCAATGGTTTTTGCTCAAATTCATACGGATGCTTAACCGTCTTTCCTCAAATTCATACATCACCGAGATGCTATGCACAAGTTCTTGTGAGTTCGAGAGCTCAGCTAACTTCAAGATTCATCAACGACAGTCAGGTCATCGATGAACCCTCTATGAGCAATCCAGCACGTATGCATGCATCAGAATCGAGTCACATCCGCGCAAGGATGACACGCACAAATCGAGAAATGGTCCAAATTTTTTTGCAAAATATCCCAGATCGATTTGTTCTTTCCTACAACCTCAAATATTCAATGGAAGGCCTAACTAAACACTGGAAGGTGACACCGTTTGCAGCAATATCAGGGCGACGATAGAGAAAGAGAAGCAGACCATACTGGTATTCATGCCATCAGTACCAAGAGCTCGTTCTCGGATCACTTACAACGATAGTAGTAGTGTTCGGTATTGGCTGTTCGGGTTTGTCCAAAGCACAAGCCTTGAGTTTAAAAAAAAGTATATTTTTCAGTCTATTTCGGCTTCTCCAACGCAACAGCCAAGTTCAAAATTACAGGGTCTCTCCAGTCATAAGCAGCCAAAAAGAACTGGAACTTAGTCAAGAAATCTCCCAAAGTTTTGATTTTTCCGCCTAAGGCAAAAATAACACCAGCTAAACTCGGTAAGTATCAACTGCAGCAAAGCTCAGAAGATCGTTTCCACTATCAAGATTGGGGCCAAGGCTAGTTTCACCATTGTAGGAAAGAAAAAGTCTAGGAAAGATTGCTAAAATGAGTCAAACGAACAAGAAGAGTGACAAATTTTGGTAACAGAATGATTCTCAACGGGATATATTGGGTGAGCAATAGCGTTCTGTGAAATTTGGTTGCAAATGTAACTATCTTGGATCCAAGATCATCCTTTTAACTCATGAAAGAAGAAGCGGACACATCCAACTGGGTGTCGATTTCTTTTTCTCTTTTGTTTCTTTTCTAAGAGTTGAAAAGTGTTGCTGGGTTAATTCGGAGAACAGGTTAAACATGAACAAGATTGCACATAACAACAAGACAAAGTTCTATTGTTATTGAAGATATCAACACAATGTGAATGTCTATTGGCAATGTTCTCTTTTTTTTTGGGTAGTCCCTAAATATTCTTCTTCCACAACTACTTCAAACAAAGCCCATTTCCATTAAACTTCTAAAAACAGTACTCTGGATCAAGTTGGTCAAGACTTGGCAAATGATAAACAAACTCAGAACAAGAGATTTGTTAATATCTTCTTCTCGTCTTTGCACCTTAATAGATTAGAATTTTCATTCTAAATCTTTCTTAGGCAGAAGCGCTCTTTCTTGTCGCATACACACGGTAAGCAGCCAGCCCAACGACCACAGCAGCAGCTCCAACTGTTTTTACAAATCATGAGACTTAAATTAGACTTCACCCAAACATGAGTCTGAAGCTTTTTTTTTTTTGTTACGGTTTTGTTTGTTTGTGAGAAAATTCATGTCAAGATTCAGAGGACTCTGGGAAAAGAAACATACTTGAGACGGCCATAAGAGAACGGTTGATTAGCCTGTTGTAATGTTTACGGCTTTTTCCTGCTTCAGTCTCTGGAATACTCAAATGAGGATGTTGTGCTGCAGTTATGATTTTGCGGAATAAGTTGTTGAAATCCCCCAATTTGGAGCTGATGGATACTGGAGGCTCTATTCCCATATCTTGTGTCATCTGCAAGAAGATCCGTGTGCATAAATATGTATGTATGCAAGCAAGTACTCAAGTTATTCTCAATTCATAGACTCGAATATCAATAAGAACCCTACCCTGGTGGATTCTTGTATGGAAATAGGAAACGAATTAAGATCGTCTTTTGCTGAAACCATGAGGCAAGGGACCTCATATCCAGTGGCCTCACCGTAAGTTGCAACTTTAACAAGCAACTCCGTCGCTCTTTTCCATGACGACTCATCCGAGCTGGAGAAAACAATGAACTCAGTTGTTAAGCACAAACTACAGATAGAGAATGAAATGGCATCTACTGAAGCATATATCGACAAATGATTTACCTGTCATACACGAAGACAGCTATGTCACATGCAGCCAAGGACTCCTTGGATGCAAATAGCCCTTGAACTCTATCTTCTGGAATTTCCCTCATGATAAGAGTTTTCTTTGCACCCTACACTCATAGATTTGCAATCATTAGATTAAGTACATACAGAAACTCAAAAGAAAGCAGCCTTGAAGCATGCCAAAAAATATACAACCAAATAACATCTCTAATCTCTTGATAAGTAGCACATCAGTAAAGTTTTGTATGGAACTGCCTAGTTAAAAAAAAGCATGTATCCCATAGAAATAAAACTCATCATAGATACCTAGCTAGTTCCCGTTTCCGTCCCCAAAAATAATACTCAACTTTTTCATTTTAGTTCAGAATTTTGTTCATTGAAGATTTCTTTGCAAGGACAAAATATATCAAAACTACAATGTACATATATATATATATATATATATATATCTGTGCGCACAGATATAATGATTCAAATTGCATACATATACTGACTTACCCCAGATTCATCGACCATATTTACTGCATAACGCTCATCAGTTGTTGATCCCTGGTTATCAGCATATGACCTAGATCATAGAGAAACATAACTGTAAATCAGATGGAGAGGTCCCCAAGCTTATAAACATAGAATTGTACTCTCTTCTGTGTGTATTTTGAAAATACAACAGGTTGTGGTACGAGTTAATATGACAAACCTTCCAAGAAAGCAATTTAGTAATGCAGATTTTCCAGCGTTATTAGGTCCAAAAACAAAGCACTGGAAAACTTTTCTTTCACATTGCTGCTTTTTGCGATCTAAACGTCTTCTCCTAGTAACACGAATAGCAGTCGATGGATCACCCGGGAATCCAATGTAAATCAAATTTTCCACACTCTGAGCCGGTTCTAATAGTGTCATCAGTGACCACTGCAAGGATAAAAATGAAAGATTAGCACACATAAAATTTGAATTAGTGCAATGGACAAAACTTGGCCTAGATAAGAAATCCACTCACAATCACAAAACCACATATAACCCAATGATAAATTGTGTATGTTATAAAAAATAAAGACACGTAAACGATTACGTCTAAGAGAGAGAATTGAGTGACATGTTAGTCTGTCAATCAACAAAATCAAAGAAATGAAACAAAAAAAGGCTGAGTATAAGTATAATGCATGCACGAGAAATACTTCCTTATGTTTTAAGCATGTAAAAGAGGAGAACTGATTACCATTGACAGGAAAGCGTCAAAGGATAGACCTCCAAGGGCCGTTTTCTCCGCAGCATCCTCATAAGGTGATTCCTTCCAAGGACTGCCATTCACAATTGAGTATAGCACGTCAATATAATGGAGACTACCATAATTAAAATTACATGTTATTTGCCTTCTGGAGGTGGAAGAAGTACCTTTCAGGTGCAGTTGAAAAAAGATCCTCGATCTCTTGAGGTCTCAGATTATTATCCTGCAACGTACAAATTCAGTCTGAAAACTATATTTGTCAACTCAACACTAAGACATAATAAACAAAAGAGACTTACCTTGTCGTCATCAAACAAGGCATACATTCCCTTCAGGAATTCGATTGCTACATTTGTCAGCTCAAAACTCTACAAAAACAATGAACACAACCATTAGCTGCACAATACCAAGGAAGGCAAGTTGAAGTGAGCTGTAAGATAACCGTGTGCAATAATGTAGGCATCCAAAATTCTTACTACTGATAAGGCTCCAAATTTAATACTTGATGTACAGCGCATCCAGTAATAGATTATTGAAACACCAACAAATAAAATAATGAACCAGCAATAGATATTATTTCTGCAAATCTACCTGATCGGGCGCTCGCTTGAATAATGAAGACGGAAGCAATTCTTCAGCAAGTCTTATATCATTATTATATCCAAACTTCCTGAGTACAGTCCACGTTGTCTCGAGCCTCCCTTTCTCAATAAAAAGTGCATGTAAAAACAGGAAGCCAGTCACTGTCAGTCCTCTTTCATTCACACCTTCTGGCAACTTTTCTTGCACAACCCTCTTAACACCTTCAATTTCAGAAGGCTGCAATGGTGCATGGAAGCACTTGACCTATTGTAAAACAGCTATTAGGTGCGTCATGGGGATAACAAAATTACACTCTAAGCTTCTTTCACAAATCTGAAGGACAGGCCGAAGTCAATTTCAAGACGAAATAGCAAAAGCTCATGAACACAAGAAGGGGAAACATAAGAACCTGAAAGTCATTTAATTCAGCCTCGCTAAGAGCACCATCTCTATCATGGTCACAGAGTATAAAGATACGTTTCAATGCCCTTACACACCGGGGCTTCAGCGCCTGGGAATCTTGATCAAACAGAGGTCCTGTTGGGTGAAGGACAGTTTTTTGTGCATAATAGAAAACTTCTTGTGCCTACAGAAAAGCTTTTTCGTTAGGATGATAGTTCAGACCTGAAATATAAGAGAACAATGATATGGCATTTCCAATTCATGCTTGAAGGCATTTCCAGTTCAGACCTGAAGGACTGTTGTTTTCTGACTAGGCATTTCCAATTCATGCTTGATAGAAGTCCAAACAAATCACAACAACATTTCAGTTTCAGGTTAAAAAATTAGGACATCTAGTGTCCTTAAAATTTCTTAGTAAGAGAATCACATGCCTAAACTACCTCAGACTAATATTTATGCCATGTTTTAACTAAGAATATATTACATATAAAGAGGAATAGAGAAGTCATGAAACCTGGAGTTGCTTCAGGGCAGAACACTCGATACATGTCTCTATCTCCCGAAACTGCTGCATTATAGGTGACATCACTTGTTCGAGGCTGACCTGGTTATTGTCGTCTCTGAAGTCAAGCTTACACCCTGCTACTATAATAGGAATTTTTACCTGTTGAAAAAGATCACAAGACAATCTTAATAAGAAACAGGAAAAGTTTAGGTCACACCAAATCTTTATACTTTCTAGCACTAGGACAATGATATGATCAATAGATAAGATATACGGTACACCTTCTAACCACAGCAAGAATTGACATGAGCAAACTGAAAATAGAGAGAGGAGAATGAAACCTCTAATCGCCGAAGCTCTGGAAGCCAGTATTCACTTAAACGGTCGAGAGTCTCAGGTCGATCACAGGCATATGTCAAAACTACAGCATCTGCGCGCTTCAACTCCTCAGCAACCATGTCCCTATCTTCTGGCCTGAAGACATAACGAACAAAAACATCAAAAAGAACCTAAACAAAGCTGTCAACGCAAGAACCCTTCTGAGCTAATAGTATCCTTCACGGTTCATTCATAGTGTAAAGCGCGTAAACACAAGGTTAAATTCCTCAGGCGTCACCAAAAGCCACAAAATTTTATCTAAAACTAGCATCGATCGTTTTCCTTCAAAGTAAGCTTAATCCAAAAGAGAAAAAATCTAGCAGTGAGCTTATTATATACATACTTGGAGGAAGTGTCGACAATGGTGACGGGTATATTGTCAGGGAAGAATTCAGCAGGTAACTTGGTATCAGGCAAAACAGGAGGGACATTGGGAGAGAAAACATCCGTAGCTGCAGCCACAATCAAGCTTGATTTGCCAGTGCCCTTATCACCAACCACAACGATTCGCACAGATTTGGGTGAACCAGGACAATCAACCGTACCAGCTGAGTACCTCGCCATCTCAAAACTGCGACACCAATTAAGAGAGGCTCCAAATCAGGAATCAAGTACAAAGATTACTGAAACTTCGCAACAAGACTATAAAAAAAAAAAAACCCAGAAACGTGAGCATCAAAAGAGAAGAAGATCGTGAAGAATTCAGAAACGAAGACAACAACAGAAAGAGTACATCAACGAGAGAAGTAAAGCTAACCTAAAGATCAATGCTTTCGATAACGAAACGAGAAATTACCTAAACTGGAGACTGAGATTGAGAGAAGAAGAGAAGGAGAGAAGCCACGAAGAAGATTAAAAACCCTTAGAAAAAACAAAACCCTAGATTCTGCTTTTGGGGAAGGAATGTGGCGGTGACGATTTGCCGTGAAGGAGGAGAAAAATTAGTAAGCTTTTTTTTTTTCTTTTTTTTTTTAACCTTTTTTGTCTGTGAATATGATTATTCTAGTGGTATTTCCGTAATAACCAAGTACTGTTTTTTTTTAATTATTAAGTACTAGTTTTTATTTTAAATATTTAGTAACATTTTTGTATTTGACCATGTATTTACTAGAATGTCTTGTACGATTGGTGAATTTCATAACTATTAACTACGAAGTTAGGATTCATTCCTATCAAAAGTTTATATGTACAATGTATCAAAAGATTTTATGGAGTGTGTAAACATGATGAAAATATTTGAATTTCTAAATTTTGAAATATTCATTGGCTCACATTTACCGTCACATCTTATTATAGAATATACAAACAAAGAAAAAAAATATATCTATATTATAAAGTAATTATTCTAAATTTTTCAAAGAATGAGAAAGAGAAAATCATATTGGAAAAACTAAACATCGGTTTGAACATGAGAATTAATAAAAAGGGTGTAAAAGAAAAAACTAAAATTTGATTATGGATTTTTCTAGAATCCAAATCTAGATATAATTTATTATTTTTAATCACTGATTTCATCATGCATAAAATAGTGTTATTGAATTTGATATTTATATATCATGCTTCAGCTCTTTTTATAGGTCAATGTTAATTGATTGAAATTTTCATTGTAATATTAATAGGTTGTGTTGATCAAAATTTAAATTGTTTGATCCGTTTTTAAACAATCGAGAATGGAATTCAACCAAATCTAGACTTTCGGTTTTTAGTGTCAATTCGGTTCTCTACTATAAACTGTTTGACATATTTATAATTATAATACTGATTATTAAGACGACACAAAATAACCGATCGGTTTTACAAAATCTTTATTATACCATCTTCGACATACTTACTCTCATGTGTTTTTAATTTAGTTTTGATTTTCATGACAACAAATTCTTTGATATCAATTGGTTTCTATTTAGTTCATCATAATCGTCTTTTATCATGTGCTATAAACGGATTCATATAGAACTCTGACTTGAAATGATATTATGGTTTGGATATTCGTATAACATATAAAAGTTAAATATATACAATTTAGTGGATAAATCAAAATAATAATGAGCATGATCTTATTATATAAAGTTGGGTTTTGAAAGTTAGTCATTAACAAGATTTTGACATGTGTCAAGTTATCAATCTGGGATTTCGACATGTGTAAAAGTTAATATTTAATAAGAGAAATTTGATTAAAACAAAAATAAAATAAAAATATCAATAATGTAAAAAGATAACTATCAAAAATTAAAAAAATTATAAAAAATTGGAAAGTTTTATTATATAATTATAAAGAGATTATATATATATATATATTTCATAAAATTCGAAATTATAGTATTATTTACATATTTTTAATTTTAAGTTATTAATTCTACAAAAAAAACAGAAATATGGATTAAGGAAAATATATAGTTAATTATTAATTTTAAATTTTGAAAATATTCACTTCTATATAAACATCAATCGTCTCATATTTTTTATCTAACAAAATAATTTATTTAAAAACGCTGTTTTTAACTTTATTTAATTAGGAAATTTTTTAATGGGATGATAAATTTTTCTTATTTTTTTTAAACCAAAATTTTATCCTACTTTCTCCTTTTTCAGTTGGTTGTCGGAGCAACCCAAAAAAAGATTAATATATGGGTCTTCGTTTCCTAATACTTTATTTTAAAATTTATTGTAGTATTTTTATATTGTTTTGTTTAATTATATTTTCATCTTTGAATTATTTGGGATTCATATATTACCGTGCTTATAATTTTCTATTATTTCATTAATTATGTCAAATTAATTTTCTTCTAATTTCTCAACCTTGATTGGTTGGTCATAAACCCTTTAAAAAAAACATAATTGTTACCATTATTCATTTAATCCAAAAGGAAGATAACGAGTAGAAGCTCATCAACCTAATGGATGGATAAAATAAACTAATCAAACACAAACTTACAACAAACATTGATAAATAGATTGAAAAAATCATAAATCGTTGTTGATAGATCCATAGGAGTTCGAAGACTATGACACCCTGGTTTGCGGAAAAGTTTAAAAGACTATGACATCCTTTCCTATATCACCAAAATGCACTTATCTTTTCGGTCAAGGGTCCTGAGAGAACTTCATGATGGGAGACCTTCCTGGAAGTGATTGTCGGAACTGTGTGAGTGAGGACAAAACACAGGAAAGGATCATTTGTTAATTTGTAGGGTCGGTAAACAAGTTTTTTAAACCTCCAAAACGTAACAAACCGGCCATCGAATATGGGTGGGTCCACAGGCCGAGAATAGATGTATGGCCCACTTAGGAAGGTGGGCCTATGGACTGAGAGTGGACATGGGCTCACTAAGTAAGGTGGCGGTTGGGGGCATTACGAAGACAGAGGCTAGATCATGGTGTGTCAAAGACACTTCCACAAAGACATTGGGAAATTTAACATTAGCTACTATCAAAAGATTTTGTGATGTTAGAAAAATGTTTTTACTTTCATTGGTTGTCGGAGCAAGCCATTTTGAGATAGCAAAAAGACGTGAATAGTTGATCTCCACACAGGAGGAGGGCAGAGCCGAGGTTCTCTCTATGGTGGAGAAGGTTGGACACTAGGTTATATCCCCAAGGGAGAAAGGTGGAAGAAATTGGCGCAATGGTATCTCTCCAAGGAGGAAAGGCGGAGCCAAGGTTCTCTCCATGGTTGAAGAGGTTGGACGCAAGGTTCTCTCCATAAGGGAGGAGGGCGGAGCGGAGGTTTTCTCCATGGTGATCATACATTATTGTGATGATACATTATTGATTAGTATACTATGTAATATATTTTTTATTCGAAATGTTTTTTTAGCTACATCATGGTGTGTCAAAGACACTTCCACGAATATATTGGAAAATTTAACGTTAGTTACTATCAAAAGATTTTGTGACGTTAGAAAAGGGTCTTTAGTTTCATTGGTTGTCGGAGCAAACCATTTTGAGATAGCTAAAAGAAGTGAACATGTTCTCTCCACACATGAGGAGGGCAGAGCCGAGGTTTTCTTTATGGTGGAAGAGGTTGGACCCAAGGTTATCTCCCTAAGGGAAGAAGGTGGAGAAGGTTGGACGCAAGATTATCTCCCCAAGAGAGGAAGGTGGAGCCAAGGTTTTCTCCATGGTGGAGGAGGTTGGACGCAAAATTCTCTCCATAAAGGAGGAAGACGGAACCGAGGCTCTCTCCATGGTTGGTCATACACTATTATGATGATACATCATTGATTAGTATACTATGTAATATATTTTTTATTCGAAATATTATTTGAGCCAATAATTTTATTAATTAAAAAAACTATTCAAAAGTGAAAGTAAAAAGACATAATAGTTGGCTTAATGTGTTCATACAGACATTTTTTAAGGTGGTAGTAAAGAATATATTTGTAACATAGAATATATTTAGGTGTAAAAAAATACGCTTTAAATGGTAACATAAATAAAAGATTTGTAAATGGATATAAATTAGTATATTGTAGCAAAAAAAAAAAAATTAAATATACAACAAATTTTAATATATTTTTGTTAAATTTAATTTTATTTACAAAAGTTTAAACCCGCACATCGGGCGGGTCCTTATCTAGTAATATATAAAGGATATGTATTTACAAATTCAAAAGTAACTATAGAAAACATGTGTCATTTATTTTAATTTATTGTGTATACAAGGGAAAAAATTCTAAATAGTAAACTCTTTTTTCTTTCTTATGAAACTTTCTGGTAAATATTTGTTTGTAACAAAATATATTATGGGAAAATTCTATAACTAGTTCGTGTTAGAATTTTCTTATTATAACAATAAAAATGAACATTATTTTCTTCTATTCTTAGAAATCCTACGATTATACACAACTAAATCAACGACAATTAAAAGCAACATAAACCAAGATCTCTCCTAAAACACAACATAATTTTGTTTGTATTGATTGTTTTTTTCTATGAAAAAATATAAACAACAATGTGTTGATTTATATAGTTAACAAACAAAAATACATTGTTTTATAATAATAAGAAAATGTGGTCAATTTTTCATCAATTTATTAACTAAGATGTACTATTACTTTTAAAGCAGTCACCCAACAAATCGCTATCATCAGTCTCTCCTTCCACATTTTGGCAATAAACTTTAGGTGTCTTTCCATCTTCTATAGTAATGTTAATATCATCCATAACAACGTTTTTGCAAGCTGTGGTGACACTACACTTAAGCGTTATAGCATCTTCATTTAATGATGTTCCATGAAAGCCAACATATTTTATATTGCTAATCGCCACGTCTGAATCCTAATAGATATAAATACATATATTTTCAAAATTTATTCATACTCTCAAAAATTAGTATATTTTTCTATTATAAAAAATTTACCTCGTTTGCATGAGGATGTTCTTTATCAATATATTGTTGGTCGATTATAATTGGATTTTTGGCATTAATGAGCGTAATGTTCTCAAAACTTATGTTTCTTGCATATCCCTTGCCACCCTATAAATCAAAATTAAGATTCAATTCAAAATATTTTTAAATAATTATTTTATTAATTTGTATATAAAATAGAATAATTAGTATAGAAGAAAAAAATACCTCCCAAGTCTTTATTCTAGCTCCATTCATCGTTCCATTGAAAGTGCAATGCGTCACTTGAACACCACTAACTGCATCATTTGCTCCATCGGCTCCTAAACTTCCTACACTGTTATCGCATTACATAAAATTAATTTAATATTACTTTTTTGGGTGCACCAAGTCCTTCAATCAATTTAATATAGGTATATTTTTTTTTGCAAGAAAACTTATATTTATATTTATCATTAATGATGTAATTCAAAAAATTTAATTAATATCAGGAATTACCTTATTCCATGACCAGGTCCACAATTAATTTGTGTGATGTTGATATTGAAACTTCCTGTCTTGATTGCTATACAATCATCTCCTGAAAATTCAAGGATTGAATTCAAAAGATTGGTATGCTATACACACTTTAAAGAATTTAAAAACTAATTTTTACCATAAAATTAACAAATAAATAAGTTATAACACTATTATAAATTATTGGTTTAACAATCCTTTAATTAAAAAACTATTATAATTCATTTATTTTGCGATAATCATATATACTTAAAATATTTAAATGATATATCACTAAGTACTTACCCGTTTGAATTGTAGAGTCAAATATGTTGATATTGGTCGAGTTACTTATATCAATTCCATCTGTGTTGGGACTTGTTTCAGGAGCCAAAAGGTTTATTTTTGATATTGCAACATAATTGCATGATTTGATTGATAAATGAGATTTTGGACTATTAATCGAGGAAATTCCTTTTATAGTGAGATTATTACATCTATTAATATGTAACGCCTGCAATTGTTTGTGCTTTTGAATGATGAGTAAACAATTTTATAATCCACGAAAAAATGTATAGTAAATTTGATATACTCACTGTAGGTCGTTGAGAAGCTTTCAGTTTAAGCTGAAAAAAAAAATTATAATTTTAAATGACAAATAAAAATATATTAATAAGTAACAAAAAATATATATATTAATCTTTTACCTCCCAAAAGGACGAACCACCACCATCGATCTTTCCTGAACCATCTACCACTAGACCAAATATAGATGAAAACCCAATCCACATTTGAGATTTGGGGTTGGACCATGCGGTGATGTTGCTAGGTGCAATGATGACACCATCCAACTTCAAACAAATAAATATAAGCAAAATTAATTGATGTTCATAATTTAATCACAATTGAATTGATCATTATTTAATGGATTGTCTACAAACCTGGATTTTTATGGAGGTAGATTTACATGGACCGTTGAACACAATAGGTTGGAGTAGAAATGTTTGTCCAGAGGGAATAAGAAGTGTTGTATTGTTTTCGTCCCCTCTACATGTAGCATTCCATGCTTGTACAAAAGCCTTCAATATAATTAATTAATTAAAAATGAAATAATAATATTTACAAAATTATTATATATTTTGGATAGAAAATAAAATACCGTTGAATCATCTGTTTGACCATCTCCTTTAGCACCAAAATCGAGTACGTTGTAATTTTGGCCATTAATAAGACCAAAATATAGAAAAGTTATCAATATGGAGATATGTAGTATGATTTCCTATAAAAATATGTTATAACCAATAAGTATCAAACAAATGCTATTTAAAAAAAAGACATAATTATTTGATATGTACCATTGTGAAATAGAGATGATGAAAATCAATTGAATATGTAGGCTTTTTTTTTGTGTGCAAAAAGTAGGTATTAGTTAGATGGTGTAGTGTAGGTTATATGAATAAGGTTTTCATCAGGTATATATATTATATGCATCTACTACATACATCTGAATCATGCATATTACTAGTCTTTAGTCTTTACATATAAATATCTAAAATTCTGCTTAAATTATTTGCTTCCTTAAATATCAATCAAATCCTTGTTCTTGTTTTTGAATACATTGCACACTCTATAACAAATCTCTCTTGTATTAAAATGTTGAATACAATAAGGGTTAATTTGCCTGATAGCCAAAATAATAAATTAAATGAAGAATATAGCAGAAATTTTGAAAAATTAGGAAAATAGGATTAGAGGTAGTTTAGGGTTAGTTTTAGATATACTAGGTTTTGAACCCACGCTACGCGTGGGTTTATTTGATATATTTTGATGAAAATTATATATTATTGATGACTTTTATGAAATATTATTTTATAAAAATTCTAATTAGTATTAACTATTAAGGAAAAAAATAAATTTCAGATACACAATTTTGAAAAATATAAAAATCAGTTGTGTTATAAATCAGATCTGATAAAAAAAAAAATCATGAATCTAACTCGACGTCCCGGTGAGGCGGATCAAACTGGTGACCTCACATATCCTAAACCATTTCTTTGATCATTCGAAAAACGAAACAATTTTATAATCATGAATTTATCTTGTTTTCATATTTAATTGATTGCTACCATCTATGTTTTCATGTTTTTTTATTCAATATTTTTTTCATATTCTTTCTTGTCATTTTCATGGTCAAATTTTATGGTAATTGTCATCGTTACTTTTACCGTCAGGTTCTTCGTTATACTCTTCTTCTTCTTTGTCAACTTCTTCACATTCTTCCATTGAAAAACCTTTTTTTATATACTACCACACAACTTATTAACCTATCAAAATCCAAGGCCAAAACCATTTATTTTCTCATAAAATTTGTGCAATTCATAAAGACCAGAATAGTCAACACATGCACCCAATTATTGATAATTTCATCCATATACTTATTCGGTTTTAGATCCACACATATTGAAACTTCTAAAACCAAAATCCTTCTACATATTTCTTTTATTTATATTGATTTTACTTTTACTTTTTTTTTTTCTAAAACATCTTAATAATATAGATTACTACTATATTTCCATAAATGTTAATTAGTTAAATATCTAATTCTTATTGGTTGTTTTAAATCCTATATTGACACCTTTAGGAGTTTATAGCTTTAACTTTTTATTAGTATATATATTATATTTTAAAATTTCTATGGAAGATAAGAAATTGTAGTATTTTAAAATATTCTGTGAAGTTTAAATATTTTTAATATTTGAACCTTTTAAAAGTTTCAATATTTATAATATTTTGAAACCTTTCTAAAGCTAAGACTTTTATAAATTTCAATATTTATAATATTTTAAACTTTTTAAAGGTTTTGAAATATAATATTTGAACCTTTTAAAAAGTTTCAATATTTATAATATTTTAAAGTATTTAAATTTAAAATTTATAATATTTAAATATTTTTAAAAGTTAAGAACTTTTAAAAGTTTCAATATCAATAATATTTAAAATTTTAAAATTTGTAAATATCATAATATTTTTTTGAAACTTTTTAAAGTTTAGTTTGATCAAATAAAAAAGTGGATCAAATCGAATAAAACTTTAAAACTTGGACGCCCGATAAATCAAGCTTTCCTGCTCATCCGTTGTTGGAAGCATATTAATCTTATTTATACTGGTTCTAAACCACTGTCTAACAAAATTCTAGCCGATGTGGGACGTTGTATATAGTTATTTTATTTCCATAAATTTAAAATTCTGGAAATATAGAAAATGTTAATGAATGACATGTCAAACCCTGATAGGTTGTTTAAAATAATTCTTAATATAGAAAATTATGGAAATTTAGAAAATGTTAATTAATGACATGTCGAACCCCTATTGGATGTTTAAAATCCTATGTGTACAGCCTTAGAAGCTTATAGCTCCTACTTTTATTTAGTATAATTATATAGTAAAATATAAATAATATAAGCTTTTAGTGGTTACTATGGTCAGTCAGTGAATTATATAAATATGCATCTACTACATACATCTGAATCATGCATATTATTAGTCTTTAGTCTTTACATATAAATATCTAAAATTCTACTTAAATTATTTGCTTCCTTAAATATCAATCAAATCCTTGTTCTTGTTTTTGAATACATTGCACACTCTATAACAACATCTCTCTTGTAAAATGTTGAATACAATAAGGGTTAATTTGCCTGATAGCCAAAATAATAAATTAAATTAAGAATATAGCAGAAATTTTGAAAAATTAGGAAAATAAGATTAGAGGTAGTTTAGGGTTAGTTTTAGAAATATTAAATAGTAAAATATAAATAATATAAGCTTTTAGTGGTTACTATGGTCAGTCAGTGAATTATTAAATTTCTTTTTGGTTATACACTGCAACTAGATTAAGACCCGTGCTAGAGCACGAGTTGAAATTTATTTTATTTCTATTGTAATTTTTATATAAAATATAATTTATGTGATTGTTTTAAAAGTTTTTTTGGATAAAATATGATGACTTGAAAAAAAACACTTATTTTGTAAGTTTTATATTGTTAATGATTCTAGATAAGTACCCGTTCTATAACACTGGTTAAAATTTTATTTTATACAAATTTTGTATATTTTCTAATTTAAAATAATTTTTTAATATGTTGTATTAGTTTATGTACGTGAAGCTATTTCAACAATGTATAACTTGAATGTCATTCTAAGACATAATTTTGTGAATTTGGGTTTTAAAAAGCGAGTTATTGTATATTATGAGTAATTTAATATATTGTTATACTTTTTGTTTTAATATACTTGGTTTTTTGAAATTCTATCATATTGTAGTGACATTATTGACATTGCTATAACAAACCAATTTAGAGTGTTTATAGTTTCTAACTTTAATATCAAGTTTCAATATTTCAAAAAAAAAATTCAAAATAAATTATTTAAAGTTTCTTATATTATATAAAATTATAAAATTCAACAAAAAAAAGTATGAAATTGAATTTAAATATTCAAATTTGGACTCGTTACTCAGTAAAAATTTTAATTCAATAGATATTATTTTTAAAGAATAATATTAATAAAACTTGAATATATAATCATATATATTATTTAATCAATTATATTTGTTTTTAAAAATTCAACTTATGGTATATGCAGAAATAAAACTATTATTAATTATAATAAATAATATGATAATTTATTTGTTTCATAGAATAGACTCATATATACAAATGAGAGGTGAAGTATAATGATAATTAATAAATTAATATGTTAAGTTAGATATCAAAGGTTTTATTTGATGAATAATTTAATAACGAAAATTAATATGGTAAGTTAGATGATATCAAATGATTCTTTAGAATATTCTCTTTAATATTTTTGGAAACAATAAATCTAAACTATACAAATAATCTAAAACTTAATCTATAACCTATTTCTAACAAACTTATTAAAATTATATAGTCTACAAAACAATGTTGTGTACTTCCGTTTTATTATATAGGAGATTTTCCATACAACAAAGCAAACAAAAACAAAAACGTATTTGGTTTACAAATGTTCCAGAACATGAATTTTTCCCTTGGATTATGTGGTATATCTGGAAAGCGCGAAATGATAAACTTTTTGGTAACCTCGATTCAAATACCCTTGCCATTTTGCGGTTAGCGGAGGATGAGGCAAAAGCATGGACTCTGGCTCAAGTAGATAATATGGTATTAGCTTCAGATGTTACCACTGCGGCAGTTCACCGTGAAAGTGGGGATTAGGGGTTCCTAGGTCTCTCGAGAACTATATTTGTTTCGTAGATAGTTCTTGGAAAGAAACATATCGTTTTGCGGGTAGAGGATGTTTTGTACTTCGTCCTGGGGTGATGCCCCTACTATGGGTGCTGCCAATCATCGTCATAGTCTATCTCTTCTTCATGCCGAGATTGAAGCCCTTATTTGGGCTATGCGCTGTATGATTGGGGCGGATAACCAATCTGTTGTTTTCCTCACCGACTGCTCCGACTTAGTGAAGATGGTGTCTTCGTCTTCCGAGTGGCCAGCTTTTACGCTTTATTTGGAGGACCTACAGGCGGATAAAGAAGAGTATGCTTCTTTTTCTTTGGTTAACGTCCCTTACTCTCAGATTGGTAAAACGGATAATTTAGCGCGCTGTATTCACACATTATCGCACTTAGTTACCTGTGTAAGTAATATTCCTACGCATTGGTTTGTTTGAGCCAACCTTTGTACTTTGTTCACATGAAAAAATAAAAAATTGGTCGGAGCCGGTTTTATAAACATGAAAACCACGTGACCCGAATCTTCTACCATTCGACGACCGACTAAACCAAAAAAAAAAAAGAGTAAGAGGAAGATGATTTCATTTGTCAACATCAGATAAAAAACCAAAAAAAAAAACCAAACAAACACGGCTTTTCTTTATTTGTTTAAAATCCCAAGACGGGAACAGAGGCGGAGCACTATTCTTTTATGATCCCATACCTCTCTCGCTTCTTCGCATCTTGAAATCGAGATATGGATTTGGAATCAATCTCCGAAGCCACCTCCGGAGCTGTTGGATCGCTTCTCAGCACCACCATTTTATACCCTCTTGATACCTGTAAATCCAAGTTCCAGGCTGAGATTCGTGTTCGCGGTCAGCAGAAATACAGGTTTCTTCTCCCTTCTTCTTCTTCTTCTTAGATTAGGTTTTGGTTTCTGTGTAGATTGATTAGATCCTCGTAACTTAGACCTGGCCTTAAGTTTGTTTGTGTCCAAAGATTGAGTTTTTCTTTTTCGAGAGTAATCGTTATCTAAAAGCTTGTTTCCTTTTTTTTTTTTGTGTGTGGGTGGTTCATCAGATACCTATCAGATGTGTTTTGGGAAGCAATCTCATCAGGAAATGTTCTATCCTTGTATCAAGGCCTAGGGACTAAGAATCTGCAGTCTTTCATTTCCTCCTTCATCTACTTCTATAGTTATAGCTATTTCAAGCGGTTGCATTCTCAAAGGATTGGTTCCAAGTCTATTGGTACTAAGGCCAATCTCCTCATCGCTGCTGCTGCTGGTGCTTGTACCTCCCTTTTGACCCAAGTACGTTTCTGCTTCAAAATTGTGATGAGGTTTTGACATGTTTTACTGTTGGAATGAAAACAACTCTGCAACTTTTTTCTTTTTTTCTGTGTTCTATATCTTCTGTATGTATGCATAGTAACTTCAAGTTCTTTGTTTTGTGTAGCCTCTAGATACAGCTTCATCTAGGATGCAAACAAGCGAGTTTGGCAAATCAAAAGGGTTGTGGAAGACTTTAACCGATGGTTCTTGGGGAAATGCATTTGATGGCCTTGGGATCTCTCTTTTGTTAACCTCTAATCCAGCGATTCAGGTACCACATATATTGTCATTTCAAATCACCAATCTTCATATTTACTCTCCAATCATGTGACTAGCTGAAAAGTGAGCTTCTCTCTCTTGTAGTATACAGTGTTTGATCAGCTGAAACAGAACCTCCTTGAAAAAAGAAATGCAAAAGTCAAGAAAGATTCTTCCCCTGTAGTCCTCTCTGCCTTTAGGGCGTTCGTGTTAGGTGCGGTCTCAAAGAGTGCTGCCACCGTCATCACATATCCAGCAATCAGGTATCAGCTTCCTGTGAAATGTGAATTACAGCGTTGTGTCGGTCAGTGGGATATTGATGTATATATACATTCATGGGTTTTGTAGGTGTAAGGTGATGATTCAAGCAGCAGATGACTCGAAGGAAGATGAAGCAAAGAAGCCCCGGAAAAGAATCAAGAAAACGATTCCTGGGGTAATATATGCTATATGGAAAAAGGAAGGGGTCCTAGGGTTCTTTAAAGGCTTGCAGGCTCAGATCTTAAAGACAGTTCTGAGCTCGGCGTTGCTACTAATGATCAAGGAGAAAATCACTGCAACCACATGGATTTTTATTCTAGCAATAAGAACTCTGTTTGTCACAAAGGGTAGGTTAAAGGCCAAGCAAGAGTAAAGACTTTGGTTTGGCGGTCTGTACTGAAGGATATCGAACAGGCAAGTATTGTAGTGTTTCTCGTTTCAAGAAACAATTGATTGTTTTAGTAAAGATCTGATTGTAGGTCCGCATAAAGCTTCTTGTTGTTGCCAGATTGAGTTTCTGGGATTAGAGATTTTCTGGTTATTGTGTAGTTATGTTTGTTTTCTTCAGTCGTAATAAAATGAAGATCTCTGTGTAGGTGTTCATATATGACAATGATATTGAACATGCCCTATGAGATATTTTTCACTACGTTTGATTTTTGAACTACAAATAGAGAGACAAATTAAGATATGCTGATGAAAACATGATAGATCAAAGAAACAGATACCCAACAAATTCTTCAAAGTAAAAAACTAATGATAGAAAATGTAGTAGTTACAAACAAATTAAGAGAGAGACATCTATATTTGCATCATAATGTAGTGGCTTGATCTGCTTACAAAAGTAACGAAGTCAAAATAAAGCACAGAGTTTCAGAAGACACTCTGCAACCTCAACAACTTATTCAGAATTTTCTTAAACTGTAGAGGCTTAGATGGAAAACTCTTCAATTTCCATATTTGTTCTGTCGGTTGATTTTCAACTTCACCTTGAGCGGTAACGAAGACGAAATCGAACGTCTCTTCTTCTGAATGCAAAAACTGATGCGACAGTAGCTCAAAGGCGCTACCCCTGTCCTCAGGATTCCTTGCAAAACACGTTTGAATAAACTCCCTTGCATCGTAAGGCAAACTCTCTGGAATCTCTGGAGCATTACCATTCAAGAGCATATGCACGAGATCAGTGCATACAACCCATGGCCATGGCATCTTACCCATATACATCTCCAACACTAAACACCCTAATGACCACAGATCTATGGCTTTCTTGGCAGCACCGTCGCGTAGAGACTCTGGCGGCATGTAATAAGGCGTTCCAACAAACGGCCGATAGGGTTCCCAGTGGTTAGGAACTTGTCCGACTTGTAATGAGAGTCCAAAATCAGAAATCTTCAACTCGTAAGAATCTCCACTAGGGAAGACAAGGAGATTATCTGGCTTCAGATCACAATGAACATAACCGTGTCCGTGAATCGATACCAAGCCTTCGAGAATCATCCGCGTGAAGTCTCTGATCATCAAGTCGGGTAATTTTCTATCTTTGAATGTGTCCATGAAAGCTCTTAAACTCCCTTCCGATGCGTATTCAAGAAGCAACTTGTAGACCTTGTTTCCTTCACAGTCGAAACCTTGTTCCAAACCATCACCAAAGAATTGCACGATTCTCGGACATCTTCTGAGTTCGGAA
This sequence comes from Camelina hispida, assembly GCA_023657505.1. Classification (NCBI taxonomy): domain Eukaryota; kingdom Viridiplantae; phylum Streptophyta; class Magnoliopsida; order Brassicales; family Brassicaceae; genus Camelina; species Camelina hispida. The sequence continues at coordinate 23,396,932 of CP094637.1, forward strand.
AGAATCTTAATCTCTTTACGGAGAGAGTCTTCTTCGTTCCTTTTGACGGCGGCGTGAAACGAAGAGCCGTCGGTTCTTGTGTACTTGACGAGATCAACATAACTATCAGCACCTTTACCTAAAACCTTCACGAATTCTTCGTTTGGTTCCATGATCTTTTCAATACAACAGAGTTGTTTCTTCAAATTCGAAACGAGTTAGAACCTTTGAAGAAATTGTGCGACACTCGAGAAAACTGAAGCTGCAGCGAGAGAACAATTGAATGGCAATTTTGGTGAAGAGAATTGAAACTTATAGTTTTTTTATAGAGTTAGCTAGGGTTCAAGTCGGTGAGACGGTGACCTCTCAATATTTACTTTTTTGTGATGTTGCAAAACGAGAGAGAGAAAAGGAAACTTTTAGGGTTGAGCGGTTGTTGTTGGTACTAGAAAAAGGGAAACTTCTAGGGTCGAGTGGTTGGCTCTATATATGGAGCAGATCTTGCATTTAATACGTTCTTCGATGCTACCTAGCGGTCATTGGCTATTTGGCTGCTTCTTTTTTTTTCTTTTCTTTTGGGCACTACGATCGGAACGTTTTTTTTCTTTGGTTTCCTATATATTTTCTCTAATGTTAATAGTTAAAATAGTATATAGATTAAGATCGATTCCTTAACGCCGAAGTTACGGAACATAGCCGACTCTATTACCGTGAGTGAGCCAGGCCAAAGTTTCACGCGAGCCCATTACACCATACTACCACTACCACTACCAGTGTTCAAGAAAACGCTAGGCGGTATCTGGGCGGTGACCCAGCGCCTAGCGCCTAGAAAACGCCTAATCGGAGCCTAGACGGTTTTTAGGCGGTTTAGGCGTTTACAACATACAACATTATATATATAAAATTATGTACAAATATATGTTAGAAAAATAAAAAAATTATAAATTATAAACAAAATTAAGAAAAATACATTTATTTAAGTTATATAAACAACATATAAACATTTATAATTACATATACAGATATAAAACTTAACAATTTAATTATATATATAGTTAAAAATTAAAAATAAATATTAAAATTAAATTAATGTAATTTTAAGCGGTTTAGGCGGTCATCTAGGCGTCTGCTGAGCGCCTAGCGCCTAGACGGCGCCTAGGCGGCCGCCTAGACCGCTTTCTTGAACACTGACCACTACCACTACCACTACACCATAGTTTCCCGCAATCTATCTTTAATACTTTTCAGTTTTCACACATGAAACATATTAAACTTTAATTATAAATGCACTAATTTTTGTAATTTACAATTTTCTATAATTCTAAATCGATGATGATATTCTGTTTTTTTTTTTTTTTTTTTTTAAATTAACAATTCATCAATAGTAAGTTAGTAAGGAATTTTTTGACAAACAAAAAAAAAGTTAGTAAGGAATAAAGATTGCATATAAGACTTAAAAAAATCTATAAAATTGAAGAAAATATTGTTACTAGAAATTCGATTCACAAGGAGAGAGAGGGAGTAAATAACTCACTTTATATATAATATTTGTGTGTCTAATTAACTAATTTTTAGAGGCACGAACCCCGAGGCAAGCCAAAAGAAGCATGGAGCGTCCCATGAACCAGATCTCACCAACCTTCTCATCCTAAAAGAAGTAATATCCAACAGACCGTTGGTAGAAATGTCAATACCCTACGGTCCGCCAAAATCTCCGATCACCGTTCAACGTCTTGCCTCGCCGCTAAACTTCGTCTTTTCCAGTCAACAAGGAAGCGATATGGTACAAATCTCTTAACTACTTGTTTTAAGTCTTGCTCTCTTTTGTTAACCCTTTGAACCCTACTCTCCACCAGTTACATCTCCACATCCTGCATCCTTCAAACTGCACTATCCTTAAACCTGTACCTGTAAATTTTCAATGACCAACCGTTACTCTTCCCTTCAAAAAGGAAAAGGCCTTGAAAGAGGCTATTCTCCCCCTCCCCGAAAACGTATCAGAGCTCCGGAACTTGACACATCAGATATGATTGCTGAAAACTCTCTTACCCTCATGGGAAGACTGACAAATCCCTCTGTCCAAAGGCTGTATGCTCTTTTCCCTTTCCTAGCCAACAGATAGACTCTAAGAGGCAAGGCTACAGGGTCCGACTTGGGAAGAGGTTGCTTCCAGTTTAAATTTGAAACGAGGAAGACCTCCAAAAAGTCCTTGACAACAGGCCCTATCACTTTGACCAGTGGATGGTCATCCTCTAGAAGTGGGAACCGGTGATTTCCGACACCTTCCCGTCCCTTATCCCGTTCTGGATAGAAGTTCAAGGCTTACCAAAACACTTTTGGCAGAGAGAAATGCTGCAAACAATTGGAGATGAGTTAGGAGAAGTTTTGGAGATCGACATAACAAACACGAGTATTAAAGCAAAAGTCCTGGTTAATGGCCTTCAACCTTTAATCAAAGAGACAGTGGTCGAGTTCGCGGATGGCAATGAAGCCCTGGTCCACCTGGAGTACAAAAATCTGAAAAATCACTGCACCCACTGTCAAAGAATTACCCATGATGAAAGAACATTCCCTGGACTCCAAGTAAAAGAAAGAGAACCCCCTCTAACCAAACCACCCCCGGCTGCCAAAATGACAAGTCTACAAAGGAACTACTATACTCCGGAAGATAACTTTAGAGCCCCATCGCAGTCAAGATCGCTTAATAACCCAACAGTAAGTTTTGGCACTAGATTCAACAGAGAAAGAACCAACCACCTTTCATCCTCTCAAACCAAAACACTTGGATCACAAAGCTACCACTCGGGAAGTAAGAGGAAATACGCTGAAAAGGAACCTCTTGAGAGCAGCGTTCACCGGGCAAGATCCTATGAACCTAGGGTATACACACACCATAAATCCCCCCAAGGTCAGTAGATCCCCACAGACGCGAAGCTTCAAGACGCTCAACCTGCTACTCCCATGGGTCTCAATCCCAGTACCTACAATGGCGTGAGAAATCAACCCCACGGGAACTGAACTAGTCGGAGTCCTCTGAAACTCCTAGAACAAGAAGACCCCCTCTAGAGCAAACCCCAACTCAGGATGTTCCATCACCTGGTCCCACGGTAATACCTACAACAGAAGAGGTTATTGGAGAACTTAAAGAGGTTACTATCCAATATACTACTTGTGCGGACCCTACTGAAAGTCTGGCAAGGAAACAGAGAGTTATCCAGGGGGAAAACAAAGGAATGATGGCAGAAACTGCAGCAGGAATCATTGAGGCAGTTTCGCAAACAAATAATGTCCCTCCTACTCAATTACCTGAACCCCGAGATAGACCAGTATTGTCTCCAGACCTTCCCCCGCACCCTGCTAATTTCACTGCCCAGGCATCCTCATCAAAGAAGAAAAGAGGCCGCCCTCCCCTGAACAAACCTGCAAATAGAAGCCCCTTAAACCTAAGAGGAGCAAAATCTAGTAAAAGAAACAAGACTCTAATCCAAAGCTCCCCAAAGAGACGTAATACCTCTGGTAAAGCGAGTCAGTCAAGAGTCCCATCTCCACCACCTAACTCAGCTGCTCAAGTGGGATCAGGGGAGACCCCCAGACGTGAAACTGGCTCTTCATCCTCTCGGGATCCACCCCCTACCACCATCATTTCGGCTATTGTGAAGCACACGCAGGATTTTCACAAAGGCCCACCACCTCTTCCTTGTCTGAAGGAGATTAACTGACAAGTTTCTTTAGATATTTTGTTCCTCATGGAGACAAAAAACCCAGACAACACTGTTCTCACAACCACACAGCCTCTAGGTTTCACCAAGATGCAACTGGTTCCACTCCATAGCACAAGAGGAGGAGGCTTAGCTCTCTTATGGCATGAACACATCGATATCCAAGTGCTATCGGCCACCCAAAACTTTATTAACACTCGAGTTAAGGCTGAAGGACGGAGCTATTTTGCAACCTTTATCTATGGAGAACCTAATAAAACAAAGAGAAAATGTATATGGGATCAGCTCTCAAGCATAGGACAATCAAGATCAGATGCTTGGTTTTTAACAGGAGATTTTAATGATATTGTGGACTCATTTGAGAAATCTGGAGGCCCACCACGCCCTGAAGGTTCGTTCATTGATCTCAGAACACTTATGTCAGAATGTGACCTCTTTGACTTGCGCCACTCAGATAACTTCCTGTCTTGGAGGGGCAAAAGACATGACCACCTAGTTTTCTGTCGTTTGGACCGTGCAATGTCCAATAGTGAATGGGCAACAACCTATCCCTCTGGGAGAAGCAAGTACTTACGCTTTGAAGGCTCAGACCATAGACCACTCATCACCTACTTAGACCTTAAAAGGAAAAGAGGAAAGGGTCTCTTTCGTTACGACAGGAGACTAAGGAACAATGAGGAAGTCACCAAACTGGTAGAGGAAAACTGGGATCCTGCAACAAATGAAGAGGTAGATCAGAAGATATGCAGAGTTAGACGAGCTCTAGTTACTTGGTCAAGAGAGAAACAGCTCAACAGCCAACAGAGAATAAACGAATGCAAAGAAAAGCTGGAACTAGCCATGACTGACACAGACACGAATCAAGCGTTTCTTACCAAGATTACATAGGAACTAGCAAAGGGTTATGGTGAGGAAGAAGAGTTCTGGAAACAAAGAAGTCGTCAACTCTGGCTCACCCTGGGAGATAGAAACTCAGGGTATTCCATGCTGTTACTAAAGGAAGGAGAACTGTTAACAAATTCGCTATTTTAGAAGATGACATGGAAAAAGCTCATTATGAAGAAAACAAAATTCTTAAAGTCATTTCAGAGTATTATAAAACCCTGTTTACCTCTGAAGGCAGCGATGACTGATCTGTAATATCAGAAGCTCTACACCCATGTATATCCGATGAGATCAATGCAATGCTGATCACCTTAACTTCCAAGTTGGAAATCAAGCAGGCTTGTTTCTCAATCCATCCTGATAAAGCCCCTGGATCGGATGGCTTCTCTGAAAGCTTCTTTTAGTCAAACTGGTCCACAGTGGAATCCCAAATCACACAAGAGATCTAGAGCTTCTTCACCTCGGGAGTCCTATCAAGTAAGATAAATGAGACTCATGTTAGACTCATACCGAAGGTACCGAGCCCCAAAACTATGAAGGATTATAGGCCAATTGCCCTTTGCTCAGTTTATTACAAAATCATAGCAAAGATCCTTACTAAGAGACTTCAACCAATTCTCCTAAACCTGATCTCTGAAAACCAGTCAGCTTTCGATCCATAGAGAGCAATTGCGGACAATGTACTAATCACACATGAAATGCTGCACTACCTGCACACGTCAAAAGCAAAAAAGAAAGTGTTCATGTCAGTCAAAACCGATATGACAAAAGCATATGATCGTGTAGAATGGGGTTTCATCAAGATGGTAATGGAAAGAATGGGATTTCACCCCCAGTAGATAAATTGGATCATGCAATGTATCACTAGTGTAACCTATTCTTACCTCCTGAGTGGAGCAGCGCAGGGATCCGTAGCTCCTCAACGTGGCATCAGACAAGGTGATCCTATCTCACCATTCATCTTCATACTCTGTAGCGAAGTACTCTCAAGACTTTGTCTTAAAGCCCAAGCTGAGGGCAAGCTGACTGAGATTAAAGTGGGAAAAGGAAGCCCTAGAATCAATCACCTTCTATTTGCGGATGACACTATGTTCTCCGCAGAAATCCGCAATCACTTTCTCTGCAAAAACTGATGCTGCAGTTAGAACAAAAGTGAAAGGCCAACTAGGTATTCAAAAAGAGGGAGGATTGGGAAAGTACCCTCTTTTTGGGAAATCCGCAATCACTTCCAAAGAGGGACTTCCCGAACTCTTTGGAAGGAAAAAGAAGGACCTCTCCACCAATATAGTGGACAAAATACGACAAAAAGCTTGTAGCTGGTCCTCACGGTTCCTCTCGTCAGCTGGTAAGCTAGTCATGCTAAAATCGGTCCTAGCCGCAATGCCAACTTACACCATGTCTTGCTTCAAGCTCCCCAGCTCCCTCTGCTAAAGGATTCAGTCAGTACTAACACGATTATGGTGGGACAAGAGTGAGGAGAAAAAGAGCATATCGTGGGTGTCCTGGAAGAAACTCACTAATTCAAAGGATAAAGGTGGACTTGGATTCAGAGATATACAGAGTTTCAATGATGCTCTTTTGGCCAAAGTGAGCTAGCGAATTCTCACAAAACCCTGTTGTCTACTTGCACGTACCCTGTTAGGCAAATACTGTCTTAACACGCCCTTCTTTGAATGTCAACCACCGAGCTCCACCTCGCATGGCTGGAGAGGAATCTGTATAGGCAGAGACCTCATCAAACAACACTTAGGCAAGGTGATAGGGACGGGACACCAAACCTCCCTGTGGTATGATCCTTGGATCTCCCTGGAGAATCCAGTTATCCCTATGGGACCACCATCAGCAGAGTCCCAAAACCTCTGTGTGGCCAACCTTATTCTCCCCTCAGGGGATTGGGATCTTGCTCTGATTTGACACCTCCTCCCAGCCTATGAAAATGAGATCCTACAGCTCCGACCAAGTAAGCTAGGAGCCCTTGATACTTATGTATGGCTCCCATCGAAGACTGGAGAATACTCAGTCAAATCGGGATACCACACGAGGTTAGCTCCAGACTCGAACAATAACCTGCAATCCCCACTAAATGAAGGTTTTAATTGGAAAAAGGAGATCTGGGACCTCAAAACATCTCCTAAAACTAAGTTTCTACTATGGAAAGCTATGAGCGGTGCCTTACCTCTAGGATCAGAGCTGGCACACCGCACCATCAATCCACTAGCAAGGTGTCCGTTTTGTGGAAAGGAGGAAACAGCCTTACACCTCTTTATCAAATGCCCCTTCGCCAGGCAGATCTAGGAAGCTGCCCCTTTCAAGAATCCACCAGACCCTAATCGTTTACTCTCCTTCAGATCACTGGTGGAACTCACCAAAAATCTCACTTGCCTTCCCCCTTGTGGACTCAGCCAAGGACCCCTCCTACCCTGGATTTTGTGGTCGATCTGGACCGCTAGAAACAAATTAATCTTCAACGATGTCCACTGCAAACTAATTGAAGTTCTATCTCTGGCCATCTCTGCTGCGCGAGAATGGAATGCATAGGTGAACTCCCCAACCTCTCAAACCACGAAGACCCAACCACCCATTCGCAGATCTGAGCCAGGAATGATAACCTGTAATACTGACGCTGCCTGGAACTCTGAGCAGCACACTGCAGGGTTGGGATGGATCTTTACCTCTGCGGATAGTAGCTTCTCTACCCAAGGGTCTATATACGCTCCACATGCAAGATCTCCGGTGACCGCAGAAGCTTTGGCCATTCTCCACGCAATCCAAGCCGCAAGGAATCTAGGCCTTTCAAGCCTCCACATCGCTTCAGATGCTAAACAAGTAATCGAAGCCATAATTTCGGGGTCTCCACCCAAGGAACTCCACGGGATGCATCATGACATCCTCTCTCTGTCCTCTAACTTTCAGAAAATGTGTTTTTCTTTTGTTCCACGAACCCGTAATAGAGAAGCCGATGCGATTGCTAATCTTGCTCTAAACTGCCATATTGTAAACCCGGTTTAGTTTTAATTGAATCACCGTTTTGAACAAAAAAAAAAAAAAAACTAATTTTTAGACTTTTCAGACGTATTAAGACAACATATTAAAGTTGATAATAATTTTTTTTTTCTATAGTTTACAATTTTTTATCAAAAATAACTAATTCTAAATATTGTATAAAAACCTTTAAATGTTCTATTTTGAAACTTTTTTTTTATAGAAATGAGATTAATAACTAACAGAGGGAATACATCATACATGATCAACCATTTATTCAATACTGATAACAGTTTATGGACTTCTAAGTTGTTTCTTTGCTCCTCTTTCTTAACTTGTTAAAGATGTAATTATATTTTCTTTAAAATTAGGTTATTTAATAATTTTAGCGGATACATAGAGTTGATTAGATTATTTCAGTCTTAACCAAACAATGACATTTGCGACTAATACATTTACCAAAGTATATATCACTTGTTCGAGCACAACATAAATCACATTCTTCGTCCCCACTCGTGCATGGACTGTAGCATTGTTCATGCGCTTGCTTTCTTCTGACATTGTAACCTATTTAACAATAATAATCATCAAACCAACTTTAACAAAAATAAAAAATCGTTAAACAATATTTTCACATATAAAATAAATGTTCATAATGTTAAAAATATAAACTTCTACCAAGAGTGCTATCAGAGCAATGAACAGAAGACATGACAAAGAGGATAGTAAAGACAAATACGATTATCATTTTCTTGCTATTAGTCATTTCTTTGATTTTGTCTTGATTTTTTTTTTTTTTTTTTTGATGTTTTATGTTTTTCGTTCAAATGGTTATATATACAATACAAATTGAAAAGAATTAGCTAAAACCACAAAATATTTTGTAACTGCGTGGCTATTTTTTCTATATCTATTCACGGAAACATAGCCAAGAATATTCAACATCAGATTTTGTTGGTCATATCTAGTTATCTACAGATTTGCGACAAACATTATCATGGCTAATTACACCATTTACCACAAATAGCCACAACAAAAAAAGGTGTCTATAAATTTGTAGATATTCTATACTATTAATGTAGGTTCTTTTGGTTAATTTAGTCATATATATAGCGGCCATAAAAGTTTTGGTGGCAATCTTACTTTCTATTTTTTTTAAAATCCAAAAATATTTAAACTAAAAATTTGTAGGATTTTTGTAGGAAAATTTATGTGAATTTCTCACTAACATTTATTGTAGGAATATTGGTTCTACTTTCCTACTAAACAACTTTCATGAAAAAAAACGTAAGAAATTTGGTAAGAGATCACCATGTTTTCTAATACTAGTATTCAACTATAAGCATATAAACGATGAAGTCTTCGGATGTGAGAATCAGACGAAACACTGTGTTTAGCTTCTATAATCGATATAATGTTTCACGAGAATTATATTACATGTAATTTTTGAGTTAACGATATTGATTTACATTTAGGCGTGATCACGGTTATGGTTATTGCAGTTAAAATTTACCATTGGTTATGGTTATAAATTTTCTTTGATTATAACATTAACTACTATATTTACAGTTAACACGGTTACCGTTATGGTTAAATATGGTCACAGTCATTTAATGGTTATGATACAATTAATATCGGAAGTGAAATCTTATATTCTCTTAACTTTTAAAAATGCAAATCAAATAATGATATATGAGATAATATTATTTTATAAGAAAATATATGTAATTATGTAATGAAACAAACGTAGAAACAATTAAATTAATGGTCATGCGCCTACAATAATTAAATTCAATCAAAGTTATGATTTGATTAATGGAAAATGAGTAGTGTAGTGGATGAGAGATTTAGATTTAGTAGTGGGCACATGCATCGAACCATTTAAGATAATGTTTTCGTTAAAAAAAATATTTTTTTTTGGGTTTAACCATAAGGTTAACTATGTTTATATTTTGAAATTTTTAATAGAAAAAAATTTACTTTTAAAAAGTTTAACCAATAATAATCAAGACTGCATAACATAAAATATAAAGATAATCTAAAAGTTGCATAAAAAATTGAAAATATCCTATATTATAAAATAAAAATAATTCATCTTATATTATGAAACGGAAGGAGTATTTTTTTTTATAACCATGACTAATCTAAGTTTTACGGTTAATATATATGGTTTTTAACCGGTTTTATATGATTACAGTCTGATTATAGTTTAGTGATGATCCGGTTACAATCCGACATATACGGTTAGATTATGGTTATGTCTACTTACACTAAAGTGGAGGGTAAAAAACTATGTGGATAAAATGTTTTTGCGTAAAACCTTATCTCATTGTAAGTATAAAATAAATAAAAATGAAAAGAAATAAAAATAAAATAAAATAAAAAGGTTTGGTTGTTGGGTCCAGTTCACATCATTCTTTCCAGTCTCGAGTTATTTGGGTTCCTTTGCAGGATCATACACCTTTGTTTCTTTCTTTCGGTTTCTTGGGTTTTTTTCTGTTTTCCGAAGCAAGCTATGTCTCAGAGTGGTCTGTTGCTTCAGGGTACGGCTGGGAGTTCCTCAGGGTCTGGGAGTAAGCTGAAGATCAAGGTGCCACACTTTGACAACACTGCTTTGATCGAGGGGTATGCTAAAACTTTGATTGGGCGATGTATGAACCCTGCTATGCAGGATATGAAGGCTTTGCTGTTCATGCTTCCCCGGATATGGAAGATGGAGGAGAGAGTTGTTGGGGCTGATCTTGGCTTAGGGCGATTTCAGTTTGATTTTGACCAAGAGGAGGACATCCAGGAGGTTCTGAAGATGGAACCCTACCACTTTGACCATTGGATGCTCTCTTTGGTCAGATGGGGGCCGGTTGTGGATCCACGATACCCCTGTCTCATCAAATTCTGGGTTCGTGTGATGGGGGTCCCTCTGCATTTCTGGGCAGATGAAAGCTTTCAGACCATTGGAGCTGATTTGGGAGAGGTGCAAGAGGTTGATCTGGATAATGGTCGGGTAAAGGTGTTATTGAACGGTTTCAAACCTCTGATCTTTGAAGCCTCTGTTGAGTTTCACAGCGGCGAGGAGACGACTATCTCTCTGAGATATGAACGTTTGTATGGTTACTGTCGGCGATGTCACAGTCTGTGTCATGACGTGAGCCGTTGTCCATTGCTTGGTGATAAGGGGAAACAACGCCTTGAGGATGGTTCTGATTCTCGATCCGGGGATAAGTTACAAAGCTACAAGGGTGCGACAGTGAATGGTGGGGTTCAGGGTAATGGTTCGGGTGAGAGTGGTGCTGGTTCAGGGGCGTCTATTCAGGGCTCTTCACATGGGAATGGGCGTGGTGCGAGTGGTGTGGGACATCAGGCTGGGCATTATCGGGCTCATCAGGGTTCGGGTAGCAAGTGGCGAAAGGCAAAAAAAAGTTCTTCTTCTGCGGATGAGAGTTTGGTGAAAAAGGACATACCTGTGGTTCCACCTTCTACAACAACATCTCAGGTGGTTGGTTCAGCGAGTAGTGCAGCTCAAATCCCCACTACCATTGAGGGCATTAACCTTTCTCTCACCGAGCAGAAGATGCTTGATGATCTTCTGGGTCCTCAAGGAGATGTGTATGGGGCTGCGGATGATGCCTTGGTGGTTTCAGCACAGGGGCCTGAAAAAATGGTGTGTAAGAATCTGTTTCCCAGTGTACCAGCCACAGGGACCATGGAGTTGTCACAACAAGAGGTTCTTTTCTCTGAGGATCTTGGTAATTTGTTGGGGCAAGAGTTTCCGTCTAGGGGTGAGAATGACTTGAGCTTTATGGATACTATCATGGAGGAGCAGGGTGGGGTGTCCAAGGGGTCTTCCCAAGAAGATATTGCTATAACAGCTGAGGGAGAGGTTGATGAGGGCTCTGATGGGGTGGTTCTTACGGATCAAGCTTCGAGTGAAGAGGTTAATGTTGGTGAGGAAGTTGTTTCTGAGGCTGTTGGTGGTATTATGCCTCCGGTACCGGCCAGAGTGGTGAAGCAGAAGGGTCTTCTTCCGGGTGCAAGTACAAAGAAAAGGAACATGGTTTCCTTGGCATCTCCGCGTAAGAAGGCGGTTGCCAAAGGGGGTGGACTGACTGGGAAAGTCGGTTCGCACCAAGGAGGAAAGCCTCCAACTCACCCAGCTTAATTTATGTGTGTTGTACGACAAGGGCAGCATGGTGGTGATGAGCAAGCCTTGGTCTGGGCTTCGGTGTGTTTTTTAGTTTATCCTGTTTTGTTCTCTTTGAATAAGGCACCAGTGATTGTTCCGCATGGCTGTAGTTTTGTTTTGTTTCGGTTGTTATTTTTCTTCTGTTTCATTCTGGGTTGTGCCCTCTGTTTCTTATGTATTCAAGCAATAAAACCTTCCTGTTCGCCCTTAGTTTGGTTTACTGAATTATTGTTAAACATGTCTCCGAATTGGGATAATTATGGGATGTGTCGTATTTTAATTTTGAGGCTACGGTTTGATTCAGGATATGGGCCTCTATCGGGCTTTTTTCTTTGTTTCATGCCAGTTTCTTTCTTTGGGCTTTTTATGGATAATTTAGTCTCGTGTTATGGGTTTGTATTATTTTCGGTGGGTTATATTCTTCAACCCTCTCGTCCCATGTCCGCTGTTCTTTTTACGCTTGCTTTTTTCCATATTATTAGGGGTTTTTCTGGTTTGAACTTTTTGGACAGGCTTGGTACAACGGTTTATTTCTGGTACTTGTTATGGTATCCTTTTCCGGAGGGTGGGAGAAGGAAACCTCGGGGTTTCTCATACCCATTTTGTTAAAAGTTTTTTTATGAATATAATAAGTTGGAATTGCCAAGGCCTGGGTAATAAGGCCACTATTGGACATCTCAGGGATTTATGGTCTAACCATCGGCCTGATTTTTTATTTCTTATGGAGACGAAACAATCATATTTTGTTGTTGAGAAATTTGTGGGACACTTTGGGTATAAAAATTTAAAAACAATTGAACCTATTGGGTGTAGTGGGGGTCTGGCCCTTTTTTATAATCAGGCTGATTTTTAGGTAAATATTTTATTTGAGTCCAATCGGTTAATTGATATTGAAGCGGTTTTCAAAGGACGGATAATATACTTAACTTTTATTTATGGTGACCCAGTCCCTAAGAACCGAGATTTGGTTTGGGAACGTTTTGTACGGATTAGTACTACTCGTTCCTCTCCATGGTTTGTGGTTGGGGATTTTAATGAGCTGAGAGGGAATCATGAGAAGCGTGGGGGGAAGTTACGTCATCCTTCCTCCTTCCTCTCTTTTAATGGTATGATCCAGGACTGTGGTTTTTTGGATTTCCCCTATCTTGGGGATTGTCTGTCCTGGAGGGGCTGGCGGGACAAAAAACCTATTCGCTGTCGTTTGGATAGAGCTTTAGGGAATGAGGATTGGCATGATTTGTTCCCAGATACTGTGACTGAATATTTGCCGATGATAGCATCCGATCATAAACCACTCTTGGTTAATATCGGTGCCAAGCGGCCGCGGGGAAAGCGGGCTTTTATTTTTGACCGGCGCTGGATTGGTAAGTCAGGGTTGATGGATGCGATTAATTCGGGATGGGAGGGGGCTTCGGACCCGGGACCAGGTTCTTTCGTGGAAAAAATTGGGAATTGCAGACGGGCAATCTCCCAGTGGCGAAAGGCACAAGTTCCTTTTGGCAGGGAAACCATTGAGGATTTGAAAAGACATTTAGAGGTCGCTCTGGAGGATGATACTGTTCCTCCTGATGTTATCTCAGATTTACAGAATAGGCTGCGCCAGGCCTATGGGGATGAGGAAATTCATTGGTATCAGAAGAGTCGGAATAAGTGGATGCGATTGGAAGATCACAATACAAAATATTTTCATGCCCAAACAAAGCAAAGACGTGCTCGCAATCGAATTACTGGCTTGTTTTCTAAGGACAATGTTTGGTCAACTGAGGATGGGGACATTTGTCACACGGCAGTATCATATTTCGAGGAATTGTTTACATCAACAAATCCGGAAAACTTTGAGGAGATTTTAAGGGAGGTAATTCCGGTAATTACTGATGAGGAGAATGAGCGGCTTATAGGTCCGGTAACAGAGGCCGAGGTAAAGTCAGCTTTGTTTATGATGCACCCGGATAAAGCCCCAGGCCCAGACGGGATGACTGCTCTGTTTTTCCAGAAAGCTAGGGGAATAGTGAAAGGGGACGTAGTGGCTTTGGTTAATAGGTTTTTTGTGGAGGGGACTTTTGAAAAGGATCTTAATCGTACTCATCTTTGTCTTATTCCAAAGGTGGCAAAGCCTACTAGGATGGCAGAATTGCGGCCGATTAGTCTATGTAATGTGGGATATAAAATCATCTCGAAAATACTGTGTCAGCGGCTTAAGAGGGTTTTACCTGGTCTTATCTCTGAGACATAATCGGCCTTTGTTCCCGGCCGGTTGATCTCCGATAATATACTTATTGCACAGGAGATGTTTCACGGTTTACGTACTAACCCGTCTTGTAAGACGAAATTTATGGCCATAAAAACAGACATGAGTAAGGCTTATGATAGGGTTGAGTGGGATTTTGTGGCAGCTTTGTTACGAAAAATGGGATTTGCAGAGACATGGGTGTCCTGGATAATGTTTTGTGTCACTTCGGTTGAGTATAGAGTTCTCCTAAATGGCCAGCCAAATGGTTTGATTATTCCACAGAGAGGGTTACGACAGGGAGACCCTTTATCTCCTTATCTGTTCATTTTATGTACAGAAGTTTTAATTGCTAATATAAGAAAGGCAGAAAGGGACAGACTTATTACGGGGATCAAAGTGGCCAATAAATGCCCGCCTATTACGCATTTGTTGTTCGCAGATGATAGCCTGTTCTTTTGTAAGGCAGACAGAGAACAATGTCAGGTTATTCTAGATATCCTAAAGCAGTATGAATCTGCTTCGGGTCAACAAATAAATTTTGCAAAGTCATCGGTACAATTTGGTCACAAAATTGAGGACACAACGAAGTCGGAATTACAGGATGTTCTTGGGATCACCACTTTGGGTGGTATGGGGTCATATCTTGGTTTACTTGAAAGCTTGGGTGGGGCCAAAACCAAAGTTTTTTCTTTTGTTCGTGAACGGCTTCAGAGTCGCACGAATGGTTGGATGGCAAATTTGCTTTCGAAAGGGGGGAAAGAAGTAATGATTAAATCTGTAGCTACTGCTGTGCCGACCTTTGTAATGTCTTGTTTTCGGATCCCTAAAACAATCACATCCAAACTTACTAGTGCGGTGGCGAACTTTTGGTGGAGTTCTAATGGACAGTCAGGGGGCATGCATTGGCTTGCTTGGGAAAAATTATGCGTTAGCAAACAGCTAGGTGGTCTTGGGTTTAGGAATGTGGATGATTTTAATACAGCCTTGCTGGCTAAACAGCTTTGGCGACTAATTGATGCTCCGGATTCCCTGTTTTCCAGGGTTTTTAAAAGTAGGTACTATAGGAATACGCATCCGTTGGATCCAATTAGGTCTTACTCCCCATCGTATGGGTGGAGGAGTATCTGTTCCGCTCGCTCTCTGGTTAACAAAGGACTTATTAAACGGGTTGGCTTCGGGGACACCATTTCCATATGGTCTGATCCTTGGGTGCCAGCTCAATTCCCGAGACCAGCTTTAAGTAGGGGCCCGGTAAAGGACCTCTCCCTTCAAATGACTCATTTAATTGATCGTCAGACTAACTCTTGGCGGATGGACATGCTCTATGAGCATTTTGCTCCAGACGATGTGGTTTTGATCCAGGCTATACCTCTAGGTGGTAATCAGAGGGCTGACTTTTTCGGTTGGCATTTTACGAAAACAGGGCGGTATACAGTCAAATCGGGCTATCACATAGCACGTTTAGATGAAACGCGGACTTTTAAGCCCTGTGGTTCTAGGCCGGAAATTACCCCCCTCCTAGCTAGCGTTTGGAGGGTCCGTTGCCCTCCTAAAATTCAACATTTTATGTGGCAAGTCCTAACTGGATGCATTTCGGTTTTGGCTAACCTGGGGCGTCGAGGTATTGCATGTGACATTGGATGTGTTCGTTGTGGAGCGGATGAGGAGACAATAAATCATGCAATTTTTGTCTGCCCTCCTGCTCGACAGGTATGGGCTTTGGCCCATGTCCCGGTGGGCCCAATCTCCTTTCCGACGGAATCGGTGTATGCAAATGTGGACCACTTCTTAGGACAGCAAAATCCAGGGGCAAATTTTATGACGTTTCCTTGGCTTATGTGGCATATTTGGAAAGCCCGGAATGCACGAGTTTATGAAAATATTATGGAGAATCCGGAGGATATTGTTAGGATTGCAGACGGCGAAGCTACAGGGTGGCAGAAGGCACAACTCGAGGAGGATATCGGTATCTCTGATTTATCCCCTGTAGGTTTATCGGTTCCGGCGGCCACGAACACACTTCCAACTGAGTTCTTGGGTTACCGCTGCTTTATAGATGGTTCCTGGAAAGCAGAAGACCAATTTGCAGGCGCTGGATGGTGTTGTACCTCACTACAGGCTACGTCGCCACTGATGGGCGCTAGGAGTTTTCGTCGAAGTCTATCTCCATTACATGCCGAAGCTGAAGCTTTCCTGTGGGCGACGCGGTGCATGAGTGGCCATGATTTCCGGGACGTGGCTTTCTATACGGACTGTGCGGATTTGGTGAAGATGGTGTCTTCTCCTTCTGACTGGCCAGCTTTCTCGACGTACTTGGACGACATTATGATGGATAGGGAAGAATTTTCTTCTTTCTCTTTATCTTATATTTCAAGAAAAGCTAATGTAACTGCAGACTCTTTGGCACGCCAAGGGCGCACCTCTCCGCATCATGTTCTGTTTGTAAACAATTTTCCTTCCCATTGGCTCGTTTGAGCTGATCTTTTTGTAGACAAAAAAAAAAAAAAAGGTTTGGTTGCTTCTAAACCAGAAAGAGGGTTTTGAGTATTTGTTGTATCGTTTCTTGTGCTGTGAGAAGAGAGAAAAGGAGGAGGAGAAGGAAGGAAGGAAGATGATGTCCGGTGGGAGCTACACGAACATCGATCACCATAAAGTTTCTGGATCTGTTCCCGTAAGTAAAGCTACCTCTTTCCTTTTTTTTTTTCTGATTCCGTCCTTATGTTTCCGTGATCCTTCTCTTTTTTGCACTTTGTCATTCTTCTTCGATTGTATTGTCGAGATCCTCTCGCCTTCTGATCACATCTTGTTTCCATCGCAGGCCGTTCCAGATCCTGGCCATGTCACCGTCAAATTCGCAGGTAAACAATTCCGTAATCAGAATTTTTTTTTGAAAGTAGATTAGAGGCATTTTTGTATTGTTGTTGTGAGATTTTGCTGGAATCTAAGTCTTTATAAGGTTTATAAGATTTGCGTATGTATTTTGTTCTGTGGGTTTGATTGATTGATGGGGATACATTGTAATTCCAGACTCAAATCTACAAACGTTTCCTCCATCTGCTACTCTGGGAAAGATCTCTGGTGGTGGTACTAATCCTCCTCGAGATGCTGACGGTAATAATATTACATTTGGTTATGCTTCTATTCTATGGAGGTTTACTTTTCATTAGTTGAGAAGTTGGTTGATAAATGTGCAGACTTGTTAATCAACTTCTGTTATGTTGAATTGATTGGCCAGTGCCATTCTTTGTGATTTCGTATGTCTTAGGGCTTATATAGTTCGATCTGCTGCTGCAGATACATTTTCCAGGCCCGTGAATGGTACAGATGAACCTCAGTCTGGTGGTTGGCTCCATAGATTCACTGTTGGTGCTTACAAGCCTTACTTTGATGTCGACACCTCAGATGTCCTTGAGAGACTCAAAGAATCTCTCTTTCCTTTCAGAGGAACCTTTACAGAAAAGACTGCCAACAACCCTGATCTGTAAGAGTCCTCTTCTTTACCGTTTTTTTTGCCGCAGTGGACTGGATTTAGACGGAGGAATTGGCATTTGCTTTCTTCCAATTTTCTCAAGAGAATAAGTTGTGTGTCTTATAGGTACGGGCCATTCTGGATATGCACAACCTTGATCTTTGTAGCAGCATCCATAGGAACATTTGTTACGTACATAGCACACAAATTAAAGAAACAGGAATGGAACTACGATATTAATCTGGTCACTTGGTCTGCTGGAGTGTTCTACGGTTATGTAACCATTGTCCCTCTCGCATTATATGTCCTTCTCAAGTACTTCTCTGCACCATCAGGCTTAGTCCAACTTTTCTGTCTCTACGGATATTCCCTTTTCGTCTTTATCCCTGCATTGGTGAGTTAGCTAGTTTATTAATTCCTCTTTTACTCCCTGATGAGACATTCAATGAGAAAAAGAAACCCCAAGACTTAAAAAATTGTTGTTTCTGCAGTGTCTCTCTGTTGTGCCACTAGAGATATTCAGATGGGTTATTGCGGGTTTAGCTGGATTCATGTCTGCAACATTTGTGGCATTGAACCTCAAAGCACATATTAACTCTGCAGGAGAGAGATGGTTCTTGATTGTGCTCAGCATTTTTCTTCTACAGCTGGCGCTTTCAGTCGTGCTGAAGCTATATCTGTTCACTGTCACTGTATAAAGGACTGCCCCTTGATACCGAAGACAGTCGGTGGGGTGATCTCATAGTTCATACGGGGTGGAGACGATTAAGACAAAGCTGTTTTTCAAGTGTTTTAACTATAGTGCGATTTTTATATCTGAATCCGTAGATCATGAAAGAGTCTTTTTTTTTTTACCTTGCAGAGTGGCCAATTTTTGTAATACTAGTAGTAGAGACTGAATCCGTGTTGCATGATTCTTTCATTTGTTGTCATCAACATGAATATTACGAGTATACTTCAAAAATATAGAGATCGTATAGTAAATTGATATGCTACCTACCCTTTATGAGTTGTTTTTGGCTATGCTTTGACTTATTTTTAAAAATCTAAACTCAAGTTCCTTATAATGCCAAAAGTTTGGTGAAATTGGTTCAAAAGTTTAGCACATCTTTCAAAGTTAGATCGCGTATCCTGTTTTTTACTGAAGCAAAGTTAACAAGAACAAATGATTCGTCAAAGAAAGGGAAAAATTACTAAAGGAAATCATATAACAAATCAAAGGGACTCCTGGTAAAATAACTCAAGTCCAAAAAAGATTCCACAAGAAAATGTATCGAAGTGTTTCATTGATTTCAAAAGAAAACAGAAGAGTCGTTAATCATAATAAATTATCAATCAAGCTTTCCATTTCTTCCCTTTGGTATCAGCAACTACGGGCTTAGCTTTGAAAGGCAAAAACGTCTCTCCTCCCATAAACGGCTGTAGAACCTCAGGGATATCCACGCCACCCTCTCGCTGGTAGTTCTCGAGAATGCAGCAAATGGTCCTCTCAGTTGCAGTAAGTGTTGAATTCAGCATATGCACATACTGCTTCGTCTGCTCATTGCTCTTTTTCTGACCGTATCTGATCTCAAGCCTTCGAGCCTGGTAGTCTGTACAATTGGAACAGGACACAAGCTCCCTGTAGGTCTCCGACGAAGGAAACCAAGCTTCCAAGTCATACTTTTTGGCAGCTGCATCGTTCAATGCTCCAGAGACGATCGACACAATTCGGTATGGAAGCTTTAGCTGCATAGAAATCACACAGTTGACTAGTTAGAAACTATTGAAAAAAAAAAAGGCTTCTTGACTTGAGATAATAAAATTACCGCTTGGTAAAAGTCTTCAGAGTTCTTCATCATCTCATCCAGCATTTCCCAAGAGGCATTGTCGTTAGGACCAGTGATGCAGAACTGTTCAATTTTCTCAAACTGGTGAACACGGAAAATACCAAGAGTATCTCTTCCATGCGAACCAGCTTCTTTTCTAAAGCAGGACGAGTAACCAGCGTATCTGGACCAAAAGAATTATAATGTTGGCAGCATTCCCAATACATGAAAGAAACAATAGTCTTATAACGCTGCGAGTAGGTATAACTATGTTTGTTTATACCTTAGGGGAAGCTCAGTCGGATGGATCCATTCATCAAGATGGTATGCACAAAGAGGCTGCTCAGCAGTTGCAATAAGGTATTTGTCATCTCCTTCACCAGTCACCTGGACAAAACAACAATCTTCTCTGAATAAAACTACTCTTAACAACATAATGATTCAAATGTTTTGTAACAGATGGAAGACCTTGTAAAGCTCTTCATCGAACTGCGCCAACTGTGCGCACTTGGCCATAACATCCTTCCTCATGAAAAAAGGAGGCTGCAATCCAGTGAATCCTCTCTTTTTCAAGAAAGTTAACCCAAAGTTGATAAGAGCTTGGTTAAGCATCAAGCCATCTCCTTTAAGGAAAAAGCCTCTAGCTCCAGCGATTTCAGCACCTGAGTCCAAAATAGCATTACAATGAAACCCACTAACACATAATGAGGAGGAGGATGCTAAGAGTGTCAATTAATGCTACCTCTTTTGGTATCTGCAATACCGAGCAGCTCAACAAGATCCACATGGTTTTTCAGCTTCAAACCAGGCGTAGGAACCAGCTTTTCACCCCACACTTTAATCACTGCATTATTAGCCTGCATATGGTAAAAACACCAATAAACTTATAGATTTCTCTCACCACCATGTTGGACAAACTTTGAAGGAACGAAATGGCACAAACCTCATCCTTATCAATGGGAACCGAGTCATGGATCAGGTTTCCAACCGTCTCCAATTTGGCTTTCAAAGCAGCATAAGCTTCACGAACTTCCACCTCCTTTGCGGTAGAATCTTGTTTGTTTTTCTCGGTTTGCTGAATAATCTCAGTCGCATCTTCTTTTTTCTATTCCAGAAAAAAAAAAAAAGAACAAAAACGTTACAACAATGTTGAGTTTCTCATCTTTCTAAAAGATTCGTCAAAGATTTGGTATGCATTCACACTAAAAATCAAAGCAAACACTAGAAATTGGTAGACAACTAATATCAAGAGTGACTAAATAAATTCTCAAACAACCAAAGAAGAACCACTATGGATCTAAGAGAAGGTTGCTAAAACTAACAATTTTGAGCTGCGCGACTTGCTTGTTCAGCTTGTTGAACTCTTTTCGGAAGCTCTCAACTTCAAATTGACCTGAAAACACACACACACACACACACACACAAAGTTAGGTTGAGATAAGATAACCAATTCAAATCTCAAATCCGTAAGAAGCAAAACGATTAAGGCGAGCGATCGTGGAGATTACTTACGCTGACGCCATTCTTTGTCGAGCTTAATAATCTCATCAACAACTTCAACATTGGCAAATCTCCGGCGTTGCGATTCTCTGATGATCTCCGGATTGTTACCTTTTTCTTCCCGGAAAAGATTGATATCCAACATCTTTCTTTTTTGTGCTTTCTCTGGGAATCAAAAGCTGACAAACCTTAAAAATACAACAATTCTTATCAGATCAGCAGCCGCTAGGGTTTTTGTTTTCCTGTAAACTAATTTTGTCAATGGTTGATTCCTGTAAATTTTATTACTTATTGTAAATTGCAAAAGAAATCCCCAATTTGTTCTCTGAATCACAGAAAGCCCCCCCAAATATTTCAATTTCATTGAAAAGAATTGTGTAGTTTTTTTCATTTTAGATTTTAGTGTAAGCCTATTTGTATTTGTATTTTTTTTTTTTTTTTTTTTTTTGGCAATATGTAAGCCTATTTGTATTATAAATTTCTTATTATAGTCCTTAGTATTAATTATAATTAAGTACGATCATCATTTTTGTTTGTTTGTAGGATTATCGTTATTTTTTATATATAACAACTAGGATTTCACCCGCACTACACTGCGGGATTAAATTATAAATTATTGTATTTTAAATAATAATGTTTAATTTATTTAGTTTTCAAATTTTCAATTAATTATCTTTTGTCTAATTAATTTAGAATTTTGTTTAGAATTTTTTTCTTCTTCTTACTATTTATTTTATTTTTTTAGAATATTAAGCATGTGTTATAGTATGTGTAATATTTTGTAATTCATATACTAAATAATTTATAAGTTAATTTCCAAAATTATGATTACAAATCTATAGTATATATGAGATAAACTAATAGTTTTATTGTTGGTTCTATAGTACAAACTCGCCATGCTATGCGGGTGAGGCAACATGTTCAAAGATTTTTAATCCGCAAAAACTCATATATGAAACCCGTGAAAGTAAAAATTAGTTTTAAATACGTAATAAAAATAAAATTAATATGAGAGCAAGCAATATTTTTTATATTTTATTATTATTCCTTGAATAAGATATCAAATTGAATGGTAAATGTGTTTGTTACCTTTTAAAATCATACGGTTAGTTTTTTTGAATGATTGTTTAAATTCAGAATTTATGTAGAACAATTACACCGAAGTTAATGGCATTTGCTCCTATAACAATTAACCAAATTTATGTAAAATACTTAATATTAATTAAATTAATTATAAACTGAATTGTGTATGGAGAAAACATTTTTTGTAAAATTGGAAACATAATATTAATTTAATTAATTATAATCTTAATACTTAATGTGAAAGGAAGTGGTTCCAATTGTTTTGAAAATTTATTTAGGATGGAAATCTTGTTTTCATAAATAGAAACTTAATTAATATTATTAATTAATAATTAATATCAATGACATACTTGTAAATATGTGTGAAATTCAGGATTTATTTCATAAATATCTCCAAAAATGTATATATAGATATCGACCTCAATACTTTCTATTTTAATTTTAAGGTGTTGTATTAATTTTATATGTAGTATAATATGACTATACTAGAATTTGTACCCGCGCACGCGCGGGATTTTAGTTTAAAATATTTCCTATCAATAGAAATTGTTGAGCTCAAATATAATCATTCCAACTTTTGAGTATAAATCTATATTAATACTAAACTTACTTTACTCAGTGATATACAACACATATATTTTTGAAGATAATATTTCTTTGTTATATCTATTTGCGATTTTATGTGTGGGATTTTAGTTAAAAATTTTATCAATAAGAATCATTGAATATAAATATAATTTGAAAATTAAAAGATAAATCTATGTAAATGCCGTACTTATTTTACTAATCTATATATAACATATATTGTCTAGTGTCGCAATAATATTGTCGACAGTCTTCGAACATTTAATTTTTAAAAGAGTTCATTCCATATTCATATCCCATGAAAATATAATTTTAAAAGTTCTAACGTCAATGTTGATCGTTAACCTAATTATAGAGATCATTTAAACATATCAATATCCTAAATTAAATGTGAATATACAAAGTTTCATGAATATTTTTAGTGTTATGTCGCTACAATGAGGTTGTCCAAATGCATCATCTTCCATAATAAAATTTCCGACTAAGTCAAGAATGCTTAAATGATGAAACGTTTAAACCCCACAATGAATATCTATTCACTAATCCAAGTTATATATTGTTCTAAAATCTCATATGTTATTTGCAGATGTTAATTTTTTTGATGCAACCTCAGCTTCGTCTTGTAAAAAAAACATAGTGTACTTTAAATATGTTGTTTTTGCCAATGTTTTGGGTTAAAAGCATTTGATAATATATATATATATATATGTTATATTTGTTATATATGTTTTATACCATGTTATAAAATTTTAGCTCCAGTTGATAATATACTTTATGAAATATGCTAGACAAATCAAATGCCATTTTTTGTAACGGCTTACATATCATTTTTTCTATATTTCCTGACCATTGATTTTTTTTTTAGATAGATTCTTTTTCAAAATTCTTTTTCATAGTTTTCCCAAAAAAAAAAAGTATGGCCCTTACAATGTCTTTGTTTTAGATCAAAACTTTTAAGTTAAGTTAAGTAATTAATCTTCTCTTTCTTATAAGTAAAATTTAATAAGAAATCTTTATGGTATATGTTTTTTTTTTTTGACTTTATGGTATATGTTTCTTAGAAAATAATGTTTCACTTCAATTTTATTTTCATGTTTAGATTTTTATAAATACAATTACATAACTTGTTTTTTACTCTACCATGCATTAAAATCTTACTTACATTCTAAAACTCATTAACTCATTCTAAATTTTGAAATATAATCATTTTTCGTTATAATTTTAACAATAACATTATTACTAAAAAAAATTTATAGTATTATTTTTACTATTTTTAAATTTTCATTTATTATACTTAATTTATTATTATTATTATTGTTTATACTATTTTAAAGTTTAATTAATTTTAGTTAATTCATTTTTTTATTTATTTTTCACTATTATTTATTATAAGTAATAAATATGCAATGAATGAATATTAAAAATAGTATTTTTTATGTAAAAAACAAAAATTGATTAGGTGGAAGCTGATGTGGAGGAAGGAGGAGTGAGAAAAGTTAACTTTATATATATAGATATGTGAAATTTATGAGACATTAAAATTGTACAGTCAAAAATGGTAACAAAATAATTAATAACATTATTTGTGAGTCATGTAAGTTTAATAACTATGTGAAAACCTCAAAATCAAATATATGCACGTAGTGTGCGGGTACTTACCTAATATTACGTACATAATACTATATTTTTAACACGCGGTACACCGTATGCATATAATTTTTATTATTATTTATATTTTATATTGTATTTGTTTGTTAAATATTGAATTTTGTGCAAATGGAGGAATAACTAAATTTCCCGACCGTTTGTGCGGTTAAATGTTTATATTAATTTTTTATCCCACAATATAAAACCATTTGTTTGTTATATTTATTTTGTTTTGTTTAGTGTTTAAAATTCTATTTTGACTTTTAATTATAATAACAAAAAATAAGGGATCTACATACATAGTAAGTAATTTATGCGCTATGATTAAGTCACAATTTTTATAATGATTTAATTATTTTACATAACCTTAGTTAAATCAACTTAATTTTATATGTCAAATATTCTAATATTAATAGTTTTGACAAATAAGAAAATGAGGATTTAACCCGTGTTAGCACATAATGATATTTTATTAATTTCAGCATGTCCTTTTTATAACCCATCTACTATATAACCATATTATATAGTATTTTAAACTTTTTTAATTTTATATATTCATAATATTTTAAAATTTTATTAAGTTTCTATAGATTAATTATAATCAAAGTTCTTCTTACGTTAAAAATCAAATTTCACAGGTTTTAGAAAACAAAATAGGAATCAAATTGTTTTTTTCTTTGTTTGCAAAAGATTCAGAGATAGAATATCTTCCATACACAATAGAATGTGTGGTTAAATATATCATAGTTTATGTTTCCATATTGATTATGCTATATTTTTTTAGTTGGAATGGTATGTAAAATATTTAGAAAACAAAATCTGAAGTAATGCTATTTTGTAAATGTTTTAGGGATTAACTTTGTAAATAAATTTTTAAATAAGTACAAATAAAAGGGTATAACCCAAAATGTACTTAAAAAATGTATATATAGATTGTCATTAGGGGACTTAAAAATTACCACTTGGCCTACACTCTTTTATTTTATTTTATGTAATTTAAATTAATATTATCAAAATACCTTAAACCCAATAAATAGGAGGAAAAAGTGTCCTATTCAAATTAAAAACAAAAGCAACATTTCAGTCCCAAATTTGATGAGACAAAAATATTTACCAAGATATGGAGGAAGTAAGATAACTTCGAAAAACGTTTTTTTGGTCAAAAGTATAAATTTTTGATGTTTGTATTCTAATTTTAATATAAGATTATTTATAATATTATGCCAAGGATTAAACAAAATTATGTGTCCACCGCTGTAACTAATACCTCAAATATAAGATTTTGAAATTTGAAGATTGTGGAAGGATTGTTTTTTATGTACCTCAAAAAAAGGGTTTGAAGTTTCTTTTTATATTTTTGATTAAAGGACACAAAACCAGCAAGAGTTTAAAACCTCTGGAGACAATTGCCCCAGACCGGAGAAACATAGAGATCACAAATGTAAAGAAAAGCTAACAAAATGTCTCAATGTTTTCAATAGTATAGACAAGATCGGATGAGATTTTTTAGAAAATGCTTTGTATGTGTGTGAAATTATTTTGAATAATTTTAAAATTGAAAAGAAAACGAGTAATGTTAAGTGTTTACTAGCTTTTGAACTACAATAGCAAATATATTTATCTATATATTATTTTAAAAGTTAAAATTAGAGATATATGTATATATTCCAATGTCCTTTTCTTTCTTTTTTTTTTTTTTTCTCTAAAGGATTCTTCTTCATTCATAAAAACTGGAGTTATACACTAAGCATTCCCATTGGACAACCCTTTGGGATGTCTTTGATTTGTTTAGTAATATAAGCAAAAAAAATAAAAGTTTTAATCGTTATTTTTGAGAGACACGGCTCTCTGCGGCGATTCTTTTACAACCACAGAGACCCGACACGTGTCAGGTTGTGATTGGTTAAATTATGTTTTTTTTTTTTTTTTTTTTTTTCTCTTCTCTTCATTTGCTTCTCTCGATCTCTTTCGACAAACCAGAAAAGAATGAATCGATTTCGAGTAGAACAACCCAGTCGATTTTTCTTTTGGTGAGTCTTTTTCTTTTTTACTCTCACAAAATTTGATTCCTTTATTTTCAGATTCTGATTTTCCCATTCAAAGATTCGACCTTTTATTTTATTTTTCTGATTCAATTGAAACAAATCTGATTTTGTTGAGGTTGTTGTGTTCATAGGTACGTGAAGAGAATTGGATTCCAATTTCAAGATGGTACCAGCGAGCCAGATGTATCACAAACAAAATAGGAGGCGTTTAATAACCAGAGCTAGAGCTATAAAATCACTTGCAGTGGGAGAATTGGAGGCTAGGAATCTCAAGTATCGAAGCACTAGGACTGAAGCCATTCTCATGGGTATCTTAGTCGAAGGTTTGTTATCCCTTAAACTTTTATTTACTTCAGCTTTTTGTCTAGTTTAGATTATGGTTTCTGGGTTTTAATTTTGTTGCCTTGGGTATTTATGCTTTGTCATTGTTCAAAACTTGCATTTAGTTTTGAGGAATTGTTATACTTTGCTTGGCTCTAGGAAGATTGGTATTCGGCTAGTGGCGTTCATATCACTTGCATACGGACTTATGCCAGGGCTGTTCATACAACACAAGCTTATGCCATGAATGACGATTTCTCAAGAGTTCTGAAACAACCCTTCCCGTTTTTTTTTTTTTTTTAATACCCTAATTTACTAGTGGTCCCATACCCACTAACATCCTAGCATCAATCAATAACCGCGGATAACCAAATAAAACAAATTCCTTTAAACCAAAAGAATTCCAACATTCAGAACCAATAACCAATACCATAATCCAAATCAAGAAATAACCAACAACTAACATCCTACAATGTTCCATTGACTTAATCTAGCAACCTAACAATAGCTATACCACAATCAATCAAGCCTCTAGAACATCCTCCTCCTCATCGCCTTTTGATTCCACGATCACACTTTTCCTTTACCTGCACACCACAAACAACAATTGAGATGCGTAAGTATTATCACAAATACTTAATGAGGCCATCCTCCCATCTACTAGGTTATACACACAAGCAAATGAGACCCTCGAGTTTAAGCAAAACAAACAACACACAACAATACATCAAACCAGGAAAACAAGTCTCGGATAGGGCTAGTGTCGACCGATGCCAATCGGTGTCGATCGATGCTACAAAACAAAGGTGTCGACCGATGCCCCTCATAATGGTGTCGACCGATGCTCTTGAGTGTCGATCGATGCCTCCTCTGCAATCACGATCTGCGCGAATCCGAAAGTCGAACTCTCCTCCCAAATCATCTCAAATCCGTCTCAAACTCACCCAAACAACTCGGAAATCACTGGGAATCACAAAAGCAACGAACCCAAGCAACAAAACAACACAAACAGCAAAGAAACACACAAAACAAGAGAGATCTCATGCTTAGATCAACCATGGTCAAGCACTCACCTCAAGAACAGGAAGATTGGATTGAGAAACGTGGATAACAACACCTCCAGAAGCTTCCCCTTCGATTCCAGCAACAGCTAACCCTCCTACAGCCTCAGATCTCTCCAAAATCACCAAGAACAAGTCCAGAAATCTCAGAAAACGTTTCTCTCTCTTTTCTCTCTTTCCTTTCACTCAACGGCGACAAAATGAGACTCTGAAACCCTAAAATTCGTCCTTAGACACTTATAACTCGATTTAGGGATTTTAATTGAACCAAACCGAACCAATCGACAATTAAATCAAACCGGTCGAACCCAGAAATTAGTGGTGTCGATCGATGCCACTAAGGTGTCGATCGACACTCCTTCCAAAATCCCAAAATCTGGTTCGCGGATGTTACAAGTTCTCAGTCAGCAGATTGAGTATTACTCTAATGATCCTAATGCAGATAGGATCAATCGTATTAAGGGTGAATTGAATCAGGTCTGAGTTTCTTTCTAAAATTTAAATCTGGTTGTGGATTTGTATAAGTGACTTGCTTATGAATCTAGGCTTTACCGTTGACATACATACTATTTGGCTTTGGACAGGTGCGGTGTGTCATGATAGAGAATATTGACAAAGTTCTAGATAGAGGTGAACACTTGGAGCTTCTTGTCGATAACTATGTTTAATGAAAAGCATTACATTCTCATATTGTTGTTTTGTATGAGTTGTTCTGAGTTATGGACTTCTGTCGCTCTTCTTTTCAGGTTTGAGTGTACAAGACCTTTGAAGATGAAGCAAAGTTCTTCTGCAGTTTGTTGCTGACTAATCCTTTCATCGTCGTATAATTTTCTTAGGAGTTTTGTGGTTTCCAGTATTAGTGTGTTTTGGATTTATTCAATTTGATAATTACTGATTATGTTTGGTTAGTAGCTCATGCTCGTGATGTTTTCTCTAGCCAAGGCAATACAGTGACTTTCTCTAGTGATCCTAAACTGGAAAATGCCAATTTGGTGATTTCATATTGTATGTTTAAAGTTGGATTTGCGATGGGAACTGCAGTTGAAACACAATTTTAATAAAATTTATATAAGACACCCATGTTTAAAGATGACTAATGGGAGGAGAAAAAATAAAAACAATGGATTGAGGATCTAAGTTTTATTTTTAATCTTATTAAAAGTTTAAGACACCAAGGTGAGTATGACCAATGGGCATGCCCTAACTTATAAGCTAAAGCCCCAAAGGATAAGGGAAGCAAAGCCCCAAAGGATAGGGAAACTTACAAACAAACAAATTCTAATACAAAATCAAACCCAACAATGCAAAGCTAAAAAAGATTCAACTCTCAAAATCAATTCAGCCGGAGAGAAGCTTGGAATGGACGTATATAATTTTTATTATTATTTAAATTTT
This sequence comes from Camelina hispida, assembly GCA_023657505.1. NCBI lineage: Eukaryota > Viridiplantae > Streptophyta > Magnoliopsida > Brassicales > Brassicaceae > Camelina > Camelina hispida. The sequence continues at coordinate 23,425,821 of CP094637.1, forward strand.
ATGTTGTATTTGTTTGTTAAATATTGGATGTTTTGTGAATAGAAAATTAACTAAACTTTCCGGCCATTTGTAGGGCTAAATGTTTATATTAATTTTTTTAACTAGCAATACATTTCATGACCATTTGTTTGTCATATTGATTTTTTTTTTGTTTAGTGTTTAAGATTATATTTTAAGTTTTAATTATTATAACAAAAAATAAGGGATCGAAATACATAATAAGTTATTTATACGCTTTGATTAAGTCACATTTTTCCTAATGATTTAATTATTTTACACAATCTTAGTTAAATCAACTTAATTTATTATGTCAAATATTCTAATATTTGTATTTGTAGCGTTGACAAATAATAAAATAATAATTTAACTCGTGTTAGCACAAATTTAATGATATTTTATTAATTCCAACATGTCTTCTTTATAACTCATCTACTATATAATCATATTATATAATATTTTAAACTTTTTAAATTTTACGTATTAGTAATATTTTAAAAATTTATTAAGTATGGGCTTTTCATATTACTCAACAGCCCAAATCCACCACTCTCACTTGACGACAAAAATAAAATAAATCCCACCGAACCAGACTCGACTCGCAGCCGGGCTCCAATGCTGATTCGTTGCGTTGCGAAGACGATATTTCCCAGCGCCGGCGTAGCAGCAGCGAGGCTCGTATCTTCACTTGCTGATGGTTTGGATACCGTAGTAGTACCTCATCGGAATGGCTTGAAGGAGATACTGAGAAAGACCGGTCCACGGCGCAGCGTTCCCTCTCTGCTTCAGGAACGGATCGACTCTGGCCACGCCGTCACGTTATCCGAGCTCCGGCTAATCTCCAAGCGTGTCATTAGATCTAATCGCCACGATCTCGCTCTCCAGGTTTGTAAAAACCGAGATTTTAAGCCTTTGTGTTTTTTTTTTTTTTATGCAAGTTTCAGAATTAGCCAGTCTTTTTGTGTTTTGTGTACATATACAGATGATGGAGTGGATAGAGGAGAATCAAAAAGATGTTCAATTAAGTGCTGATGACATTTCCCTTAAACTAGAGCTTATCATCAATGCTCATGGTTTGAAACAAGCAGAAGAGTATTTTGAGCAACTAGTACATAGTTGTGTGTCTAGCAGAGTAGCGAAATCAGCTTACCTCCCTCTTCTTCGTGCTTATGTGAAGAGGAAACTGGTTAAAGAAGCAGAAGCTCTTATGGAGAGGTTGAATAGATTGGGGTTTCTTGTTACTCCGCATCCGTTTAATGAGATGATGAAGCTTTATGAAGCTAGTTACCAGTTTGAGAAAGTGGTTATGGTTGTTTCGATGATGAAAGGGAATAAGATACCGAGAAATGTTCTTTCGTATAACCTTTGGATGAATGCTTGTTGTGAGGTACATGGGGTTGCGGGTGTGGAAACGGTTTATAAGGAAATGGTTGGTGATAAGAGTGTTGAAGTTGGGTGGAGTTCGTTGTGTACTTTGGCTAATGTTTATATTAAGTGTGGTTTTGGTGACAAGGCTAAGTTGGTTCTTGAGAGTGCGGAAAAGAAGTTGAATAGAAGCAACAGGCTTGGATATTTCTTTCTCATCACGCTTTACTCGTCTTTAGGGAATAAGGAAGGAGTTGTTCGTCTTTGGGAAGCTTCTCAATCGGTTTGTGGTAGGATTAGTTGTGCGAATTACATATGCGTGTTGTCGTCATTGGTGAAAATTGGTGATCTTGAAGAGACTGAGAGAGTGTTTAGCGAGTGGGAGGCTCAATGCTTTAACTATGATGTCAGGGTCTCCAATGTTCTTTTGGGTGCTTATGTGCGTAAGGGTGATATCCTCAAAGCCGAGTCGTTGCACAGCCGTGTATTGGAGAGAGGAGGTCATCCAAACTACAAGACTTGGGAAATTTTAATGGAGGGATGGGTGAAATGTCAACATATGGAGAAAGCTATTGATGCTATGCACCGAGCGCTTGAACTAATGAAGGGGTGTCATTGGAGACCATCGCAGAACATCGTCATGACGATTGCCGAGTACTTTGAGAAAGAGGAGAAAATTGAAGAAGCAACTGCGTATGTTAGAGATTTGCATCGTCTTGGTCTTGCAAGCTTACCGTTATATAGATTGTTGCTTAGAATGCATAAACATGCCCAGAGGCCAGCTTTTGACATCTATGAAATGATGAAGTTGGACAAAATCCGAATAGATGAGTAAAAAAAAACAGGTGATCAAAGTGAAAGCAAAACTATTTATTTGATGTAACAGAAGTGTAAAATCTAAAGTAAATGTTTTACCAAAAGTGAGTTAACTAACTATTGTCATTTCATATTTTCCCATCATGTCCAATATAAATGCATTAAATTCTACAGAAACCCATCATAATTTCAAAAGACAAAAATTAAATTATTTTCAATCATATTTCACATGGTAATAAAGCAATTTTACATTCAATATAGTATCATTTATAAGAGAAAAAAAATTGACTCATTGGATTTCTAACTGCAGCCTTCTTGAAGTTACACGTCTGCAAGTTTAAGAATGGTGAGAGGCCAAATCTGATTTTCCAGTCGGTGATCAAAAGAAAACTTGAGCTCCGTTACCACCGATCGACGCTGTGAAACACTGAAAACCGCTGGACTCTAGCTCCTCCACCACTTTGTCCACCACCGTCCCTGAAACCAGTTCGTTTTGCAAAGGGGCATTAACTAAAATTCAAGAATCAAGAACCCAAATTGAAAAAAAGTATGATTAAAATTTGCTGAAAAAATATACCGGTTGGTAACAGAGTGAGGACACAGCCGCCTCCACCAGCCCCTGTCAGTTTGGACACAAGCTTGTGCTTGACCGTGGTTTGGATCACAGTCTCGATCGAGCTGTGGCTAACCCCCATTGACTGGAGTAGACCTTGGTTCATCTCCATGAGTTCTTTTATACTCTCTTCTTTCTCTGTAACTGAGGTCTCGTCTTTACATTGAATGATCGCAGCGAGCTCTTTACTTATAGAATCCACGGCGTTGAACACCGACTTCATCACATCAGGATGTCTCACCGCTCTCTGTGACACACCAGAGACCAGAGCTTTCGTGTTCCGCCCGACTCTAGTGTTGGTGATCAGCATTCTCAGAGGCATGTTGGACTGTAACCGAGTTATCTCGCCTGAGCAGAACTTGATCATGTTGCCTGCAACCACCGCGAAATAGACACTTCAATTCTCTAACATATAATTGAAGTTTTTTTGATCCGAGGATTTGAAGTTGTACAGTTAGAACAAACCGTATGCACTGACGGTGTTGTCTATCCCAGAAGGTTTCCCATGGATGATCTTTTCGCCTTCAAAAGCCCATTTATTTAGCAACTCAAGATTGGTTTCATCGAGAGATGACCAACCACTACCACGGGTTTTGTCTGAAATAGAAGAAGCGAGAAGAGCAGCTGTGAGAGCTACACATAGAGCTGCTGATGAACCGAGGCCAGATCCGTATGGAAGCTCAGAGTTAATGACGACTGTTGCCGGATTAAACCTAAAGAAAACAAGAAACGTGAAACACAACAAGATGAAGAGAACTCGGAAAAAAATGTCAACTATTTTGTGTTATCTACCCTATAATTCTGGTGTATAAATAGAGAAACGTGGAGATCCCCGAGGAGAGCCAGATCTTGTCCTTTGGAAGATTTTGCTCTTCAACCAAAACTGCAATTGATTTAAGGGTCTCGTCTGTACATGAAGCCGGAGTTGAACGACACGAAGTGCTTGAATCATAAGGAATCGCTTCTTTGACTCTAGCTAAGGACCAGGAAAACTCCAACGAAATGTCCTTGAGCTGGAGTATAAGCCTATCGTTGTTCTCAGCTGTAAGAAAAAAAATGGTAATGTAATGCTTCAGATTTGGTTCTACATTGGGACAAAAGACTATAAGCAAACTACATACATCAACCATCAAATTATTTCGAGGAAGTTGATGCAAACATGAAATGATTCAGTACTAAGGTAGAGTCATTTGCCACACTAATGTGCCTATAGAGTCTTACGAAATCACATTGTCCACAGATGTTAACCCATATTCCCATAGTTGGCGGGACACTCTACCATCTTAACACAGCCTAGCACCCTTTGATAATACTAATACTTACTGAAATTGACTAAAAACATAGACAGTATATAACATGAACATTCAAAGTCTAGAACCCAAATCAGATGTGAACAAATATAAACTCATGGATCACTAGCAGTTTGCGAGGGTTGGTTAGTTCTGGATCCAGTTAACTAGAGAAAAAAGAACTGCTACAAAAAGCATACATCTTTTGCTAATCAATCTCTATATCGATTCACTTATAACTTTCATTCCAATAATTACAGGTATGGTGATCTCAAAGGAGTAATAAACACCAAGAAAAAAAACAAAGAACCTGATTGAAGAGGAAAGGTAAGAGTAACATAAGTATAGAGATCAATGGCTGCAGCTACTGCAGTAGATCCATGGACAACAGCGTGTTCGCCTGCGAGTATGATCTTCCCAGGAGCTCTCGCTTTCACTTGCATTTTCCTAAATCAAAACACACACAAAAAGTGAAAAGCTTTTGCAAAAGAGATCACAAACAACAAAGGAAACAGACAAGATTCACAAGGAGAAAAAATGAGTTAGATTTATCTAACACACAATTCCCAGATTCTAACAACTAATAAATAATTGAACACAACCAACTCTGGAAATAAAATGATATAATAAGCCATTTGCTCCAAAACGTGGATCAGAATCAGATCAAAATGGGCATTATTATTATTATTATTATTATTATTATATAATTGGCTCAGACGGATCTGCATTTGAACAATGATTACACATTTATAACACAAAAATGGTGAATGTGAATCAGATCAAAGCTGCTCGGATCGATCACAAGTTGGGAATTTTTAAAAATGAAACTATAAAAATTCGTTTTTTTTTTTTTCCTTCATTTCCTTCTTCGTTACTTTACCTAGAGCGTAGAGAATTGAACAAAACAATGGCAAAAATTGAATAGACAGAAACAACGTACCTGGAATTGCTGAGAAACAAAACCCTAGAAGATGGAAAATGTCTGAGAGCAACAAGAATCGTGTTCAATTAGGATGATGATAGTGTCAGAGAAACCGATTTTGGTTTAACATTCCCGGTTCGAAATGAATCTCGGTTTAGGAAAGCTTTTTAAACTCCATTTCTCACTTTCTTCAATTTGGATTTTATCGGTTATTTTGATTTTCCCGGTTTATGGGTTTGGTTCGGTATGGTACGAAGAAACAAATCCCAATACGCATAAGCAACGGCTATGTCTTTCGTCTCTAAACGAAAATTGGGGGGGGTTTTAGAGAAGAAACAAGACGACCGAAAATTACGGTGAATGACTCTTCTTCATCTGACATCGAATCTCAATGGCAATGGGTTTCATCAATGGCTTAATCCACAACAAAGTCCGAAACTTTCATCGATATCTCGAGTGTCTCTGTTGATTTCACATCGAACCCAGTTCCAAAGTTTGGTTCTTTGTGCAAAGAAGAGGAATAAAAGAGTTGGGTACCGAAGAATCACGAGGCTTCTGTTCAATTCACTCTCCCCTAATCTCCAGATTTTTCCACAGCCGTTGGATCTCGTCGTTTCTGATTTGGGCGGCGTAGATGGAGGAGGCGGAGGAAGAAGAGGAGGTGGGTTAGGGTTTTGGAGAGGATGGGGAAGATTTGATGGATGGAGGAGAAAACGTAACCGAGTACCAATTTTGGTTTTTGTCTGTGTGATTCTTTGGATTTGTGGTTTCTGCAAAGTCTCTGGGATAGAGATTAAGAGAGAATTGGTTTTGAAGGTTTTGGGGATTTTTTTGTTTGGTGTCACAATGGTGAAAGAGTTGAAGAGAGAGGCTAGAGTTTTGGTGTTTGGGTTTCTTTTTTGCGTTGCTTCATTGGTTCTTGGATTCAAGAAAGAAAGTTTTGTGAAATTAGCTTCGAGAGTTACATCTTGTTCTTCACTTCTTCTTTCTAATAAGACAAGTCGTAGATGAGTGTAACTAGAGAGGAAGAAATTATTGTTTCTGTTGTTTCCTTCCTCCATTATCATTCAATTGAGATTTTTTATTTGGCTAAACCTTCATGCATTTGTCTGTTATTAGTAGATGTGCTTAATTGTTCCTGTTTTGTTACCATCGAACAAAACGATGCTCTATCTACTTTTGCTTATTCCGTATGCACATTTTATAATCGAGGGTACAGTAATGCGATCAAGACGATTGGGTATATGCACGCACAGTAATGGTGGTATGAAGCTAGTCAAAGAGTCGGATGAAGTGCAAAAGGATAATCTTATAAATTGTTGGCTCATAATACAATCCAAAACAATGTTACTCAACTTCATGACTGTTTACATATCAGCAAGTCTAACTGAACACCTGAAATAAAACTCTCTTCTTTCCTAGTGTAGGAGATTTTTGTTAACCTTAGATGATGCAGGAGGCTCCTCATCATCATCTGTATGCATTGGGTAACCGATAACCAGACATTACTATTTTGTCAGCAAACATCTTGCCTGTCTTGGGCATGACATGCCAGTGCAGTGTCAAGTTGAAGTCTTTCCCTCGGAGGTTGTGTCCCTAGAAAGATCCCATTCACAAAAATCAGATACACTCTCGTGAAGAAGAACTACATGAAGGACTGGTGTTTCAAGAGAGGATCATAGAAAGTGCTTCATGTACCTGATCTATGAAACGGTACTTGTTTGAAATCTGTATCCAGAACTTGGCATGCTCTTTCTCGGGTATTATGGCATCCCATAGAGACACCTGCGAAAAAATGTTAAATATTGATAGTAAATCAACAAAAAGGATCCCAAACAACATCACAGGTATGAAGAAGGCAGCAACACTGAAACCACATAACTCTCGAGTCTCTGAAATTGTTCTTAGCCCCGACGAGAGGAGTAGCCCAAAGCGTTTGAAGCAAAGGAGATTTATACCTGGTTTAGGGCATTCTTCGAGGTTTCATACTCTGCTGCTACAAAAGCAAATACCTGCAAATGTTTTCGTTAGTGTTGGTTTTGTGTTTATCCGACCATACAAAAAGAGAGAGGTATACAACAAGACAGTACGTAACACTGGGGATACTTCAGCTAAGAGCAACAGAGATGGATTGGTGTACATTGGAATGCTATACCTGCTTCGTGTTCCAAGTAAATAGTGACTGCAAGTCTGCTGTTACGTTCAGTGTCAAGCTGACCTGAAAACACACATAAAATGCTAAGCAGTTAGAAAATATGCAACAGGTAAAGAGCAGCCTAACGACTCGATAAATAAGAAAAAACTACTCGTGTATGTATAAGTTAGAGTATATCAATATATGGGTATATTAATCAATTTAAACAATTGGAGTTCAATATGACCTTCAAGAGTAGACTAATGTAAAATGAAACACATATGAACCTCCATGGCCATCAAATTCAAGAACCACAATGAATAAATAAGCTTAAGAAAGATGAATTTCAATAAAAACTAATTGCAATTTTCTGCATATACTGGGGCACAAACCTAGAAATACAGAAGGCAAATCATAGATACATACTTCTAAAAAGAGGCAAAGACCATGAGAAACCTTACCTCATCATTTCCATGGGGTTGCTTCTGAAACCAATTGATATTCAATATCTGCAAAACCACACCACAACCATTAGCCCATAAAAGATTCTAAAAACTCAGAGCACAGAAACTTCCAAAACATTTTTGAAAATTCCCCCAAAACAAAGAGCTCAATCATTACAATTTTGAATTTTCTAACCAAATCCAGCACAAATTAGGGATCTAAAAAGAACTTGGAGCTAAACCATGCACACATAGATCCATGATACAATAAGGAGATCTCTGCAATTAAAATCAAACACATTCATACCTGGATCTGAGCAGAGGGAGTTTGGTTACTGAAGTTATCAGAGAAGGAAGCAATCGCACAAATGAAAGCCAGAATCGTCACGGCGAATGTGAGCAGAGCATTGGCTCTGTAACCAAAAGAATGCATCCTCTTTTAATCACTCAATCCTCCCAAAACCTTCCGAGGAAGAAAATAACGATGAAATTGTATTTTCTTTTTTTTCTTTTTCTTTTTGCCCTTATTAATTCTTTCTCTAATATTTTTATTTATTTCCTTGACGCTGTGTGTAAATCTAATTGGCCAATGTGATTTAATCATATAAACTGGTATTTCTATTTTAAAATAGCACCGGTTTAGAAAATTATTGATCGGTCATGTCACCCTTTACTAATGTTGCACGTACGTAATGGCCAAGTCATCACAGCAAACTAGCAAAGTGTGTCTATGGCTGACTATATTACATATCATAGTCATACACGCAGCATGTAGCTGTAGTAGCAACTTATACATATATTGAACTTTTGAAGTGAGTGAAATCTCAGAAACAAACTCACACGCAAGTTTCGAATTACATGACTCAAGTAAGATTTGTTTTTTTTTTTTTTTTTCCACTGAAAGACATTACAAACATAATTAAAATTTGATACTACAATGTTTTTCCAATCCTTAAGCTGTAATGATATTTTCCAATCCTAATTAAAATTTGGGCTGAAATGACCCTTTTCCAAATTATTTTGAACTATGTCTTGAGTTGAAATGATATAATAGTATTAATGCTTAATACATTAATAAAGAGTCATCATCTTTAAAGTGAAGGAGTAAACCGTCAACGATTATTCCGGTATAATCATTTGAAGTTTGAACTGACTTGTCCTCTAGGAAACTCTCGTGGCTGCGGGTTAGAGTTCAGGGGAAAGACTTGCTTCTGTGGGTTCCCAAGAGCAGCAAGTAGTGCCGGCTGGAAAACTGTCTTAACAATTTTTTATTCTTATTACTTTTTATTTTGTTGTATTAAAGCCAAATATAAAATCGGATGTTTCTAATTAGAGTTCAAAACCCGGGAAAACGGTCTATTCCCCCCTGAACTATGTTACTTTATCGCATTCATACATGAGACTTTCATCTGTGCCTATTCTCCTATGAACTAAAACAAAATTTGAATATCCTATACGAACTATATAGATTCGGTTAAAAATGAAATTCTCCTACCATTAACAGAATGATGACTAGGATGCCACGTTTTGTTTTTCTGACTAAAAAATTTAAAAAATGAAATTAATTGTTACGCAAAGGTAAGACTTGAACCCTTGTCCTCAGATACACCACAAGCTAACATAAAACCAACTGATCCACCTTACCTTTTGTTGGTAATTTGAAAGTATAAATATATATATATATATACATATAGGACGACGCAAGAATCATATATATAAAAGTAGAGTTTCACTCTCTCCTTATTGGTCCATTTGGCTTTTTGTTTTATTTTTAATTTATATTTTTTGTCTAATTTTTAGAGTAATAAATGTCCAAATTAATTTGAGTTTTAGTAGCAATTTACTAATTTGTGTAACTGAAATTTGATTTTTTTTGTAAGTTGAGAGAAAGAGACATTAACTTCATAATTACTTCTAATTTAAGTTTATTGTTTTCTTTTAAGTGGTATGCACTAACCTAGAAAAGACCAATCCATTAACAATTCTGAACGTTTATATCCGTTTATAATTTCTCATTAGTCATGCATTAATTTTTCTCATTAGTCATGCATTAATTCATTAACGTATTGTATTATGTACTTTTATTGTTTTCTTTTAAGTGGATGCACTAACCTTGAAGACCAATCCATTAACAATACTGAACGTTTCTATCCGTTTGTAATTTTCTTCATTAGTCATGTATTAATTCTGAAAAAAAGGTAAGTACATATATAACGTATTTTATAATGTAATCCAAATGCTTTACATTATTTAATTATAATTAGTAAGTAAACATTAAGACATCACCACTTTTCGTTTGTTTAACCAAATTGTAAACGAAAAGTTTCCACCTCTGCTGAACGAAGAAACCACCAAATGAGCTAAGTCATATTTCCAACTATACATAATACAATAGTCCACTCATAACAACAAATAGAGAAACATGGCGTCTTTTACAACAAACACCCACCGTTTGTCAAAGCTTCAGACCCAAATCCACAGGTAAAATCTAAAGCTTTGAAATTTGGAATCTTCTATTGAGTGTTATGAAAATAGGTATTATAAAAAAAAAAAAAAGTTTAGGCTTTTTGTAGAGCTGGTGTTGTTGTGGCTATGGAGACAAAAGTGTTTACTTTGTTTTAGAAGATTTGGGTAACACAACAGGAAAATGGGATGTACGTGGATATGATGCTTCCTCTCCTTACAAGTTACAACCCACTTCAGGTTTATAACATCACTTAATCCTTAAATTAAGATATGCTCTTCAAATACTGAGACTTTTAATTTTTATTTTGAAATATTATGTGTAAGTGTTGAGTTTATATCAACAAACAACCAAATCATGTGAATTTTGATTCAGCCACTTGGTATTTCTTTTATTTTAGGTTATAAAAAATTAAAATATTTATTTATAATCAAAGACATGTAACTCCATTTAACTCAAGTGTAACTCCTATCCAATAATTGTACATTAATTCATTCCTCCTACTAACTTATTTATCTTTCAAGAGAAAAAATTTTTGGTTGAATTTTAATATTTTTTATTTATTTTGGTTGGCTAAACTTATATTCATATTTTGGTTGGCTAAATTAATATATTTCTCATGTAAAATTATTGTTTATAATATATTTCTCATTTCAAAGTTTAAAGCAATATATCATATATATATAAAAGTAAGGTTTTGGTCTCTCCTTATTGGTTGAAGGTTAAATTTTAATATTTTTTATTTATTTTGGTTGGCTAAACTTATATTCATATTTTGGTTGGCTAAATACTTGGATTTGAAACAGAGACATATGTTAGACTTATGGACGCTGCATTGATCTCAATGTGTGAGAGAGTGTACAATCGAGATTGATCATTGAGTATTAGATATATTAATTTCGGTTATCAAGAATTCAGATTTGGTTAACTCCTCAACCAAAACCTCCGAACGTGATTTCTTTGTTTCTGATTAATATGAATAATATATCCAATATTAAGATCACAGTAACTGAGCATAGCTTTAGAAAGTATTATATATATATAGATATTACATTGTTCTATTTTTTAAAGATTCATCTCCATTATTTAATTTGGATTACCATCTTATAGTAAACATTCTCTCCTCCTCTCCTACCAATATCAAATGTTGTTATATCTCATATGTGTTGTAACTTGTAAGAGTTTGATTCTATATTTTAATGTAGAAAGTATTATATATATTTAACATTGTTTTCAATTTTTATTTTATTTATATAAAAAATATTTCTTTTATATTTCTTGCCTTTCTAATCTATTCATATTTATTTTTTAAATTTGCATAGTTAAATTTAAATTCACATATGTTGGTTTTAACAAAACAATCAACTTTATTTGAGAATTAGATGTTCTTATTCATTTTTAAACGATCAATGTGTAACATATAAGCATTTTCTCTTGCAATCACAAGTTCCATTTCCATTGCTTAACTCCATGGTTAAACTATAATATATGTTGTCCTATTTGTAAGAATAACAACATACTTATTTAATTTATTTAAAAGAGCAGATGATTAAACGAAATAAACATTTCTCCAAATTTTATAATTCAATCAGTGAGTGTACTTATTATTTTGAAAAACTTTTACATTGAAGTTCATAAAATCATCTAAGAAAACTAAAATACTATATCACTTCAAATTTGGAAGGAAACAATTGGTATTCCTTTTTAAAAAAGTCAAGACACATATAAAAATTTATTAATATTTAACTCACTTTAAAGACATTAATGGTCATTTAACTCAAAAATAACTTCTATCCAATAATTTCATACATTCCTCCCACAAATATATATATATATATATATATATATATGTTCAAGATTGTATTTAAATATTACATAATTTTTTAGTTAGCTAAATTTATAGTCACATATATACAATATATATACATAAGAATTTATATTACTTATTAACACAATAATTCGACCCATTATTTGCTTAACTCAAAATTGGTTTCAAAGCCAACTAAAGAAAAACAGAAACGATCATATTGATATTAGACCAAAACATGGACATACAAACATAATCACTTACACGGAAGATAATTATTTTTAAAAAATAACTTATTATTGCAACATCAACGTATGAAGGGTTTATATAACCAGTTAATTAGAGAATCTATAATACAATAAATGTATTGGAAACAATATCAGTCAATGATAAGATTGGATTCTCAAAAGCAAGAAACAACATCTTCATAATTTATAAAAAATAAACGCCACAATTATACACATCTAAACGAAATGGTATAAACATATAGTGTATAAATAAAACTGATGGCAAAGCCCGCATATGCCTAATTAAAATGAAATAATACAAAAGAGAAAACGAGAAAGACCAAAAAAAAAAACAAGAAAGTGTCAACTACACCACAACCCACACGTTGCGTGGGGAAGCACCTAGTAAAAAAAAAGTAACTGAGTCCGATTTTGCTTTCTCTTTTCCGATAAACTGTATTCCATGGCTTCTTCATCATTTATCATGGATTTCAAAAACTGGGATTTCTTTGGTAAATTAGATCGAATTTGGTTAAATTAATATTTCCAATCCGATCTTTAATAGCTCAACTTGATTTTGTTAAAAGGAAATAAAAAAAATATTTTTGAGATTGAAATTGAAATTGGGTGATATATATCTCAGTTCATGACTCTCTGATTTACAATTAACTTCAGTTAGGGTTGGATTTGAGAATCCCCCTTACTCATCTAGTTGAATCTCTGAAAATATCCAAAAGCAATAAAGAGAATTGAAAGTTGCACATGAAAGGAGCTTAAAACCAAAGTAGAGATCATGAAACATTTGAAATTAAGACAACGAAACTGACAGATCCAAACGAAAATTCGGAGGAGAAGCCACAAAAAGCAGCAAGGTAGAGCTGACACCGCGGCAAGGAAGCCGACATCGAAGCAGCAAGAGCCGACAACAAGTCATATAAATATATACCTATTTGCAACTACTACAAATATTACAGTAGCTTAGCTGGTGTTAGTCTATCTCAAGGAACCAGAGGTGTCCGGTTCAATCCCTGGTTTTGTTCTTTTTCTTAGTAAAATGTGTTTTCTCCTAAAATATACAAAACGGCGTCGTTTTGTAACTCCATCGTGGCATCCTAGTCATCATTCTGTTAATGGTACACTAACACCGTTTCACGATTTGTGGGTTTTAACCGAATCTATATAGTTCGTATAGGATATTCAAATTTTGTTTTAGTTCATAGGGGAATAGGCACAGATGAAAGTCTCATGTATGAATGCGATAAAGTAACATAGTTCAGGGGGGAATAGGCCGTTTTCCCTTCAAAACCCTTAACTACATATACATGTTAAGATATCTTTATCAGCCATAACATGATGTCCCTAATGGGCATGTGACCTTTATCATACCTCATATAAAACAATGATTGTGAATAGTTGGATTTTGAATATATTATGGAATAAATTGTAAAGTTTATGCACCTTTGATACACAAGTACAAGAATTGGATACATTATCAAGTTCAATAGATATCTAGAGATGAAGGTTTCTTTATCAACCAAGAATTTATCAACCACATTGATAATGCATATCTAACTAAGAATAATGCATTAAAATATATGATATATAACAGGCACAACATGTTTAACAGAAAGTACATACCCATGTCATTGGTTTTAAAATATTTTAAAATTTCTCGTTAAGCATAAAATGTAAATAAATTTTAAACTAATATAATCTTTTAAATAATTATTAATTTTCAAAAATATAGTTCACTTTCTCTCTCTCTAATTAATTATAGACAAAAATTACCAATTTTTTTTTTCAAATTGTCAACTAAGCAAACTTAAAAAAAATAATATTTGATATTATAGCATATTATTTATTTTTAATTATTGTATTTAGAATATTTATTTTATACTGATACTTTTACAAGATAAATTAATAGTGATATTTTTGGAAAATAAATTAAAATGTGATATCTTGAAAATTTCTCTATGAGTAATTTTTTTTTGGTGAACAACCGGGGAAGTACCCCAGATTTTATTAAAAGAACAAAAAACAATTACACACGAATATGTCTCTAGCACAAATGACCAGTACCATCCGCACGTAACAGACCATCAACCGACTCCAGAACCGTGTTAAAAACATGAAAGCCTAAAGAAAGAGATGGTTAGCTTCTCTATACACGTGACGAAAACAGACTATCCAGTCCCTTGTAATGAAGCCATGGCACAGACGTACCAGGAAGGACAGAGGATGAGAGCCTCCTATCCCTGTCGTAAGGTAACCAACCACCAGTTTCGAGTCCACCTCCACCTCCAACCGCGTAACCTTTGCCTCCCAAGCAAAACTCAACCCGTAGTAGACGCCCCAAAGTTTAGCCAACTGCGCCGAGCAACATCCAATACGTACTGCAAAGCCACCACCACACCATTCACCCACACTATTCCTCAACACCCCTTCTGCAGATACCATACCTGGATTACCTCTTGACGCTCCGTCAATATTATGCTTAAACCACCCTTGATCAGGTACCACCCATCCGATTTCTCGGACCACCCGAGTTCGTGCCCCGGAGCGATTCCCCATGATCGATTGTGCCTTTGTCACATCCATCGTAAGCTTCTTTACAAAGGAGACCCTATCCCTGCAGACTAATTTCTCCCCAAAAACATCACATCAACGCCATTTCCACTCCCACCAAAGAGTCAGTGCAAACATTGTTGCCCAATCCCCTTCACAAATACTTGTCCCTTTCTCCAGATTATAGTACATCTACTCTAGACATTGTAAAAAACTCCTGTCACTTATTTCGTGGTATGATTCTCCTCCATAAGCCAGACATGGCAGGACAATCACGCAACACATGCATACTCGTCTCTACCCCACCCCTGCAAACCGTACAAATATCAGAATCATTGAGGTGACGGCGCAGTCTCTCCATATTAATCATTATAGACTGCTGTGCTACCAACCACAAAAAAAACTTTACTCTCTCCGGCACGACAACTTGCGAAATCCGTTTATAAAAACAACCCATGTTCTGCCCCAACCTCTCATCCTTTGTTAAGAGAGCATACGCAGATATGAGTAATAGTAGTAAAGAAATTATTTGCCATCTAAATTCTTTATTTTACATACAATGATATCATCCTCTTGTTTTGTCACATTATCGTGTAAATGTAGACAACAACGGATAATTTTTTAGTGTGTGTTTACATGTGTATTTCCGTTTACGTACGTTTATGATTTAGCTTAAAGGTTTACAACAATAATTTTGTAGCTTTAAGATTGCCTTTGAGCCAAAAGTTATAACGACTTTTGGATTTTTATTTTCGTCATCGTCACGCGACTTTTGGTCATTGTTAAATAATGTTTCTAGAACAAATTATATTGAATGATGGCAACTTCCTACGTCACACTATTCAAATTGTTGAACAAGTAATCATCTTCGGATCTGTAAAAGATATTAAGATGCGACTTAGTCGGGGTCTATCTAAATAATGAAGTAACTATGCTCTTTACATTTTATGTATTATGATTTCATTTCCAACTTCCAAGTTATATATATTTTTTAATTTATTATGATTTCATTTCCAACTTCCAAGTTATATTGAAAATAAGAATTTCTGAAACTCTCGTATAATTAAGAGTACCTCGTACTCTAATGTTCAAATGGTTTTACTTTTTTCTTTTGACGTTCAAATGATTAATTGTTGGCATGGTTGGAATTTATAATTGATCTCCACATGTTCTTTTCATACTACATTCATATATATATTAGTATCATCTAGAGGTGTCAAGCAGGCTCCATGCCCGCGGGCTTAGCGGGCCGACCCGTCGCGGTCCAAAAAATTGAAACTGCCCGCCACGGACGGCCCAGATGGACGCAGGCCGGCCCGTTTGACATCTCTAGTATCATCCGACCATAATTAGTTTAGAAACATTTTAAACAACCATTGTATTGCCCCCCAAAAAAATGAAAATAATCATTGGTAAAAATAATATTGTAGTCTATTCTTGGTCGATCGAATAAGACTTTTTTTTTTTTTTTTTTTTTTTGAATTTTTTTTAAGAAGAAGAAAAATAGAAAGACCAGTCTCCACTTCGTTCTTTGTTTGACTATTAGAAATTAATTTTTGTCTTTGAAGAAAAGTATAAAATGAAATAAAACAATCTCCTATTTTTTTCTGGGATTGACAATTTAAATTATCTTACAAAAAAAAAAAGATTCAAAAACAAAATCAAAGAATTGCGTAAAATCTATTTTGCGTGTTTATGTACGATGCACAAAAACACCAGTTAACCAACTAAACCGGTAATCTAACAGAACCGTTAGCCGTATCGGTATGTTGAACGGACGACGTTCCTTCACCGTCCTTATTGACTCCAACCCTCGGCGAAGGAACCGGCGTCGTATTCCTCCACAGAAACGATGGGTTTCTTAGAAAAGCCCACCGGTCTGCTGGAACCGAATCACCGGTCGGACTTGTGCTTGTCACTTCATTTGTTTTAATGCTGCCGGTACCACCTAGTCTAATCGAACCATCATCCCGGTTCCGCCTCAGAAAGGATGGCGTTTTGCGGAATAACCACCGGTCCGATTTAGCCCTCGACCTATCTACCGTTTTACCACTCCTGGAGCTTCCTCCTCTCGGTAAAACAAGTAAACTATTGGACCGGTTCAATTTCCAATTCGCCATAATCTTCTTCCTTAAATCTTCCGGTAATCTAAGCGTAAACCGGTCGGTACTCTCTCCCGGTAACACCACGGAATGCCCCGTCGTATGCGACCTCGGGAATTTAACACGTGGGAGTACCACCGCCGGTTCGGGTATCGCCGATTCAAAATCCATTTCAACCACCACATCCGGTTCGACCGGTTCAGCTGTCTGTGTCGTCGTCTCTTCAGCGAGATTAGTCCGACAAACAGGACAAGTCACGTGACCTTGTAGCCACGCGCCGATACACTGAGGATGAAACACGTGATCACATTTAGGCAACAAACGCAGCGTTTCATCGTCTTCGAACTCGTTCAGACAAATCGCACACTCCAACGCTCCTTTGCCGATCTTCTGAGTCTTCACCTCCGAGTAGACAAAAGTCGGGAACGTCTCGATCGTCTCCGCGTCTAACCCACGCGCCACCGTCGCGTTGGCCACTCTCCTTCTCGCTGCTCCTCCCGTGGGAGTAACGCTGCTGTCGACTACTCCAGTACAGTGACGTAAGTAAACGGTGAAGAAGCCCATGAAGAAGAGAGCTGCGATTACGACGACCACGACTACAGCCATGGCTGGACTAAGCTTGCCGCTGTAAGCATACGGGTCATTTCTCGGGTCGGGTTGGTTAGATTGACCCGATGCTAGAGATAGTAGTAGGGAGAAGAAGACAAGAAGTGGTAAAGAGATATGCTTTATGGGATCCATTGTGATTCTTGAATCCCCAAAAAAGTTAGTTATGTGTTTTTATTCCGACAAGAGAGAAGTTTATAGAGAGGTTTTGAAGAAGAAGTCGTGGAGAAGACGCGAGGAAGGTTAGGGGATATGTCATAAGCAAATGTGTCACTTTACTGAATGCCACGTGGATGAATAGAATTTTCCAACTGAGGGCTGTGAATGTCAAAATTGTTGGGTGATTCTGAGAAGGGGTTGACTTGGTCGTAGACTCTTCTTGATTCACTATGTATGAAAGGTATCTTTTATTTCTAGTACTGTATTGTACGTTATGTAAAAGATTGAGTTTCAAAGTTTTAATTTTTTTTTTTTTTTTTTTTTTTTTTTTTTATTGAGTTTCAAAGTTGCTAATCATATGTTACATGTCAACTTACAAGATTTTGATACCTAATATTTTTTTCTTCAAATAATTACATTATACATTTTATCATAAATATGAAAAATTCCAAATCCAAAAAGTATACTTAGATTTTTCAAAATATATATATATATATATATATATATATATATCTTCGGGTTTGGGCAACCAACTTTGGAGTTATCTTCTAATTTATTGTTTGGTTGAAAAAAAATAAAAATAAATATATCTTTGTTTCAAACTATATTAAGTAGAATTATGCAATCAATTATTAATAGAAAAATATGACCTTACTGCTTGTGCACCTTCCACACCATGTTCCCGTTATGGCGAAAAACTCTTCTTTCCAATCAATCAAGACTCATCAGTGGATTGTTTATGATGTCTCTACCTTGAAGCTGATATTAGAAACAACAAACTTGCAAAGATAACAAAAGAGTGTAGCGATTATATATTGGTATCCATTTCATGATAATATTTTTTTCACTAACAATAACCTTTTTCCTTATTTTGTGTGTGTGTGTTTTTCTTGCATAGAACCAAAAGAGAGCACATGAAGAACACAATTAAAGTTAAATAAATAGAGACAATGTATGAACACCATGAATCATGATGGATGATGATAAGAGTCTTCTAAGAGCTTGATCGACGGCTCTGTTAACATTGCTTAAGTTACCACAAGGTCCACAAGACCACAACCATGCAAGTCAACAATAAACCATTACGATTATTAATGATGCTTATTTAAACACCATTACGATTTACGAAAGCAACTACCATCTTTTAATTTCGTTGGTTAATCATTATTTTTCAATCTACTAGTAGTACATAGTGATTAGGACCTTGTAGATTGTGAAAGTTTAACTCGTCAAAAAAAAAAAAGGTGTCTCTCCCGTTTACAAATATAAGATGAAAGCAAGGCAAAACGAAAATTCCAATAAACTTTCGTACTCCAAATTTGCCATTGTTGTGGTTCTATGAGAAATATATAACCATTTATTGACTTAATTTTACGTTATATTATATAATTTGTGACAAACCTTGAACTGTTAGCGTTTCTACTAGTCACTAATGAAACTGTCCATAATTTCAAATAGGATATGTATAGTATATGTATATCTTAATTTTGTTATTCTATCATTTTAGAATATGTAGATTAAATTACTGTCACGTTAGATAATGTGGAGAATTGACCAGATTTTCTCCGGAATTAGTATAAGCTTTTTACACTTGTTCGATCTAGTTTCAATAAATAAAATATGTAATAACTAAATAAAACATAAGTAACTTATAAAGAAAACATAAGCATATTACAAAGAAAAACATAAGCAATATTAAGATATATAAATTTTATGAGACAAATGTAAAAGGTTATGAGAGAAATTTAGAATACAACTAAAATACATTCAAGAACGTATAGAGGAAAGGCCATAAGTTGGAAACATGATAATGACATGTGACTATGTGAGTATGTGACAAAATTACATGAATAAATCAAAACTTTCTCTTTAGTCTTTACTAATCTAATTAGCCATCATTCACAGACGACTACTTTGATATTCACATTCTTCTAGAACGTCTTAGCCATCATAGGTTCATAGGTCTATCGTGACTACTAACTCAAATATGCTTTTTTATATATAGTATTTTCTATGACTTTTTGATTAAGGGAAAAATGCCAAAAAAAACCTGAACTTATTTTTATTTGGACGTTTAATACCCAATGGTTTTGGATTGGAATAAAAATACATTAACTAATAAAATTGTGTAATTTTAAACTCGAAATAATTAGTGTTGTTATTTTTATACCCACAATTTTTCAACAAAATCAAAATTCCAATTTTACTCTGGTTATCTACTTAATTTTTAATTTTTAATATTAAAATTTTCAGTTTTCTATTAACCATATCAAACCGAAATTAATCTCGGTTATCTATTACTATCTCTGTTCTTCCTCCTCCGATCTCTAATCGTCGTCGCTGTGAGAAATTTACAAAAGCAGAATAAAGATGCACTCAACAATGGAACCACCAAAGGAGCGAGACATTGACACCAAACACTAAACTTCTTTCTCTCTTCTTCCTCCTCCTTTTATGATTAATCGATTTTAACCTCAATTCATATAACACCAAACATTGACACAATCCTATATCACAATTACAATCAAAATTATCAATTCAAAACCTAAACAGATCTCGGAATTGCAATACAATTCAATTACAAAACAACACAATCCAGAAACAACAAGTGCCGTGCCAAAACAACATAATCCAGATCATTAGAATTACAAAACAACACAATCCAGATAATTACAATTCGAAATTTACAAAAGCGAGAAAAAAACAAGACCTTAAAAGAAAAAACACAACACAATCGAGAAAGAGAGAAAGAGAAATCGAACATGCGACGGTGACAGGGGAATCATCAAGTGTCGTGCCGATTGTCTCATGAAGCGCGTCTTCACCATCATCCCCGCCGCCGCCTTCCACAAGATGTCCGCTCAGTTCAACTCCATCGGCGACGTTTCTGGGTCCTCCGCGTCTCTGCTCCCGCCGAAGATCGCGGTGACGCCGGCTACCATGGTCTTCCCCTATCACCGCCAACGAGCCCATCCTTTGCCTCATTCTGGGAGCTCTCTACACCGGAGCGACGACTATTAGAGATCGGAGGAGGAAGAAGAGAGAAAGAAGTAGATAACCGGGATTAATTCCTGGTTTGATATGGTTAATAGAAAACCGAGAATTTTTATATTAAAAATTAATAATTAATTAGATAACCGGGGTAAAATTGGAATTTTGATTTTGTTGAAAAATCATGGGTATGAAAATAGCAACACTAATTATTTTGAGTTTTAAATGACACGTTTTTATTAACTGATGTATTTTTATTCCAATCCAAAACCATTGGGTATTAAACGTCCAAATAAAAATAACTTCAAGTTTTTTTTAGCATTTTTCCCTTTTGATTAATAAAGAAAGATATTATATTTCTTAGTCTTGCATCTTAGTCTTTGTTATCTCTGTTCTGTTTCGGTTTTGAAGCAGTCTTGTTGTCTGACTCCCGTTTGAAGCGAAGATCGATTGAAGCAGGAGAAGCCATCGGCGGTGAGTTTTGGTTGTGGTAGAGACAGATCCGTTTGTTAACTGGCTAGTCTAGGTAGTGGCTCAGATCGGGTGGTGCTCTCGTGGTTGGTGGCTTGAAGGAGACGATCTCGTGTCGTTTCATGGTCTGGTATTGTTTATCTCTCGTCTCTCTTTTCTTTGGATAGCGGGTTTTTCATCAAGGCTGTGTTGGTTTTAGGGTCGTTTTGGTTTCATCCGAGGGTTTTAGTTTGCTTTGAGAGGCGGTTTGTGTTTTCCTCGCAAATATGCTTTCTCTGTTTAAGGGTTTGATTTGGTTCTTAGTTCTTCTGCTAGTTTAGGGCTGCTGGTTGTTAGTTGGCGTTGCGAGCTAGGTTTCGTTCCTTGTGTTGGTCAATCGGATGTTTTTTTGTTGCTAATCATCTACTAGCTCTCCTCTGTGGCTTTTTGGAGTTTTGGAGTTTGAGTTCTAGACAATAGCAGTGAATTAGTCCTTCAGCTCTTCTCTTGCGAGGAGGTTACCAGTTTTGGGTCTGTAGATGACTGAAGCTGGGTTTGACGAGGGTCCGCGTGTAAGAGCTGCTGGTCTTCTTTGTCTTGTCTCAGGTCGATTCGCAAGGTTTTTCTTTGCTCCTAGTTTGGGCCGTCCTCCATGGGGTTCTGGTTTGGTGTGGTGGTTGTGGTTTTTGTTTCTCTGTTATGGTATGAATTTTGCTTTCGTTCCTGCCGGTTTGATGATGGCTTTTCAACGGAGTGCTATCTTAGTGCTTCCGGTCTTCCGTGTACTCTCCGGCGCTAACATGTTCTATGGGAAAGCTTAGTGGAATTCGCTCAGTTTCAGTTGGGCAGTTTTAGATCTTTGATCCTTCTCTCATTCCCTTTGTAAACTTTTACTTTAGGTTTTGGCTTTTGTTTTTCTGTTCTCAAGTCCTAGTTTTCGGAGGTGTGTTACCTGCCGGCTGAAGCTTCCAGGGATGATTCTTTATCCGCTGGGTTTAGTTTCCGGGGTTATGTTGTTAACCGCTGGCTTTAGCTTCCCTTGTTTGGGCTTAGTGCTTCCCTTGTTTGGGATTAGTCTTAGGTGATTTCTATGTTTTTCACCTTTTTGTTTTCAACAGATGTAATCTGTTAATGATAATATAAACCTAGATGACAAAAAAAAAAAAAAGATATTATATTTATGTTTCTATGACTTGAGTTATAAATTTATGAGTTAACGTAGATTTATCAACTAAACTAAGTTATATATTTTTGTCTTCTATTTTAGTCGAAACAAAACCGCTTTTAGACATCCAATCACACTTGAAAATGATATGGTAGGGGAGTTCACCAACTTCAACTAAGTTTACTCAAGTGTTAATTAAGATTCTTCTTGTGGATTTACCATCCGGATTCAAACTTGTATTAAACATACAGTATAAACAAAAAAAGAAAACGTTAAATCTTGATCAAAACTCGTTAAATGCGTAGAAACAAATGATGTTACTATGGTTTTGTTCAAGGGTTAGTATTGTCATTATTATAGTGGGAAAGAAAAATCGAACAAGAGGTTAAATTGACTTGGACTCGCGACCAACTGATATTTACATTGACACACACCAGTTGACCAGCATATGAGAGAGTCTGGGAGCTAAAACAGCACACATTTTCTATTCATAAAGTTGAAACACCACAGCTTTCTTCTGAATTTATGTAACCCACAGCTCATTCTCCACCCATTTCAAACAACATGCCGTTTTGTTCGTATGCTATGTTTTGCAAACACAAGACCTTTTTGTTGCCCTTTATCTGAAATAAAATAAAACCAATGATGGCAATGAAATCATGTAAACATTGAAAACTTTTCTAAAAAGAAGGTTCCTCTGGTTGCTACGTTCTTGTTAGAGTTTATAAAGTAAAAACCAATGACTTTTAAGTTTTTCAAATCTGATCTATTCTGCAGTTGGCCAAGCTTGTGATTCGAATCCAATAATCTAGATGATCACATTTAAACAATGTAGTTTACCATTTTGTGTTATACAATTAAACGCATCGTTCAAGGTTCTTGGTAAGTCGGTATTGGGACGCCCGAACCATCCGCCAGTTTCTTGTAAGCATTTTGCAATCTTCTTGTTATCGGTCCTACTTTTCCTTCACCGATCACACGCCCATCAATTTTCACAACCTGAAACCAATAAATTCGATATAAGCGACATTTAAACAAGCGAGAAAGTGTTTCAAAGACTGTCATATTACTCAAAAACATCAGAGTTCATTGACAATTAAAGAGAGATTTGTGTATGTACCGGGCTGAGTTCTCCCATAGTTCCTGTAGTCCATACCTGGCAAAGTATGATACGAATGAAAAATAATTAGTTATTGGATCATTTAAAATTCTAAGATTAAGGGAAAGATGAGGAAACCTCATCAGCTGTATGGAATTCCGACAAGCTGATTCTTCGTTCTTCTAAGATGAAATTCTCTTTCACCACCAGTTCCATGGCCTGAACATGGAAGAGACTTGGTCATGTTATAATCATTGAGAGATGTTAGGAGAAATGAATGTGAATATGTTTCTCTCTTACAGTAGCTCGGGTAATGCCGGGGAGACAGTAATCTGCATGAGGAGTGAGTACTCTGTCTTTCTTCACCATGAACTGCAATAACAGAATTAATCTACCATTTTAGTTTCCAAATGCTACATAGATATTAAGTACACTTATTTGAAGAGTAAAACTGTTAAATCCGATCTTACAATGTTGGTTGCATTGGTTTCAGACACAAAGCCATCCTTGTCAAGCATGATTGCATCATCGACGTTGGCGTTGTTACTTTCAATCTGTGTCATTATACAGAACAACATCTCAAAATGATGTCCCTAACGAACACACGATCACAAATTTAATTCGTTGTGGAGCGAAAGATGAAACCTTTGCGAGTATGTTATTGAGGAGGTTATTGTGATGAATCTTGGAATCTAAATTCTGAAAAAAAGAAAAGAAAAAGAGATTAGAGAACAATGGACAATGTTACTCAGCTAACAGATGAAAGAGCAATGGGGAGCAATATTCTACATTGGGTGAATTGCGACGTGTGGTTGCAGTCACCAGCACAATACCACCATCATTGTCATATACAGGAGGCTTCCATTCGGCAAGCACTACATTATTTTGAAAACAAATAATACTCAAAAACCATATTCTATAGAGTTTAATTGTATGCTTGCAAGAGACAAAATTTGAAACTTAATTTACCAATCAAAGTACATCCATAGCGGTTAAATGCAGGGCTCATTCCAGAAGTGACCTTAGAAGAAACAGATTCATAGCTCATAATTCAGGTTTAAAATGGTTGAAATGAGAACTATAACAACTCGTTGCATAAAATTTACATCGAACTTCGTAAAAGTGTAATTACATACCTTTTTGCCTCGAGTTAGAGACAGTCTTATATGTGTATTGTCAAACATTCCATTAGTTATAAGAGTTCTGAAGATGGCTTCTTTTATCTGTGTATGTTCCGTTAAGATAGCTTCATTCAGAACCCTAACTTCAAAACTATGATAATGATTCTTACCTTCATCAGATGCTTACCTCCTCGCGGGTTGGGACATTGTTGAAAGCCAGAGCCTTTGCTGAATCATGCAACCTATAAGCAACACTTCAATATATTAATAAGAATGCCTTCCAAGAAGTACTGCTCGTATTTTTCTCTTGCTTGCTTCTTACCGGTCTAGATGCTCTTCAAGCTTGAATACTTTCCCTCTGTATATTCGAAGACCTTCCCATACAGAGTCACCACCTTGCACGACCGAGTCAAAAACAGAAACCTTTAAACAAGAATAAGGAAATATAACATCAGACCAGAAACATACACAAGCAACAACAATAACAAACAGAGATCCATGTATGGTTCAAGCACCTTCGCCATCTCACGTGGCACAATCTCATCACCAACCCAAGCAAGAAGTTTGGCATTTTCAGGAACCGGGAGACTGGGAGGAGTTAAGGTGCTGGTCAAGAGAGATGACTTGTGCTTCACATGGCGCCTGAGAATGTTGTATAGCGGTAAACATTGCTCAAGCAAATCGTAATGCTTCAAAGGAAAAGTCTGAAAGCAAAACAAAACACATTATAGTTTTGAATGATGTCTGAGTTTCAGGATCTTTAATTGCAAGTAAAACCGAGCTTTTACATGAGGGTACTTCTTTGGAGACGAGTAACCCGTTGATTTGTGAAGAGTCTTGTACCACCATGGAGCCCATAGTCCATCTTCTGGTATAGGACCAGCCTCCCATCTTTAAGAAAACACAAACAATATAATGAAAATATGGTCATTATTTTTCCATTAATCGTCAAATCCAAGAGATGTAGAGAGGGTGTACTTTAGCATAGAGGCTTGAAATGGGATCTCTAACTCATCGCAAAGACTGCTTAGTGTAGCCTGAGAATAGAAGAATTACACAGAACATAAGCAACTTCTTACGAAAGAGAATTGAGTTCATTGCTTAAATTTCACAGTACTGCAATATAAACCTCAGGATCTCGCTTGAGCTCATCTGCATCGACGATTGCTGGTGGTGTTCCCATTAGACAGAGATCGCTGTATATCGAAACTAAGGAACGAAAGAGGGTGTATCTTCTCAAAAGAAGGCTACAAGAAGAGACAAACAAACAACAAACATGTCAAACCTGAAAAGGATCAGACTCACAACGTCAACACGAAACCAATTCAGAAGAATTTCGAAGAAAACATTACACCAGAAGTGAGTTTGAGAAGCTTACCAAAATATCAAGAGGATTGCGTATCAAGATAAAGTGCTTTCCTTTACTCATTAGTTCACTTGGCAAACCAAGAAGTCGCTGCTTTGAAATATGCTGCACAGAAAAGGGCCAGAACAAAATGAGAATCCTTTGACAATGTTTTTTTGAAGTCTGTGAATCAGAGAGAGAGAAGTGAGTATAACCTTACAAAACCTATATTTCTTCTTTCCTGGACCATAGATGATATCCTTCACCAACTTTTCTCCATCACACTCCTATCAGACAAATGTGACGATTATATATTATTTAAGATTAAGCAGTAGGCATTGCCTTTTAATATCTGGAAGCTTAAAACGGACCACAGTGAATGAATTGACATACCATCTTAGAGAGAAGCTCATCTCTGTAAGGCCTATCAACACCCGTAGACTTAACGAAGGCACCGTATAAGGGCTCGTCGAGCACTTCAGTGTCATCTCTCTAAGTAAATTAAACCAAATCAATCTTGCAAGTTACAACTCACACCAAACATCGTTTCAAAGTGATTTGAAATGTTGTAAATTATATACAGAACTGTTAAACTTTGGGGACAAATAGACAAAGACAGAGAGAAGATTGTCTCTATTTCCCAGAAGATGATATTTTTCCATCATAAAACAGATAATATCTGGTCATTTTCTGGGAAAATTTCTGAATAAAGAAAGTAGGAAACAAAAAAAAAGGTACCTGGGCAAAGGAGTAGAGGAGAGTGGTGCTGAGTGATCTTGGAGCAGACCATGCGTGAATCACCTCCATTTAAGACGATCGCTTTGAAACCAAAACAGACACTTCGCTCTGTAATCACACCACTCAAGATTCAACTTCAGCTAAACTATCATTGCTTTGGTCAGTGTTTCTCTTTATATAACAAGAACCAGACGAGAGTATCACTGATCAAGGCAAAGGCACTTTAGGGAAAAAAAGGATAAATTTTTTATTTCTCACTTTAGGGAAAGATTCAGTTTTTCTTTTTTTTTTTTTTTTTTTCTAAAAAAAACACTTTACCCAGTTGACCGACCGATCATCAGAGATGTGTTTCTTATCTTCTATCTTGCTACATCGAAGTTGGTGAGTGATTATGTAATTATTTGCACTCATAAAGATCCTACAGTTTCTGTAAAAAAACTATAAATCAAATAACTGGTATCGACAAAGAGATCCAATCACTGTCAGAGAACAAGAGTAAAGATATCAGAACCGGTGCGTTTTCTAGCAACAACCGCGATTCATCCACCAAACCATGGAAAATGGTTCGATCAACGGACCAAGAATCTTTGATTTCAAATTGTAAAGAAACTAAAGTGCTTCTGAAAGAATTACATTATCTGGATGATATAGAGAAGAGCCGAACACTTGAGCGGTCATACGAATGCATATAAGGTAAAAGCTCGAAGCGAGGCGTAAGTTCTGCAGTCACGTCCGTGATGGAAAGGTCCATTTGGTCCACAAGTGTCAGAAACGCATTGAACGTGTCTGCATTGCGGATCACAGATGCGATATAGGCCACTTTGGGGCTACATCCTTGTTGTGCGTCTCTGTTGTTTTCATTCTTGAGAGAGCCATTGTCTCTTTTGGTTGGTTTCCTTAAAAGAGCTACTAGAACCCGCAGTAGATGAGGGAGACATGACGGATCATAAATTACATCTGCACCTAGACTGATACGAAGAACATAAAGGGTTTAGGAGACTGACATAGGCTGTCTATACAAAATGATTTTATGGTTTACTCACATGATATCTGGACAGTATTTGCTAAGTTCACTTTCTGATGCAGTTGCCCATGGAAGATGAATGCATTTAACTCGCTGTTGAAGGAAAAATAATCAGTCTTGAATCGGTTAAGTGTGTAGTATATATACTCTGAATCAGAACTCAGAAGGCACAAAGAAACTATTTCCAACTCACTGTACTCTGAGCTTCTCCGGTTTGGTTGAGCAGCTCGTCATCATAGTTTAAGTGATTCCTCTCCAAATTAAGCCTCATGTTAGACAGAGTTAAAAGATCTCCATCTGTTAGTATAACCTGCGCAAGAAAAAAAGTGTAACTCAACATAGCTGTGTACATATGATGAGTACTTTGGTATTACCTTTTTGGCCTTTACATGTGCAAGGCAAATTCCGACCATGCCAACTCCAGAGCCAACCTAAACAGGGCTCCACCGAATCAAAAAGTGAGTATATAGATCAGAACGTAAACCAGTCAATAACACTCAATGATGTCAAACTAACCTCAAAACAGGATTTATTGGCGAATAACTCTGGAAATGACAGAACAAACTCAGACAGAAACAGACTTGATGGCCAGATGGAACACCTGCTCAAAATCCAGGATCCAAGTTGAGAAATGTGGAAAAAGACTCGTGAATTGAAATGAATCCGTGGCAGTCAAATTATACATACAAAAAACCTCTTACCCGGTACCTCCTTCAAGCATGTTCAATGAACATTGCAGATGGATAACTAATTTCCTTGACAATGGACAACTTGGGTGTTTGTATGAACCTAATCCACAGATAAGTCAGCAAAACTAATCTCACTCAGGAAAATTCAATGAACAATGAATATAACACACACAGCGAAGACATGATATTTTACCTTCGGGAAAAAGAAAAGAGATAAATTTGGTGATCCTAATGTTTTCTTTCGCCAATATATCTTCCTAAAACACCAAACCAAACATTGTTTTGTTTTCCATCAATTACGAAACAAAACAAGGAAAACTTCAATAACAAACAAAAAAAGTAGACCTTTGAAGTTGACATGTAAAGAGCATACTCCTCGTACAGTTCATCCAATACTTCACCATTCTCCACCTCAACTTCATTTATGAGTTTCTTCAGTAACTTCTTGGCGTATGAACCGTTACCACTCGCAGCCTGCTTCCATGCAAGAGTTTCACACTAAGTTGCACATTACTTCAACTCAAGATTCAATTTTTCCAAAGAAAACATAATTTGACAAACACTAAAAGTCCCAAAAAAATTATGAATTGGCTATAAAATCCTAACAATATTATAAAGGTTCCAAATTTCTCTGGTTTTTAGTACTCAGAGCAAAGCAGAAGAGTAGAGTTTACTTACAGCTTTAACGCAAATTTCCCACAAAAATATCTGGGCACTATCAGTAATTGATCCTCCGTTACACTCTCTGCACAATGGACAAACAAAATCAGTTGCCGGAGCAAATAGAACCAAAGAAGCTCACGGCGGCGCCGGCGAGTTTGACAGTGGGTTTTACCTAGCGAGAGCGATAACGGAACCCACCGGTTCCATGGCGAGGAAAGCAGAGAGGACATGGAGGTACTGTGACACCCACTCCGCCGTTGAGTTCTCGCTCGCCGCCATGACTTCGCCGTATCAAGCTCCGAGGATCTATCTCACTAGCCATGTCAAAAAAAAAAAGCCTTATAGCAACTGTAAACTTTGGGCTTTATGGGCCTGGCCCATAAAATCAAAATGACTAAATAATCCTTAAAAAAATAACGAAACTTCTAAAATACCCCTCATCTTCTCCAAGCTTTTAAAAACTTAAGAGAATCTCCGCACTTCTTATCCAATTAGAAAAGCCATGGTGAAGTCTTCTTCTTCTTCTTCTTCTTCTTCTTCTTCTTCTATCATCTTCTTCCTCTTCACATGGCCATTCTACTTCACTCTCTCTGTCTTCATCCACCAAACCCTAAACCTCAAAACCAAAACAAACCCAAAATCTTATCTCCTTGTGCAACCACCTTCCGGAGAGATGTGGTGCTTAGAACAGCATCTCTCTGTTTCTTCTCTTTCATCTTTCAAAACCAAATTCCAGAGTCATTAGCAGATCCTTTGAAGTCTTCTAAACCGTTAAGACTCGGCATTGCCAACACTTCGTCTTGGTTTCAATTCTTTGGTGATGGGTTCGCCATTAGGGTTCCTCCTGATTTTGAAGACGTCAATGAGCCTGAGGTGTGTGTATTCTGTGTAACCAATCTCTTATGAATCAGTGTAATTTCGTTTAGTATCTTACTCAATCTGAAAACTGGACACTAAAAAGACTACAAAGCCTGCTCCTTTGGTCAAAGTTTTGATTTTTTTTTTGTTGTTGTTGTTGTTGTTTTGGTGATCAGTGTACTTAGATGCCAAATTGGATGTTGTTAATCAATGAGCTAGGGGTTTAAGATTTGTGTGCTTTCAGGGTCAGTAGAACCTTAGCTATTAACTGAAGAAATATGTGTATCAAAGGAATTCAAAAACTGGTTCTACTCCTTTTTGTTTGGATGAAATGATTCATTTTTTCTTGACAAACGTGTGTTTACCTCATGCTTTAGGATTACTCTGCAGGATTGTCACTCTATGGGGACAAGGCAAAGCCCAAAACTTTCGCCGCCCGGTTCCAAACTCCTGATGGGTATTGTTTGTCCCTCTTCCCTTGTACATCCATTAGTAAAACTTTTGTGACATATCATGTGGTGATGGATGATGCAGATCAGAAGTTTTAAGCGTAGTCATTCGCCCTTCAAATCAACTTAAGATCACTTTCTTAGAGGTTTGTACAACAACAACAACAACAACCACAGAAAAAAAGACATTTCCTTTACAAGCTTTACTTTTTCCGCAATCATCAGTTGTCCGGTCAAGCTCATCAAATGCTCTTTGTTTCAAATAGGCTACAGATATATCCGATTTGGGATCGTTGAAGACAGCTGCAAGACTCTTTGTTCCAGGTTCTCTACATCATTTACATATTAGAAAATTGCCTTTGAAATACTCTTATTCTTCTGGTCATTGTTAAATTCTTTGACCATGAGCAGGTGCGGCAACAATTTACGCTGCTCGTACAATCAAGGTAAAGGAGGAAGAAGGTTTAAGGCAAGTCTGCTTCCAAACTTTACTCCCGTCAGATTGTGAACTTTATCGGAGAATTTGAAATTCATTCTTGTTATTTTTTAATCTCTGCAGAAATTACTACTTCTACGAGTTTGGTAGAGATGAAGAACGCATAGCTTTAGTAGCCTCTGTGAACAGAGGGAAGGTCTGTGCTGCATTCACACATATTTGATTACTCCTTTTGACATATACATATATTTCCAGATTCATGACTCATTCTGTGTGTCTTTCTTTAATCTTGAAAAGGTTTATATCGTTGGAGCAGCTGCACCAGAATCCAAATGGAAAGACGATGAGCTGAAGCTTCGATCTGCTGCCATTTCTTTCACTATCTTATAATCGGCGAGGACATCACTATCTTCTTTTTCTTCTTCTAACAGAAAACGCGAAAACGCTCTTCAGTCCATCCTGCAGTTCGGAACTAAGAACAAACAAGCCAAATGTGATAAGCGAGACATTGTTTTGAGTCGCATTTCGTCATTCACTTTCGCTATCTGTTTTGGTTCTTGTCCTTTCAACTGAGATATATATGTTCGTTAGTGTACTTGTATAATGGATAAAACAAATCAAGAATTTTTTTTGGAAGGTGAAATTATTAAAACGCGATTCTACAAAGTGTCCCCTTAGCGTTTGTGTTATTGGTCTCCCCTCTTCCGTAATTGAGGTGAGGTGAGGTGAGGTTCAGCGGTTTTCTTGTTGCCTGCTCATGTTTTATGCTTTCAGCCAATCCAATCACACGTTTGCGTATTCGAAAGATTATGACACGTGTACAGTCTAGAGGAGAGGTACACTGAGATACAGTGCTCTGCGATGTAGTAGTCGACGTGTTCCTCCTTAAACCCTGACGATTGAAGTCGAACTCCTCGAACAGACAGAGAGATCCTGTGGTAACGCTATTTGAAAAGTAATCAATGAAAGTTAGGGTTTTTCTCTGAGATTTGATCTTGATTATCGAAAATGGCGCTCGTGAGAAGGTTTCACACGGTTCGTTCTTTGTTGCGAACAGCTGGATCAAGAGAATCTTCTTCACTCCCGTAAGCAAATTCCCTAACTTTGATTCTTCTTCATTTCATTTGAGTTTTAGGAAAATGCGTAAAATTTATAAAAGATTAAACCTTTAGCTTCTTCATCATTTGTTTTCCAGATTTGGGAATGGAAATGAGTTCTCTTTGACTCAAATCGGAGATGATTTCAGATTTGGGTGTTGGAGAAACTATCATTCTTCTCTTTCTCACGGTAATCTTACTCAGTTTCTCTATTTGAATTTGACTGTGAAATTGATTGATGCTTCTGTGGGGGGTAATTTTAGTTATGTAATTGACATTTTTCCAGTTCCTGAAGCTCATGGGAGAAGTATGTATTCACGTTTATATGAGAGCCATAACGTCAACACACATTTGCTTCGATCTACTCTGGTAAAAACAAAAAATCACCAGATTCTTCATTAGTTGTTGAAGTCACTGATCTTTTTGGTTTTGTTCCATGTCTACATGACTTTGTGTTGTTTTCTTCTTGTGTTTCTCAGATTGCAAATGATAAAAGGTTTGTTGCAACCCAAGTTAAGGCTCCACCTCAACTACAGAAAACGGTGTGTTAAGTGCTTCTTTCTCACATTTTGTTGTTTCTAATGTCACTGTTATTAATATATTGTTTTCTATGGTTTTGATTGTCTCACATCAGTATTTATGAGTGCAGGGTGCAGTTAGAGTGTCTATGGTTAGTCCTGGATTTGTATATGAACCCTATGCACTTCAAGAGAAGATCTCCATTTGGCGGAGGTATATTGGAAGATGCTATTTCTAATACGATCAAATTCCCTTTTCTCCATCTTTTCACTGTTAATCATCATAGGAAGTTCCGAGTATAATCGGCAATATTGTTTTTCTACTAGAGTTTAAGTTTCTAACTACTTTTTTATTTTCTTATCAATTGTTGTTCAGATGTTTCACAAGAGGTGGTTGGCGAAGAACAAAAGAGGATTTTGTACGGGAGGTTGAAAACATCTCCATGCTTTATCTTGACTGGAATATATATATATATTTTGCATATGTATTATTAATACACGTCAAAACTCTAAGTTTCAGCTAAGAAGCGCCTACGCTATCGCTAAGTTAAGGAAGACAGGGTATTCAAAGAATACGTTCTACATAGAAGCACTAGAGTTGTACAAACAGGTCTTACTTATACACCTTTTGGTTGTTTCTGTTTTTGGTTTAGTCTTCCTAGCAGAATGTTTTATAATCATCTTGACTTAGCTACCTGTTTGCTTCAGATTAATATTTTGATGGCCAATGGTGACAAGAAGGAGATAAGAAAAAACGTAACTGAAAGAATGTATTCTGTAAGGTTTCCACCGAATTGGTTATCAGTTTTTTTTGTTTTTTTTTTTTTTTTTTGTGTGCTAATGTTGAAGATGATCTGGTTTTCTATATTGTTAATTTTCTGTTTCTTTTCACTATTAGGCACTGAAGAACGAAATCAAACAAAGAGAAGCCATCTGGGATGGTGTTTACTGGGAAATGATTGAGCCAGTTGTCAAGATCCGAACTTTACAAGCTCGACTGGCAAGTTCTTTACAAAGCTTGAATAAATTTTAGATTCTGAGAATTATGATCTGAAGTAATGAATGATAAAAGATTCTTGCTGCTAGTGGATTGTGAAACTCACCCTATTCCTTTCACCCTTTTGACAACTTCTCAGATCGGAATTGACCGGACAGACCTTAAGAAAGCATTCATACAACTGACACTCGAGTTTCTGACAAAGCAGGTCAGTATTATCTTAAGTCATCAGTTTGTTTCTCGTCATTGGGGGGCTGTAATGAGTTCTTGAGATCTATTCCATCTTCAGAAATTCGAAGCATACGATGCAAAAGGCAATGTAGTAGCTGGAGACAGGAAGAAAGAGGTAAAGTAAAAAGTTTAATCATTGATTTTCGATGATTGTTTCTAGAATGCAACCACTTGGCAATACGGTAGATTGAAAAAAGAATTAGACTAGATCCAACATGAACCCCCTGAGTAGAAGAAAAAAAAAACATATATTTGGCGTGGATCGATGAAAAATTTATTCAAAGAACTGGTAATTGATTGGAAACCCAAGCAGCTTCCTAACCTACAAGCGAATGACAAGTTTGTTGTTTGTGCAGGTGCTTGTACGTGACATATGGGTCTTTGAGAAGTCTCTTTTCCATACAGGAGCTTACTGGCGGCTCTGTGGCCGGATCAAACTATGAAGTTCTGCAACATTGTGGCTTAGGCAAAGAGTGTCAACAGTTTCAGACAAAGAATAAAAATTCCAACATATCCTGTTTTATTGCTGAGTCAGTATTCTCCTTTACGGTTGGCTTTCTTCTGTTTTCCTCTTAAAATGCAAGCCTGAATGTTATCTGATTAGGTCCCTAGAAAAACTTTGCTATTTTTGCGAGGTAAATCATCGAGATACCATACAAGCAAAGATCAGAAAAATATGTGTTGGGTAGTAGTCTCTTTGTATACCTCATTGGAACCAGTTTTTGTTTTGTTTCGGTTTATCATCTTTTTTATTGTAGTGTTCAGTAACTGAGACTGGCATGTGTTGCTTCTGTCATTTTCTATGATCTCTTCTATTGGTGAATTCAAGTAGCTACTGAAAATAATATACATACATACATACAGTCTTAAGGAGGGCTGTGGGACATTTTTAGAGGATAAGAGAGTTGTGTTGCAGGGAAAAAAGACACTAGATTTGTTTTGTTTTGTTTCCAAACTAGCCCCAGGATAAGGAAATTCTCAATTTATCTTATTAATAAATCCCCAAAAAGCCATTCTCAATTTGTACATACTGTAACAGGGCTAAGAATGGATAAGAGACAAGTTTTCAACTACAGATAAAGACGACAAGTCTCAACTACTTAGCAGAGCCTCCTCAACTACCTTGCAACTTTAAGAAATAAAACAAACGTTTACTTGTTTAAACGTTATTTTTACTAGTTGGGGCTAAGAATTTTTTTTAAAAAAAAAACTTTGAATTTTTTTATAAAATCCTTTCACCTAATATAACTTAAAATAAACATTTGCTTTATTTATAACAGTTCAATTTTTTTTTTGTTGTTTCTTCCATAACAGTTCTTTCTGGGATTTACCACGATTAAAGGGTGGTTGAAATAGTGTCCGGTTACAAATGATCAGTGGCTGCTCTTCTCTCTCATACTTTTCTTCCACTTGCATCACTGGGGCCTCTGTTTTCACTTGTTCTTCTTCTTCTTCGCTGAAACTCAATCCAAGAAGAAGATTCCTTATCCAGAACCCTAGAATTCTGAGAAATCAGGAACCTTTGTTGAGGTCTGGGAGATCCCTGGTGATGGAATCGCACAAACCCATGTTCGATGTTGACAAGTTTGATGATGCGTTTGTTCAGAAACTGGTTTATGATGCTCTCGTTTGGTCTTCTCTTCACGGACTCGTCGTTGGTGACAAAACTTACCAGGTTCTTTTTTTAGTTGAACCCACTTTATAAAGTTCTTGTCTTTTTTTTTTTTTTTTTTTAATCTTTGTGTTCGATTAGATTGAATCGCTTATAGCTGAAATCATCATAATTTCTTCGTCCTGGATTGTGTTAGTTTCATGGTTTTAGCTTTATATCAGTAGAATCGAGAGGTGAAGATGTGGTTTCTTCCTTTTGATTACAGAAATCAGGAAATGTTCCAGGGGTTGGAATGATGCACGCCCCCATTTCATTGCTACCAACTGCATTCCCAGAAATCTACTGGAACCAAGCTTGTGATGTTACTCCTATTTTCAATGAATTGATTGATCGTGTTAGCTTGGATGGCAAATTCTTACAGGATAGTCTCTCTAGGTTCGCTTATCTCAGTATTAGAATCTATCTGCTTTGTGTTATATATATCAATATATCATCTAAACAAGTATTGCTGTTTTCCATGTTGTAGAACGAAGAAAGCTGACATCTTTACATCTAGACTTCTTGACATTCACTCCAAGATGTTAGAAAGAAACAAGAAAGAGGTCGTTTACATTTATCTCTGGTTGAATGTTAGTTAATCTGTGTTTCTTCGGTTCTGGATCCTTTATTCGTTTGGTTGTGTTTGTGTTGGCAGGATATTCGTTTGGGGTTACACCGGTTTGATTATATGCTTGATGAAGAAACTAATTCACTTCTTCAGATTGAGATGAACACTATCGCCTGTTCGTTTCCAGGCCATAGTCGTCTTGTTAGTGAGCTACACCAGTAGGCACAGCAACAGACCATCGTCTGCATAACTTGTTATGTTTTTGTTTTAGCTGAAAAGCTTCACATTTTTACTTATTTCTCTTGTTTTGCAGGACATTGCTTCGATCTTATGGGGATCAGATTGGGATAGACTCTGAACGTGTACCTAGGAATACATCCACTGGACAATTTGCTGATGCAATGGCTAAAGCTTGGTTGGAGTACAATAACCCAAGGTTAGCCTTAACCAAAGAATGCATTCTTGAATGTGATGATAAATAAATGCTAGAAATCAAGAATCTATGATGTAATTTGAAGTTTTTCTGTTTGAAGCTATAGTTTCTCTTGGTTTCAGAGCGGTGGTCATGGTAATTGTACAGGCAGAAGAACGCAACATGTATGATCAACATTGGCTGAGCAGTATATTGAGAGAAAAATATCCTCTTTTTATCTTGTTTCTTTGGTTTCCAGTGGTTGATCTCGACTTTTGTATCCTATAACTTGTACCACAAAAAAAAAAAAGGTGTTGTTCTTCCTTAGCTTCAGAACACGCACAATATAGTAGCCATCAGGAAGACTCTAGCAGAAGTCGAGAAGGAAGGGAGTGTACAAGAAGATGGAACCCTTACTGTGTAAGCATTCGTTTGTATTGTGGTTTTTGAGAACTTACACATTCATCTTGAAAACGATGTTAAGAGTTTTCGTTGTTGCAGTGGCGGCCAAGCAGTCGCGGTGGTTTATTTCAGATCAGGCTATACTCCCAATGATCATCCATCTGAATCAGTAAGTAGCTGTCAAGTTTTCAAGATTTGTGGCTTTACTACTCTTTGAGAATATCTGTACCAATTTGTTGGTTTATGCGTTTCAATATGAAGGAATGGAATGCTAGGATGCTAATAGAGGAGTCTTCAGCAGTCAAATGCCCGACTATAGCTTATCATTTAACCGGCACCAAGAAAATCCAGCAAGAACTGGCAAAACCAGGTGTTCTCGAGAGGTAAATAGATCGCCAGTTATCTTGTAGTGAGGCTGATACTGAAGTTGATCACTTTTTTTTTTTTACTTTAAACATGAGAAACAGGTTTCTGGACAACAAAGATGACATTGCTAAGCTGAGGAAATGCTTTGCTGGGCTTTGGAGCTTGGATGATCAAGAAATCGTCAAGCAGGCAATCGAAAAGCCAGGATTGTTCGTTATGAAGCCTCAGAGAGAAGGCGGAGGTTAGAACCCCAATCGAGTCCCCCTAACTCCTCAACTTCTCTTGGTCATATTCTAAAGCGTATCTTCTTGGATTCTTCCAGGAAACAACATCTATGGAGATGATGTGAGGGAAAATCTTCTGAGACTGCAGAAAGAAGGAGTTGACGGAAACGCTGCATATATCCTAATGCAGAGGATATTCCCAAAGGTGTCGAACACGTTCATGGTGCGAGAAGGTGTTTACCATAAAAGTCAAGCTATATCAGAACTCGGTGTCTATGGTGCATACCTCAGGTACAATTGCATAATTTGGTAATGTTTCATTCATTCTCTACTTAACTTTGTGCCATAATCTTTGATTAAATGATTTGTGTAGGAATAAAGACAAGGTTATAGTAAACGAGCAGAGTGGTTATCTAATGCGCACGAAGATCTCATCATCAGATGAAGGCGGCGTTGCAGCTGGTTTTGGAGTCTTGGACAGCATTTATTTGAATTGAGATGGATCACATTCACAATCTCTCTCATAAATTCTTCTGCTGGTTTATTCCTTTTTATTCTTCTTCTTCTTGCTTGTTGAAGATTTGTGTATTAATCCATGAAGAATCAATAGGACCACAAAGCATACACAAAATTGCTTAGTGTTATTTAACTTATTTTGGACCGTGTGAGACGATCACTCGTTTGAGATCATGAATGGAATAAGATACGATCAATCATGAATGAAATAAGATATTTATGATGATTTATTTGTTAACACCATACATACGAGCATATACATATACAAATATGAAATGTTATAAATCAACGAATGTCCGTAAATCCAATGCCTCTTCGTTTTGTGGGAAAGATAGCAAAGAAGAAGCTCGCCACTGTCACAACCATAACCGCAAAATACTTAATCATAAGTACGAAATGACCACCCCAACTATGTCCGTCGTCCTCAGGAAGCAAACACCTCCGAAAATCCGAACTCTCTACGGCTAACGACAAGAACACGACAACGGACACAAAAGCATGCACGAAATCGACAAAACTCAACTTGTATCTCCGTTTCTTGTCGCCAGTTAAGCCGGATTCCGGATCATAACCGTCGTCGTCTGGATAGTCGTTGAGGCTGTAGAGACCGTTCGCGGTGGCAATTCCGTAGTAAATGCGGCCGTCTTCGCCTACGAAAGAGTCGGTGAAGGAGGAGAAGAAGCAAGCCGCGGCGCAGAAGGAGATGAGGGAAATGGTGAGGAATTTATTAGCGGGTTTATTGGTGCATTCGCCGCCATTGGAGAAAGAAGGGATAAGGGTTTCGAACATGAGGGCGGTTCCGGTCGGCAAGAGGTTGGCGAAGTTCCCGGCGGACGGTAGAGATCTAATGAACGAAGCTTCCATTTCGAAATTTGGTCGGAAGAGGAATTTTTTTGTATGTTATATGAAGAAAGAGTGTTTTGTAGGTTCTTCTATACGTAATGCATGCATGCGTGAGGATATTTTTGATGTGTCTTATATACATTTCTTAAAAGAATCGAATGTTGTTTGGTATCCGAATATGTAATATACATTTTTTTTTATAAGCTTGTATATACAAATTTTCTCAGAAAGAAAAAAAAAACTATTTGATAACCGCTCATTTTATAGTGGTTTGAATGTTGTTTGGTATCCGAATATGTAATATACATTTTTTTTTATAAGCTTGTATATACAAATTTTCTCAGAAAGAAAAAAAAAAACTATTTGATAACCACTCATTTTATAGTGGATTAATTAGATTCTAAACAGTAAAACTTATTTGTATGAAAGTAATATTTTTATAGAAACAATACTCCACTTAAAAAGAAAACATTTCGCAAGTTTATTAAACGTAAAAAAAAAAAAAAACTTTATAAAACGTAATAATTGTAGAATTGCATGTTCGATGAAATTGAGTCCATAAAGCTATGTCTTGCACGGTTGTACCTAACTCCTCTCGGTGACTCGGTCATATTAGATATGTAATGTACGTGACTCTATAAAGAAATTCACAAGATTGAGAAAATACGGTACACGCAATCCTCTTTTTTTTTGTTTTTACATATTATTCCCCGATTTATAATTACAATAGTATCATAATTTTATTAAAGAAAGTTTGATAATGAAGAAGATGAATAATTTAAAAGGGTTCGGGCGCCTTTTGTCCCTGGCACCAACGGTCCAACGCCCACACTACACGAACCGTATAACAAATGTAAACTAGCATATGTGTTTTTTTCAGTTATTCTTTCTCTTTAGTAAAAGAACATTCTCGGATACAATCAAACTGCTGCGTTCGAAGATCTCCAGATGGAAGCATTCCAATCCTACTAATTCTGCAGCCGAAATCAAAACCCTTAAGACTCAATTTGAAGATGAGTTTCGTGCAGCCTCACCAGAATACTCTCGCATTCGTGATATCAAAAGATCCCTAAGCAAAGCTTATCTGCAAGAAGAGATTTATTAGAAGCAAAAGAGTAGAAAACAGTGGCTGAATGAGGGTGATCGGAACACATTATACTTTCACGGTAGTGTAAAAGCTCGCAAAGCTAAAAACAGGATACTTTCGATCTATGATTCTGATGGTGTTGAACATGTTGGTGATGAGAAAATATCCCATATCGCAACAGTGTATTTTCAAGATCAGTATCAGAAGGAGTCACACACAAGCTGGGGAGATTTCTTTAGTAACATTCCTTCACCGGTAACAGATGATATGAATGCTGAACTTAGTAAAGAAGTAACTGATGATGAGATTAGACAAGCTATCTTTGATATCAGAGGAGATCGTGCCCCATGTCCTGATGGAATGACAGGACACTTTTATCATCAGTTTTGGGACATTTTGGGAACAGATATCTCTACTGAGGTCAAGAAGTTCTTCCAGACAAGTATTATGCCGCCTCAACTCAACCAGACACATATTTGTCTTATACCAAAGATTGAGCAACCGAGTCGAATGAGTGATTACCGACCTATTAGCCTCTGCAATGTCTCCTATAAAATCATTTCTAAGATACTCACAAGCCGTCTGAAGATCATCCTCCCAGATATCATTTTGATCAAACAAGCAGCCTTTGTACCTGGACGACTTATTATTGACAATATACTGGTGGCCCATGAGTTATTACACTCTCTTAAGTCCAGAAAACGTCAATCTAAGAGTTATATGGCGATTAAGACTGACATCAGTAAAGCCTATGATCGTGTGGATTGTGATTTCCTAGAGAGAACTATGGCTCAACTTGGATTTAGTGTTACCTGGATCACGTGGATTATGGCAATGGTTCGCTCTGTATCCTATTCAGTTCTGGTTAATGGCAGTCCTTCTGGCAGAATTCTCCCACAGCGAGGCATTCGTCAAGGTGATCCTATCTCCCCTTACTTGTTTCTCTTTATTGCTGAGATGTTGACACAAAAAATAAAAAAAGAGGAATCCAAAGGCAACATCATAAGCTTATCCATAAGCAATCATGGTCCACGAGTTACACATCTTCTGTTCGCGGATGATTCACTCTTTTTCTACAAGGCTGATTCGCGTAACAGCAAAGCACTTCCTCGAATACTAAAACAGTATGGAGACTTATCAGGTCAACGTGTGAATCATAACAAATATTCTATCACGTTTGGTTCTCGGGTAGAAGAAGCTACACAGGAAATAGTCAGAAATCGTATCAACATAACCACTTCAGGAGGCTGTGGAAAATACTTGGTTTTACCAGAAGAATTCTCAAGGAAAAAATGTCAGATGTTTGAGTATATAGTCAAGCGAGTACAAGGAAGAACCAAGAATTGGAATACCAAGTTCTTATCAGAAGGTGGAAAAGAGGTTCTTCTAAAAATCTATCGCACTAGCAATGCCAACTCATGCAATGAGTTGCTTCAAACTCCCGCTTACCATCTGCCAAGAGATTACCTCTCTTATTTCGCAATTCTGGTGGGGCTCCGATGAATCTAAAAGAAGAATCC
Source organism: Camelina hispida (assembly GCA_023657505.1). NCBI lineage: Eukaryota > Viridiplantae > Streptophyta > Magnoliopsida > Brassicales > Brassicaceae > Camelina > Camelina hispida. The sequence goes on from CP094637.1 coordinate 23,466,790, forward strand.
CCTGGGTGGCTTGGAAACGAATGAACATCCCGAAGTCAGAAGGAGGTTTAGGCTCTCGAGACATTGAAAAGTTCAATGATGCTCTACTCGCTAAACATGCATGGAGAGTTCTCACATCACCAGATTGTCTTCTAGCGAGACTCTTGCAAAGCAGATATTTTCCTGACACGGATATTCAACATGCGAACTTAGGCAAGAAGCCTTCGTATGGTTGGCGATCAATACTCCAAGGCCGTGACTTACTTGTTAAAGGTCTCTGATTTCAAATAGGAAATGGTGCAACAATAAACCCTGTTACTGATCCTTGGATCCCATCTCATCCACCTCGACCTGCAACACATCATTCTTTGGGTACAAACTCAGTTCTCAATGACCTGTGGCAAAGTGGAGGACGTCAGTGGGATGAAAATAAATTATGCCAGCAACTTTCCATTGAAGATGCAAACTATGCTCGACGAATATATATCCCACAACATCAATGTCATGATAAGCTTGTTTGGCACTACACCAAAGATGGTTCATACACAGTAAAGTCTGGATACTCGCTAAGTCTTCATCTACCGGATGTGGTACACATTGATCCACCACCAGGTAACCCTTTGCTCAAGAATAAGCTTTGGAAAACATCTTTACCACCAAAACTTAAACACTTCTACTGGAGAGTATTATCTTCCCCTATGGGAACTGGTAGAGAACTCAACCGTAGGGGCATACCTATTGATGCCACATGCCAGAGATGCTCTCAAGAGGTCGAATCTATCAATCACCTTCAGTTCCAATGCCCATATGCTTCAACAATATGGAGATTGTCTAATCTCCCGTCTGGTCATTCATTCAACTCATCTCTGGAGACTAACATAGAAACATTACTGTTGATGTACAATTCAACTATGGATAAAGACAAGAAACATCTTCCATTTTGGATAGGATGACAAATTTGGAAATCAAGAAACTAAGGATGATGTTGTAGAATGGCTAGCTGCAACACAACCATCAAGACAACAACATAACCAGACTCATCATACTACTTCCTCTATCTCTCCACGCTGGGAAACACCTACAACAGGAGTCGTCAAGATTAATTTTGATGGAAGTTTTCAATATCACACTGGCAGCATATGAGTGGGTTGGATAATCCGAGATGACAAAGGTACATTTCTCTTAGCCGGAAGTTCCAAACTCAAACAAGCATCTACTGCACTGAAAACTGAAGGTTTAGCTCTTCTTCATGCTATTCAATCATCCTGGTGCCAAGGCTACTGCAAGGTGATACTAGAAGGAGATTGCAAGAATTTAGATGACCTACTTCATCAAAGAATCAAGAGTATAACTATGGAAAATCTCCTAGTTGATATCCGCAGTTGGGCGGATCTTTTTACTGATATATCCTTCTTGTTGGTACGACAGAGAATGTAATCAGGTGACTGATAAACTTGCTAAACAAGCTCATTATCAGCAGGAAACTACTCGAACCTTTATTAATCCTCCGTTATATTTGAGAAGTTGTTTATCTCATGACATTGTACCAAGTTTCTAATATCAATAAAGACGTTAAAAAAATAAAAAAAAACATAAAAGTTAAGAAATATTTTTGATATGGACATGTAATTTACTAATAACATAACGAAAAGAAATGTAAATTTCTTTGCAGATGAACATACATATTAGGCCTAATACATATAATCTAAGTTTGATTTTTTTTTCCATCAAAAAGGAAAATTCTAAGTTTGATTTATTTCATCGGGCTGGTGAACAAACTTAGTTTGTATTTCTTCAAGTGATAATCCTTTTGTCTCCGGGACGAGCAACCAAATAAAAAGCAACGCGGCTCCCGCAATACCCCCAAATATGTAAAATGTTCCTATTTCAGTTATAAAAGTTAAGAGAAGAAAATTTATTCATTAAATACTGTATATATAGAATATAACAATTTGGTTCCACAGTTATAAGTTATATAATTTGGTATGGTCTAACAAACCAATAGTAACGATCTAAAATGTATACAAAGGTTTATAATGATGCCATAAATACAGATTCTGAATACTCTATTATTTTTGATTCTTTTTACCTAAATAGTTTATAACATAATTAAAAATAAATCGGATAAAGAAGTGTAGAGAAAAGATACCTTGGGTGCTCCACTCGAACAGGAAGCTGAAAGCGTAAGTGACCATCGAACTACTTGAAAACGATACCAACGTAACTATACTCCCTGCTGTTACCTTTATATTTATTGGAAATATCTGCCTCACAAAAATTACACATATATTACTTTATTTATAAAAAGTGTGTTAAAACTTAGAAATTCATTTGTTCGAATCTTATATATAAAAAAAAAAATCTAAAATATCAGTTTAGTATAAGGGAGAGAGTATATATTATTTTCTGCATTAAAAAATAAAAGTTGAGCTAATCTATGTACCTCAGACATAGTTACCCAAGGAAGACCTCCCAAACCTATTGCAAAAGTTCCAATATACAGCTGCCAATTTTTTAAAAAAAAACTATTTTAGAAAAGAGACCAAAATGTTATAATCAGAAAGATTGGGTGAGAGTTGGATAAAATGTTTTACCGTAAGGCATATGAACGTGAATATTGGAGTCAGGTTTGGTAGCAATTGCATTTTCTGATCATACCAAAGTAATAAAATAAGTGAGGTTAAGAATATAAAACTGTAGAAAAAGGGATTCCACAATAAATAACAGTAAAAAATACTGAAAATATAACCTGTAACGTGAAGGCGATCCCAATAAGTATAGAAGATATGCTCATACCAGATGCAGAGGTCTATATATAGCAAGTCCAAATATGAATCAAATATGAATCAAATATGAATCAAATCAATATCAAACAGCTTTTAAATTTTTTCTATATGTTAATTAGCCTATAAATAAGTAAATGTGTTATAAGAAAAAAATGTAACAAAATTACTGTTAAAGGTGCTTGCTTACCAACAAGAGAGGCCGTCTGCCCCATTTATCTACGAGAATGATACCAATCATGGCTTTTGGTATCTGCGAATAGTACAAAATGTAAATTCTAGATTTTTTTGTTAGAATTAAGTGATGTTTTTATTATTCTATACAAACTTTAAATTGATATTGTTTTGATCATTTGTATTCTACAAATATCTTTTGCTATTGACAGATACAATTTTCTTAATGGTTTATATCTTAAACATTTTTCTTAGTAAAATAGATGGAACAGTTGAATAACAACATAATATAGTTTGACTGCATAAATTTGGTGTCGTGTGCATCCATATATTTAACAAATTTTTGACAAAGACCAATGTATATACTTACCATGAAGAACCCTAACAGTGTCGATCCAATGGCCACCGAAAACCCTTTTACAACTCAAAATAAATTATTTAAAGCATATAAAAAAAAATGGAAAGAGAACTTAACTAATTTAGTTTTTAATTAAAACTTTTATCCTAAATCATGAGATCATGGCATCAGTAAGCAAAAAAAAAAAAATAACAAGAGAGGATGAGTGAAAGAAAACAAAAATATTGTTTAAAAGCTCATTAAAACTGGATATTTCACTCTGCAGATACAAAGTACACAGACTGTTATATGTTAGTGTGTGTATAAAAAATGTGCTCCATTTTTTAAAAGGGATATGCCAAATAGGGCATTTCTAACAAATTCTCTTAAATCATTAAGCCTTGTAGTAATTCTGAAATCAGGGGAGATCGTGAGGATTCTGGTCTCTAGCCCATGGATGCCTCCTGTTTGTTCTCATTGCAAAGGTGTAGGTCACACGCTGAAACGCTGTTCAAAAGCACCATCGACCTGCACAACGTGTGGATCAACTGTCCACCCTACGGATGCATGCCCAAGGCTTAAAACCACCGCCTCAAAGCACCGTCAACAAAAGAAACACCATCCAAGTCACGTGACTCCAGCATATGAACCAGTGAAGGCTCCAAAGATGGTGTATGTGCGTGTTTCCCATAAACCGACGGTAAATACAGAAAGGGCGAATCAATCACAGGATACTGCCTCACCCCCACCTCATCCCTTATTCTATAAAGGTGAGTCCAGTGGCCTGTCTATCCAGAATAAAATCACTCAGCCTGGAGGCAGTCCGACTAAGGATTCTGCCGGGTCCTCGGAAGTAGAGGCTGACTCATCGGATACACTCTCCTCTGATCCTGATGGTGAAGATAGTGGGGAAGAGTTTTTGGAGAAATTTCAAAAAGTGTTGTCTAAGAAACAACGCAAGGTTCAAAGAGGCAAGAGCCTCAAACCCACATCTTAATTATGTGTACGAACCTTTTTTGTTGGAACGTCCGCGGCTTTAATATTTACAGCCACAGAAGCGGTTTCAGAAAATGGATAAAAGGTAAACAATCCTTTTTTGGTGGGCTCATCGAGACTCACGTCAACCAGGTTAAAATGAAGAAGTTTATAGATAACCTTCTACCTGGCTGGCTTTTTGAAGATAATTACAATTTTTCAGATTTGGGAAAAATTTGGGTTCTTTGGCATCCGTCTGTAAAGGTTGTGGTTCGATGTAAGTCGCTGCAAATGGTTGTCTGCGATGTGTTGTTTCCTGATGCAAAAGAGTGGGTTGTGGTTTCCATCGTGTATGCTTCAAATGAGGTAAACAAAAGACTGGAGTTGTGGGCTGAGTTGGTGGAGCTCGCTGCTTCCCAAGTAGTAGCGAACAAAGCTTGGCTAGTGATGGGAGATTTCAATCAAGTTCTCGACCCCAGTGAGCATTCTCGACCATCCACCCTAAATGTTGGCAGGAATATTCGAGATTTCAGGAGTGTCTACTTAATGCAGACTGGCTGACCTCACCTCCCGGGAAATTTTTTCACCTGGTGGAACAAGTCATCTCTCGACCGCCAAAAAGTTGGATAGGATACTGGTAAACACACAATGGAACTCTCTCTACCCCAGTTCCTATGCAATGTTTGGCGATCCCGAATTTTCAGATCATGTGTCTTGTGGAGTTTCTCTGTGCTCTGATCATGTTAAAGAAAAGCGACAATTCAAATTTTACAACCTGCTGCTCCAAAATGATGAGTTCATTCCGGAAATAGCAGATCATTGGTTCTCCTACAACGTTATTGGATCAGCAATGCTGCGAGTATCCCTAAAGCTGAAATTTCTTAAGAAGTGGATTCGTGACTTCAGCAGAGCAAATTACTCAGGAATTGAGAAAAGGGTTGCACAGGCTCATGAAGTCCTTGTAGAAGCGCAGAGACAAACTTTAGCAGATCCCTCTATTGCAAATGCGACACAAGAGCTTGAAGCAGAGCGAATTTGGCAGGTGTTGCAGAAAGCGGAGGAAGCTTTCTTCAGGCAGAGATCCAGTATATCTTGGTTAGCTGACGGGGATAGTAATACTGCTTATTTCCACCGAATGGTAGCCTCAAGGTTTGCTCAGAACCATATCTGCTACTTGTTAGACCAGGACAATCAGAAACTAGAGACCCAAGAGGAGATCAGAGAGCACTGCGTTCACTACTTCTCTGACCTTCTTGGAGGTGAAGCCCCAGATTCAGAGCTGATCCAAAGTGATATGGAGCTTCTCCTCCCTTTAGGAGCTCCATTGAACAACAACAAAACCTGGTAAAGCTTTTCTCAGCTGAGGAGATAAAGGAAGCTTTCTTCTCTTCCTAGAAATAAAACCAGTGGTCCAGATGGCTACTCAGAGAATTTTTCCAGGGATGCTGGAGTGTTATAGCCCGAGGTTAATGCAGTATCGGAGTTCTTTAGATCAGGAAGCTTCTTAAACAGTGGAACGCTACAACCTTAGTCCTGATTCCAAAAGCAACAAATGCTGAGAGAGCTTCGGATTTCAGACCTATCTCATGCCTTAATACTTTGTATAAGGTCATAGCAAAGCTCCTAGCGTCAAGACTGAAATCGTTTCGTCGTTGGTTATCTCACCTGCTCAGTCAGCTTTCATGCCTGGCCGTCTCAGAAAATGTGTTATTAGCTTCAGAGGTTGTCCAAGGATATAACAGAAAAACATATCACCGAGAGCGATGATGAAAGTTGATATCAAGAAAGCTTTTGACTCTCTCAACTGGTCTTTTATTCTTAATGCTTTGAGAGCCATTGGAGCACCAGAAATTTGTTGAATGGATCTCAGAGTGTATTACGACCCCAACCTTCTCTGTTTGTCTCAATGGCAAATCGAGTGGCTATTTTAAAAGCACAAAGGGACTGAGACAGGGTGATCCAATGTCCCCATATCTGTTTGTGTTGGCAATGGAGGTATTCTCGAACCTACTACAGTCAAGATTCGCCAATGGCTACATTAGTTTCCACCCAAACGCATCAGGTATTGCTCTGACTCACTTGATGTTTGCGGACGATGTTATGATTTTCTTTGATGGTTCAGAAGCCTCCCTACATGGTATAAACGAAACTCTAGAGGATTTTGCCTCATGGTCAGGCCTACACACAAATAAGGAGAAGACTCAGCTGTTCTTTGCGGGTCTTGATCCGATGCAAGAAACTGCTATGGCGAGGCATGGTTTCCCAATTGGCTCACTTCCAATTCGCTACCTTGGACTTCCTCTAATGCACAGAAAACTGAAGTTATCTGAGTACGAGCCTTTGCTAGACCAGCTGGCTCGCAAATTCAGAAATTGGGCAGTCAAAACCTTATCTTTTGCTGGAAGAACTCAACTCATTGCATCAGTAATCTATGGGACAATAAATTTTTGGATGTCAACTTTCATGTTACCAAAAGGGTGTATCAAAAGAATTGAATCTCTATGCTCCAGGTTCCTCTGGTCAGGAAGTATTGAGGGTTCAACTGGTGCAAAAGTTTCGTGGGCCTCAGTCTGTCTTCCAAAAGCCGAAGGTGGTCTGGGTCTTCGCAGACTCACTTACTGGAACCAGACACTTTGCCTAAGGTTTGTTTGGCTCCTTTTCTCAGGTGGCGACTCGCTCCCTCAATGGCATAAGTTCCACAACATTCGAACAAGAGCTTTTGGGAGCTAAAGGAAACGCCTAACAGCTCATGGATCTGGAAATCTTTACTAAGGCTACGACCGCGGCGGATCAGTTTGTCAAAGCCACTGTTGGATCTGGGAACAAAATAAGCTTTTGGTACGACTCTTGGACGCCTTTGGGCCCTTTGCTCAAGATTATTGGTCCAACTGGCCCCAGGAAGCTTCGAGTTCCCCTGCAAGCAAAGATCAAAGATGTCTTCAGGGACAATATCTGGAACCTTCCTCATCCTAGGTCTAACGTCGAACTGGATCTCCACACTTTTCGACATCTGCTCAAGCTACACCAAATCCTTCTCCGATGAGTTTAATTGGGTCGTGGATTCTGTGCAATGGCTTCTCGCCTCTCGAACCTGGTCTCGCCTTAGACCAAGGACCGAGGAAACCAATTGGTGGTCTGCAGTCTGGTTCAAAGGGGCAATCCCTAAACATGCTTTCAACATGTGGGTGGCTCAACTAAATCGACTACCAACAAAGCATAGGTTGTTCTCCTGGGGACTCATCTCTTCACCATCCTGCAGTTTCTGTTCCCTTGACATGGAGTCTCAAGACCATCTATTCTTTACCTGCTTCTATGCTTCTGATATCTGGCGACTGGTCTTTCTTCGTATCGCTCCAACAACGCAACATCCTCTGTCCTGGGCAGAACTCCTTTCTTGGGTACGACTATCTGCAGACTCTTCTCCTTCCCTCCTCGTAAGCTTGTCTCTCAAAGTGATCTATCACATCCGGAAGCAGCGCAACAACCTGATCCACAACCATGTCTCAATACCTCCGACCACAACTTTCAAGATTATCCATAAAGAGGTAAAGAACGCCATTATTGAAAGACCGAAAGCGTTTCCGCAACTTGATGGATGGATATAATGAAATCTCCTAGAGCTTTCCCAATCTTGTAATCTTGTTTTTATTCTTTTTGCCAAGGTTCATTTTCCTATGTAGGCCAAACTTTTTCATTTCTAATGATATTAAGTTTAAAAAAAAAAAAAAATTCTGAATATATATATAGCGACCGAAATAAATGTCTAACGACCAACAACCTACGATTTACGACCTAGGACGAAGTCATATCCGACCGGTAGTTTTTGATATCAATTTACATAAGTTTGAGCGGTTTATTACATAAGTCAATGTATATGTAATTATTATTAATTATCGCTGAAATTTTTTGATAGAGCTTAATCTTAAATTTACCAGATTTTCTAAAAATGGTACTTGCATACGCGACTACTGCAGAACTTCCTGAAAATTGTTGTACCAACATTAGCCCGATTCCTACCTGAGAAATAATATTTTGAATAAACAAGTTATATGCTTTGTGTAGATAAATATTAAAATTAAAATAGTCTTGAAAGTGTATATTTTATGTACTTATTTTGTAACATAAACTTCACTGTACCACGAGAGCATAGCTATATTTTCTCTGGAACAAATCCCAAAAACTCGACCTTGAACTTGAATCATTTTCTACTATTTTGGTCACAAGCTGAAAACAAAATCAAAATCATTCAGACTTTACTTGTAAAGGGATGAATATAACTATATAAGTATAAACTAAAGTAATTTATACTTGATTATATTATGTTAGCCAAAAAAAAAAATTATAAGTATTAATTATGTAGAAGCCTCACTTGAATTTCTGAGGCTTCACGTGAAATATCAGCATCCCTCCCTCTAAGCCGAAGTAGTGAATTTTCTAATTCTGTATCTGTACCAACTTTTGCCTTCATCAAATTCAAATAGTTTAGTTTTCATGGTTAATAAATTGTGTGTGTTATTTTTCTGTAAAGTTAGTAAATTATGTAGCAAAAAAAAAAAAAAAAAATTGACAACCAACCAGCCATCTTGGAGACTCTGGAACGAAGAACAAACCGATTGCTTGAATGAAGCATGGTAAAGCACCTAAACCGGAAAAAATGAAGCATGGTAAAGCACCTAAACCGGAAAAAATATTGTAAATTTGTCAGTTCATTTGTATACTCTTTACAATGTAACAACTCAATTTTTTCCATATTTTATGTACTATTTAATCATTCTCTTACGTACGTATATAAATATCTCATAGTTTCACAGCTAAGAATCGTACATTGGAAAACGTTACCTATTAGAGCCAACGTCCTCCAGTTGATAAAATTCCCAGAAAAATAAACCATGGCGAGTCCAAAGTTTTGAAGAAGCTGGAATCACTCACACGAGGATAAAACAGGGTCAATACTCACCAAAAAACTAACAAATATTTATCTAAAATTTCCTTATGTCATTCATATACTAAAAACAGATTTTGTAGCAAATTTATTTTCTTATACAAAATTGTTGCATCTGAATTATTGACATAGCAATTTTACTTTTGTTATAAATGTAGTTATGTAATATTATTGTTATAAATGGACTTATGCAATATTATTTTTAAAATTCTTTTAAAAATGTATAGATTCTGTCAAGGTCAATATCATATAATTATTTCCCCACAATTGGTTTATTTAGTTCTAGCATAATTTGCTCATATGGGTGAGATATTTGATCAAATTAAAACCATATTTATTGTAGTCTGGATATTTGTACTTTGTCCCTCAAAAAAAAAAGAGGAGATTAGGCTTCTATTAATTACTTTCTTTTATCATCATCCTTATTTATTTCTATTTAAATATATATATTTTTTATTTTTTGTTGGCACTCATCCTAAAATATATTTTTGGAACTAAAATCTACCTGGTTTGTAAAGGTAAATGTACCACGAACATGTTTAGGCGAAACTTCTGCTATATAGACGGGTACCTGTTTGATAAAAAAATTAAGTTAAAAAACTAGTTTGTTTTTTTTGTTTTGTTAAAGAAGTAAGAAAAAAAAAAAAACTTGTTAAGTGATATCAAATGTAAATATATTAGTTGTAGACTAATAAGTTACTAATTACCACATAGCTAATTAAGCCGAGCCCTATCCCTGAGGAGATTCTTCCAGTGTTCAGCCACATCACATCCTTTTTGTGTTCCATACATAAAATATAAACGACTCTTTAATTGTTGGATTTTTTATAACCACAAACTAAACAGTTTGTTTGTTTGTTTTTTTTTTGGTTTTTTTGGTCAATAGACAGTTGGTTTGTTTTCTAATAAATAATATTTGTACCACAAAGAGAAAATATGTTTTGTAGTAAAAAAAATATTTAAATACCTTAGCGAAAGCGATGGAGAACCAACCAATGATGCAGAGGATATCAGAGACCCACATTGTCTTAATAATTAATAAAAGCAAAAATATAGTCAGTAAAGTTTTAGTTGGAAATGGTTAAACTTGAAGAATATGAGATTAAAGGTAAATTAGTTACTCTTCTTCTGCCAATGGATATCGCCATTTTACCACTGAACAAAGCTCCAATTGCAGATCCCAACGTGTTGAATGAACCAAATGCAGAAAACTGTTAAAAATAATTAACTTGGAGATGAATTCCAAAAGTTGAGTAAATCATTATCCCAGTGATATTTCAAGAACAGATAAAAATAGAGGTGAACCACACCAGCTAAATAAGTATAATCAACTTAATGGGGATAACGACCATTTATATTTTCTTCACTAAAATTGATGTTTATTTGTTTCAATTTTGGAAAGAATTAAAAACAAATAACACGGAATTACGCATACTAGATGTGAAGTTCTAATAACATCTTTCTCTCTCAGACACTAATATCGAGAAACCAACTCCGTTAACTTCTTTTGACGCTGGTGAAGCTCTTGCTCACCGGCGTCGCTTCACCGGCGTCGGGATCTTTTTACCTGTGGCTCTCTCTCTCTGTTATCTCCTTTTGCACCCTTTGAATTTTTCCCCGTTTATTTTTCTTTTTTGATTAGAAATCCCTCCTCTCCCTTCAGATCCCGACGAGATTTCAATGGACAGAGACAAAAGACGAGGGCGGCTTCTGATGAACCCCTCCTCCTCTCTCTGATTACTTCAGCCGGTGTAAAGTTTCCACAAACAACCGACATGCTTAAACCCAGATCTAGATGTCTGCTTTCCCCTGCAAAAGCTTATTCTGAGACATCGAGGTTAGCAGACGAGCTCCCCCTTGGACCATATGCTTCTTCCCACCTGGTGAAGACGTCAACGGCACACGGCATCCCTTTCTACAGGCGAAGCGTTCACCTCCCCAACAACGGACTGTTTTTGTGGTCCCTTGTCCCAGCCACTGACCTTTCTTCCGACTTGCTTTTGCTGAAGTCTTGTCCCCCATAGATGCTCCGTCTCGTGCAAATCTTTCCACCATCTCCAGAAAACCGCCGCCGCATGGTCTTTCCAGTTAGGTCAATCATCGAGGACAGAGATTCTCTTCTGGTGGGCCTTGTATCTTTTGACGGCCCATTAACGCTTCACGAAATCAAGCCCACGCCAAAAACTTCCAGGTACGATTACTTACATTTCTTGTGGACATCAATCTCTAACCAATGGTGTGGTCAAGATTACAAACTTCATGAGTAGTAATTCATCATGGTTGTTTTGGTGTCACTTGATATCCTTGAGAATCCTAGTATTAGAAATCATACTAGAGCTCAGGTCTTCTTATCCCTTGTCCGTGTTTTGCCTAAGACAAACTTTGTGTGAAATTCTTGATCACCATTTTCATGGCAGAGAGGATCCACATGTTATGTTATGGCTTGACACTTATATTTTGCACCTGTTCTTAGCTTCCATGGTGTACTCTACCGCTACCAATACCCAGCAACCATCCTCTTGTGCCAGGTCTGTTTACTCTCTGACAGTGTCTTGCCGACTACAAACTTTGTGTGGAATTCTTGATCACCATATCCATGGCAGAGAGGATCCACCTATTATGTTACGGCTTTACATTTATTCTTTGCAAACCCTGGTTTTAACATCAATGATGATCATTATTGCTCCCATGTTTTGAAGTCCCATGGTGTCTTAGTGCTGAACTCAATGTGTCGAGATTGTGTTTATGGTATAAGAGGCTCCTCCACCAATACTCACACCTCGGCAATTTTAGCTAACTTTGAGCAATTCACCATCAGCCACTTCATCACCATCCGGGCTGCTGCCCCCCGAATCCATGCCATGGCATTCCATCCGTTAATACTTCTCACTCTGGTGAGCTCATTGGCCCTAATTCTTCTGCCAACAGCACAATGTCCTTTGACCGTGACCTATATGTCATCTCTCGAGTTCTTCGACGATGTCCAATCTCGCAACCATGATCCCACAAGTCTCAAACTGCTTTTTAACACTTGTTTTTTAGCTCTCATGGATTTTTGCTTGATTTATCTGTTTCTTTGTTCTTGCTTATGGTTTTGGGGAAAGTCTATGCTTGTAACCTTTTAAACTTTGGGATTCTTTCTCCTTCTCTTTGTAGTGTTTCTGTTTGAATAAATAGAATCATCCGTTTGATCAAAAAAAAAATTTGAAGTTCTAATATTGTCTAATTGGACAACACTTTGAACCAAAAAAAAAAAAAAAGAGATCTAATTGGACAACACATAATTCCTTTCTAGTTCGACAACACTGACCACCTTGTTTGCAGTTGCATATATCAATGCCTGTGATTGGTAACAACATCATACCACTGTGGTACATTGTGTACCGTATATTGTAATCAATCACAAGAAGGATATCATCAAAAGCACTAATAACAATAATTTTTTTTAAATGTCAGTTTCCCATACTTCTTTTAAAAAATGACCCAATTCTAAAATCTTATAAAAAAAGCTTCTAAAAATTTGAGATATATTTTAATAAGCATGTAACCTTATAAAAACATACACGAACTACATTTAAATGTATATAATATTTTATAAATACTTTATAAATACTCGTATAGTAAGTTTCTAAAAACTTTATAAATACATTGTAAAACCTTATAAAACCTTACAAACACTTGGATTGAGTCTTTAAGTAGTACTTGTTATCAAGAAATCTTTTCTAAATCTTATAAAACTTTATTAATTGTTTCAAATTTAGTGAGGAGTATTTCTGAAAATGGACAACTAAAAGTGCATTAAAAAAATACGTTAATTAAGAGGGTGTTTCCCAAAAGTTCTACTTTATATTGTTAATTAAGAGGGCGTTTCCCAAATTTTTTTTTTCAAAATTTTGAACCTCTTTCTACTCTCAACTCTCTACTTTATATTGTTTTTACTTATGTTAACCACTCTATCTACCTGTTAAAGAATTTGTTAAAAAAATTGTATTGTCTTGTGTTACTAATCAAATCGAACGTGGTTTCAGTCTTTCACTCTCGATACTGCTTATAAATTACATTTTAAAACTTCTTCCCATTAATTTAATATATGTTGATAGAATTAAAAAAATAATAATAAAAGAGTGATCGAGAGGCATACTTGCGCGATAGAAAGACCTAAGTCCTTCATAATTCCTACCTCAGCAGCTGAAGTATAACCCATCTGTAAAACAAAAAAAAACATAAAAAAAAACTGTTTTGAAAATTATATGAAAATATATAATACGAATTAAAGTCTTTTCTATGAATTTTGTATTTTTTTAATAATAAAAAAGAAGCACACAAGGTAATATTTAAATTGTTCGAACATTGGTAAATTAAGATAGCAGAGAATCCATGTGGGTTTAATGACCCATGTGGTTGCAACCTTTTTTTCTAAGGGTTAATTAAATGCATGTGGTTGTAATGTTCTTTCTATCTTGGTTAATATACTCAGTTGACGATAAGGATCAATTTTTTTTGCTAAAAAAAATGTAAAGTAGGACTAGCTAGTATCGGATGATGGTGGGGGGAAGAAACTCACAGCAACACCAAAGGAGAAGGAGCCACAGACGGAGACCAAAGTGCTTAGGATAACACATGCAGTGACACGACAGCCTGAATCGTCATTTTGGTCATTGAGCTGCAAAAGGTGTTCCTCTATGCTTCTTTCTTCCTCCAACACCATCATTAACACATGCATGTACTGATACCACAAAATTTCTGGTAAGGGACAGTGAAATCTAGAGAGAGAGAGCGAGACAGAGGAGAGAGTATAGAAGAGTGGGAGAGAGACAGAGAATGCTCTGTTTGTCAAAATAGGCTTCGTATTTAAGGAAGGTGTCACAATTATGTTTCTCTCTTTTTGGGGGTTTTGTGTCGATTTCCAAGTCACACGTTTGCTCCTTTTACAGTTTTACCCAAACATTATTTTCTAGTCTAAAGGGTAGATAATTCGTTTGAATCAAATTTTCATTGAATTATGGACAATTCTCCTAAGTCCTAACTACCACTAAAATGAGTTTTTTCTTTTCTTCTAAAATGTATTACTAAATAATAAAATTATTTGAAAATAATAAAATTAAAAATTATCTCAAAAGAAAATAATAATAAGTAGGACTAAAACTTCATAAATATTAAATATATATATCTGTGAGTTTAATGAACACAACCATCAAAACAAAAATTTATAATAAAAAAATAATATGGTAAAAAGACTAAAATCTAGTTAAAAATATTAAATGAAAAATCATAATAAAGACAACTATACTTATAAATTGTATATATGATAAGTATAAGATATTGTATGATTTTTTTTATAAAGAGTAAGAAGCATCATAACAGTTATTGATGCTTCTTATAAAGAGTAAGAAGCATCATAACAGTTACTGACGAAGTGATCCTAAGTGTTCTTATCAAACAAACAATTATAATAAGTAAATGCAATTTCTGATAAAATAATAAAAAAATAAAATAAATTTCATCTTGTGTGAAAATTTATCAACCAAAAATACACAACTTCTAAAAATAAAAGATGAAATAGTTAAATTTTTTAAAAACACATATTTACGAAAAGTTACGAACAATGTAAGTTACGATAAATAAGCGCAAATGTAAGTTACAAAATTAAAGTTGATGAAATTTCTATATTATTATAATCATTTCTAAAATCTTTAGTTGGATTATAGAATAATGTTAGATATTGAATATCAAAATTCGTATTATTTAGATTCAGTATAAAACAAAAAATTTGTGTCAGCGAACAATGATTCATTGATTTGTTAGTTAGCAAGATGAAAAAATTAAAAAGACATAAATATTAAGATAAACATAACTATTGGAACGAAAAGTTGTAAATAAGATATGATGAAAAGACATAGCTCTATAAT
The DNA here is from genome assembly GCA_023657505.1 of Camelina hispida. Classification (NCBI taxonomy): domain Eukaryota; kingdom Viridiplantae; phylum Streptophyta; class Magnoliopsida; order Brassicales; family Brassicaceae; genus Camelina; species Camelina hispida. Next base: position 23,481,889 of record CP094637.1, read on the forward strand.
GAACAAAAGCAACCGTATTATTTCCTTTTATGGTAAAACACACAACTATACAATGAACAGACACAACTGTATAATTTTTTCAGAAAAAAACTATTTAACGAAAAGGTACGACGAAAAATCGCAACTGTTACTGACATTTATTTATATTGTTATTCTTATATAGATTTTTATTATAATAGACACAACTTTACAATAAACAGACGCAACCGTATGATTTTTTTTTCAAAATAAATATATCATATATATATTTTATGGTAAAAAACACAACTCTACAATGAACGGACACAATTGTATAATTCTTAAAAATAAATATAAAAAATTATTCAACGAAAAGGTCCTCCTTTTATATTGAAGTGATAAATCATAATATTTTCTTTTCTTCTAACAGTTGAAATTTTATCTGGAAAAGAATACCATTTAAAACGACTCATTTCACGTTTATTACAACTAAAGCGTCAAACACAAATTAAAAATAGAAACAACCCTTCCCGTTTTTTTTTTTTTTTTTTTTTTAATACCTTAATTTACTAGTGGTCCCATACCCACTAACATCCTAACAACAAGCAATAACCGCGGATAACCAAATAAAACAATTATATTAAACCAAAAGAATTCCAACAATTTAAACCAACATCCATAAAACATTAAACCAATAAAGTAATAACCAAAAGCTAACATCCTACAATGTTCCATTGTCTTAATCTAGCAGCCTAACAACAGCTAAAACACAATCAATCAAGCCTCTAGAACATCCCTTCATCATCGCCTTGATTCCACGATCACACTTTGCCTTTACCTGCACATCACAAACAACAATTGAGATGCGTAAGTATTATCACAAATACTTAGTGAGGCCGTCCTCCCATCTACTGGGTTATACACACAAGCATATGAGACTCCCAAGTCAACAAACAACAAAAAAACACAATCAACAAATCAAACCAGGAAAATAAGGTACTAGTGTCGATCGATGCTAAATCGGTATCGACCGATGCTACAAGAACTGGCGCCGACCGATGCTGAAACGGTGCCGACCGATGCTACTCAAGATGGTGCCGACCGATGCTCCCGAAAACGGTATCGATCGATGCCTCTTCTGCAGACATGATCTGCGCGAAACTCAGCGACGAACTCCGATTCCAATCAACTCAAATTCGACTCCAAACACGTCTAACCATCTCGGAAATCACTAGAAAACACAAATACAATGTACCCAAGCAAGCAAACACCACAAACAACAAGGAATCACACAAAACAAAGGAGATCTCATGCTTAGATCAACCATGGTCAAGCACTCACCTCAAGAACAGAAGATTCTGAGCAGTAGGAACGAAATCCTCACTCCTAGCAAGCTTCTAACTCTTTCCTAGCTCCAAAACTCTCAAGAACAGCAAGTAATCTCCCAATTCCTTCCCCAAAAGCTCAAGAACACTCTCTCCTCTCTTTTTCTCTCAAAAGCGGCGAGTATAGGCCAAATAACACGACCTTGGGTCGTTTTTCCCCTTTTACACACGAATTAGGGATTTCCCTAAACCAACCACGCGAACCGGAAAATTAAAATCGAACCGGCCAAACCGGCTACAACTAGCGTCGATCGATGCTCCTCAAGATGGTATCGATCGATGCCCTCACCAAAACCACAGAAATTGGTTCGCGGGCGTTACAATTCTCCCCCACCAAAATGGATTCGTCCCCGAATCCCGCAATACCGTCCATCTGCCAAGGACCCCCGTGCCACCGTCAGTACGGCCCGCACGTCCCCAGACCGGACTAAATACCGTCAGCCAAGGTTTCCCGTGTCACTGTCGCAACAGCCCGCACACCTCCGACTGACCCTCGAGGTCTCCCTCTAGCCAATATACTCGCATCATAAACACTATTTGCTCACAACTCAGTGCTTCCCCCGTTCGTGGTCGCAACCAACGAATCATGCCGGCTCGCTATCAGGCCAACTGCCTTAAGCTACGGCATCCAGGAAGTCACTCACACACACACTCCCCCCGCTCTCAGGTCGCAACTTTCGAGTCATACCGGCTCACTGCCAGGCCACAGCCTACAGCTACGGTATCCAGGGAGTCTCACATGCCCACTCCCCCCGCTCTCGGGTCGCAACCCTCGAGACATACCGGCTCACTGCCGAGCCACAGCTCACAGCTACGGTATCCAGGGAGCCTCACATATCCCGCTCTTGGGTCGTCACCCTCAAGCGTGCTCTTGGATCGTCATCCGAAGCAACATACCACAAAGTCCATTGAGCTATCGGTATCACATGAGTTGGGCCCACACGGCCTTGAGCAAAACAAATACTGATGCCAACGAGTATCTCCCAGCTAGATCTACCTCAACATTCCACAAAAACTTTCCCTTTTTAGAAACTTTCTAATTTTGGAAACCTTCCTTTTGTGGAAACTTTCTATTTATGGAAATTTCCAAAAATAGAAACCCGAACTATTTCTCTTCTTCCCATGACAACCACAGTCAACATAAAGAAAAATACTCATTTTATTAATCTCAAAAATGTCATAATCGTTACAATATCAATGAAATTACATCAGAAGAAGCAAAAATACAACAATCGGAGCCATCAACCCGCATCCCGAGCACCACCTCATCTTGATACTTAGTCGCACAACCAACCACCCCTAAGCGACCAAATACCAAGAGAGATGGGCTGGAATACTCCGTACCCGCTCCAGCCACGGACTAAGACTCGGACCCGGCTAGACAAGCTCAAGTCGCGGTCTGCTTCTCAAACCACTTCTTAAACCTTGCCTTCATCCTCGCCTCGGGCTCCCAAGTCTGCTCCTCTACTCCATCACAGTCCCACAGGACTCTCATCAAAGGAATCTTCTTCTTCCGAAGTTCCTTGACTCTCCTCTCGAGCACCCTCAATGGCCTCGCCTCTAAAGTCATGTTAGGCTGAAGATCCTCAGGAATCTTAGCCAACAACTGATCACCCTCGTGAAGACACTTCCTCAGCATCGACACATGAAATACCTTGTGGAACGCACGCATAACCTCAAGCAACTCCAACCGGTATGCCACTGGTCCCACCCGCTCCACCAATCAGAACGGACCCATGTACCTCGGACTCAACTTAGTCTCTGTCAATGACCTGTTCGGACCCCGCAACATAGCCATCTTGAGGTACACTCTATCACCAACCTGAAACTCAAGATCCTTTCTCCTCTTATCAGCATAGCTCTTCTGCCGATCCTGAGCCTCCTTCATGTTCAGCCTCAAAACCCGAATCTTCTCCGAGGTCTCCTGAAAAAAATCTACACCAAATATGCTCCTCTCCCCCACCTGAGTCCAACATAATGGTGTACGACACGGCCTCCCATTCAAAGCCTTATAAGGAGCCATCCCAATACTAGCCTGGTAACTGTTGTTATAAGAAAACTCCACCAAGCTCAAATGATCTGCCCAATGACCACCCCAATCCATCACACACATCCTTAATAAATCCTCCAAAATCTGGATCGTCCTCTCTGACTGACCGTCCGTCTGAGGATGATAGGCTGTACTCATATGCACCTTCGTGCCCATCTCCGCCTAAAATGCCTTCCAGAACACCGAGGTGAACTTGGAATCTCTATCAGACACAATACTAGCAGGCACACCATGCAGTTTGACTATCTCCCTCACGTACTTCTTGGCCAAAACCGCTGCTCCATCAGTTTTCTTGATGGCCAGAAAATGTGCAGACTTAGTCAAACGGTCCACAATGACCCAAATAGCATCAAACGTCCTCGACACAGGCAAACCCACCACGAAGTCCATCGTGATCAAATCCCACTTCCACTCTGGAATGGGCAAACTCTGAAGTAACCCACCAGGAACCTGATGCTCCGCCTTCACCAGCTGGCAAGTATCACACTTCGCCACCCAGTCGGCTACGTCCTTCTTCATCCCGACCCAGTGATAATACCGCTTGAGGTCACGGTACATCTTGGTCGCCCCTGGATGAATAGAGAACTTGCTCGAATGAGCCTCTCTTAGTATCTCCTGCCTCAAATCCTCACCCTTGGGCACACAGATCCGACCATGCACAAGGATAGTACCATTAGCAGAAACCTGATACTCTGCACCCGCAGCCTTAGAGGCATTCACCAGCCCCTCATCGCTCTCCTGAGCTAAGCTCACTCTGCTCAACAAATCTGCTCTATCAGCTGCCTCCAAACCCAAAGGTTCCTGTGAGATAGCACACAAACTCAACACACTAATCTCACCTACCAACGCCTCCAAATCCTGCTCCTGAGCCGAAGCCACCCGCTTCCGACTCAAGGCATCCGCAACCAAATTAGCCTTACCAGGATGGTAAGCTATGTCCAGATCATAATCCGCTACCAACTCCATCCAACGCCTCTGCCTCAAATTCAGCTCAGGCTGAGTAAAAATGTACTTCAGACTCTTGTGATCTGTAAATACCTGTACCTTCCCACCATACAAATAAGATCTCCAAATTTTAAGAGCAAAGATCACTGCTGCCATCTCCAAATCATGAGTGGGATAATTAGCTTCATGCTTCCGCAACTGCCGCGAAGCATAGGCTATAACCTTCCCCTGCTGCATAAGTACACAACCCAACCCCACTCTAGAAGCATCTGTATACACAACATAAGGCTCGTCCGGCTCAGGCAGTGCTAACACCGGCGTGGTAGTCAACATCTTCTTGAGACTTGCAAAACTTGCCTCACACTCTGGTGACAAAACAAAAGGGACATCCTTCCCTGTAAGCTTAGTCATCGGCTGAGCCATACTCGCAAAACCTCGAACAAACCTTCTGTAGTAACCTGCTAACCCCAGGAAACTCCGAATCTCAGTGGCACTCTGCGGCCTCGGCCACTCCCTAATGGACTGAATCTTCTCTGGGTCCATTGAAACTCCCTCTGCGGAAACAATGTGTCCTAAGAACCCCATCTCACGCTGCCAGAAACTGCACTTACTCAGCTTAGCAAATAACTTCGGCTCCCGCAGCTTCTCCAACACTGCTCTCAAATGTACTGCATGCTCCTCAGGACTCTTAGAATATACCAGGATGTCGTTGATGAAAATGATGACTGAAACGTCCAGAAACTTCTGGAACATGCTGTTCATCAATCTCATAAACGCAGCTGGCGCATTTGTCAACCCAAACGGCATCACCACAAACTCGTAGTGCCCGTATCTCGTCCTGAAGGCTGTCTTCCTCACATCTGCCTCATGTATAGGAATCTGATGATATCCTGATGCCAAGTCAACCTTGGAGAACCAAGTAGCACCCCTCAACTGATCCAACAACTCATCAATCCTCGGGAGAGGGTACTTGTTCTTCACAGTAACTCGGTTCAAACCCCGATAGTCAATACACAACCGAAAACTCCCATCCTTCTTCTTAACAAAGAGCACCGGAGCTCCCCACGGTGAACAACTAGGACGGATAAAACCCTTACTCAACAAATCCTCCAGCTGCTTCTTCAGCTCTGCCATCTCCGCTGGAGCCATCCTGTAAGGAGCCTTGGATAACGGCATCGTCCCCGGTTCCAACTCAATAGTAAAAGGATCCGACCGAGATGGTGGTAATCCCTGCAATGACTGGAACACATCCTCAAAGTCCTCCACCACCGGATTACCGCTAACCGTAGACTTCCCCACTGACTCTAGCATGGATATAGTAACCAGATAAGCCTCATGGCCCTTCTCGATCATCTTCCCAGCCTGAATGGCTGAGATCACGAGACTCCCCGAAGTCGGTCTAATACCCCGAAAAACAAACTTCCCTCCTGGACGCTCAAAATCCACTCTACCCCGATAGCAATCCAAATGCACCCTATGCCGATGCAACCAATCCATCCCAAGGATAACATCATACAACTCCACTAGACTGACAAGCAAATCTGCTGGCCACGCCTCTCCTGCAATATTGATATCAACCCCTCCAGCTCGTCCAATGACCCTCAGAAACTTGCCTCCCGCAACTCTGACAAATCCTGTACGCTCACCAGGATCTCCTCGGATCCCGCACTCTCGGCACACTCCGGAGTAATGAAGCTATGAGAAGCTCCAGAATCAAACATGACATGGGACTTAAACCCGCCCACCAACAAGGTCCCTACACAAACCTCATGTGTTGAGAACCTAACACTTGACCACAAGCAAAAACAAATATAACATGAACTATTGAATTGACCAAGTTCGAATCTCAGAAGTTATACCTGTGATCGCTCCTGCACTAGTGCCACCGGACTCCTTGGTCGAGTACACCTGCGACGTCGGCTCGATCCAACCCACCGGCTGCACACCGTGCTGCACACCCTGCTGCACCCCTGGCTGAGCTCCAGCCTGCAACACTGCTACTGCCCTCTGCTGCAACTTGGGACAACGAGGCTTGATGTGCCCCGTCTCTCTGCAGTAGTAACACACTCGGGTATCTGTCCACGGCTCCCTCACTGCCTGCTGCTCTGACACTGCCCCCTGCTCACCGCCATAACCCTACGGAGTGGACGCCACTTACCAACTCGTGAGGCACCACCAAAGATTACAGCGGACATCAATGACTTAGATGGGGAGGATCTCCGTGAGCTGCCCACTCCTGCTCATCCACCAAACCATTCCACAGAGCAACCCGACCCTCTACCCGATCACACTACTTGGATGGATGATCGGGTGGACATTCCGGTCAGCCCACTACCTACACACAAACCAGGAGGGGAGAAACAGAAAGAGAGACGATTCATCTCTTCTCCCTACAAGACACTGTTGCTGTTTCCTAGAAGGTTTCACAAAGAGCTTCTTGAGAAATACAAGGCACTGTTCGGAAAACAGATGAAGGAGCTCGAGCTTCGCATGCCTCTAATGGAAGCCTTCACCCTCATAGCCCATTACCAAAAATTCTTGAAAGATGCGGTGATGGAACAAATCAAAAAAGTTCAAGGAATGGTCATACTCAATCACGAATGTAGTGCTATTATCCAGAGAACTACTGCGCCTAAGAAACTGAGCGACCCGGTATCGTTCACATTACCTTGCTCGATCGGACCTTTGATGTTCGGAAGATGTCTCTGTGACTTGGAGGCATCAGTCAATCTTAGCCACCGCAGGAGCAATGATAGATGTAAGGAACGGGAAGATCGATCTAAAGCTTGGAGAAGACCTTACCATGCAGTTTGATATTCGAAAAACTATGAAAAAGCCCACAATCGCGGGGCAAACATTCTGGATAGAGGAGTTAGAAAATTTGCGTGAGGAGGCGTTGGAGGAGATAACAATCAGGGATTGCCTACAGAAAGCGCTTACAAAAGATGGTAGGAGGGATTCATAAACCAAGAAACAGAGCTCTATAAGGAATTGCTTGACACTTACCTAGCAGTCATTGAGCTGGAGTTAAGTGAAGACCTGAGAGAGGTTGAGAGGGAGATAACGGTGCTCGACAACAGAAGCTTGGACAAGTCAGTTGTCACCTCCTACGTGATGTCATGCAACTGCTCAACACCAGACCACCCGATCACTAACACGACCATCCCACCGAGCAGGACGATCAAGCACCACCTCAAGTCGCAACTCCAAACCATTGATGATTGGTCCGAGTCAAAGGCGCCTAAAGTAGAACTCAAACCTCTTCCGTCCGGGCTAAGGTACATTTTATTGGGACCTAATCCAACTTATCTAGTTATTGTAAATTCTAGATTGCCTGAGAAAGAGCTGAAATTGCTTTGCACTCAATTAAGAAATTATAGAGGAGCAATAGGTTACACTCTAGACGACATCAAGGGTATATCCCCTGATCTCTGCACCCATAGGATAAACTGGAGGATGAATCGTATTCTAGTGTAGAACCTCAGCGAAGGCTAAACCCGAACCTGAAGGAAGTAGTAAAGAAGGAAATTCTGAAATTGCTCGACGCTGGAGTTATCTAACCTATCTCCGACTTCACTTGGGTGTCTCCGGTGCACTGCGTCCTGAAGAAAGGTGGGTCACTGTTGTCAAGAACGAGAAAGATGAGCTAATCCCCACAAGGACGATAACAGGTCATCGAATGTGTATTAACTATAGAAAGCGTAATGCGGCCTCTAGGAAAGATCATTTTCCCCTGCCTTTCATTGATCAGATGCTGGAAAGGCTCACTAACCACCCCTACTACTGTTTCCTTGACGGATATAGTGGATTTTTTCAAATCCCTATACACCCTGCCGACCAGGTGAAGAAATGGTGGAGGTTTTCATGGATGACTTGTCAGTATATGGAGCCTCTTTCTCATCCTGTCTTTCAAACCTCTGCAAGGTGCTAAAAAGATGTGAAGAGACTAACCTAGTGCTAAACTGGGAAAAGTGCCACTTTCTGGTTCAGAACGGGATAGTCCTAGGCCACAAGATCTCAGAAAAGGGGATAAAGGTTGAAAAAGCTAAGATAGAAGTGATGGTTCAACTTCAACCTCCTAAATCTGTGAAAGACGTCAGAAGCTTCCTTGGTGACGCAGGTTCTACAGGTGATTTATTAAAGACTTCTCTAAGATTAGGCGACCGTTAACACGACTCCTTTGCAAAGAAGCACAATTTATTGTCGACAAGTATTGACCAAGAATAAGCCTAAGGCAACCATGAACCATTCGCCTAGGCAATAAGGCCGAGAGTCGTGTGTGTGGGGATTGTAAGGAGGCCTTCTCACCCTAAAAGCCCATTAGAAGACTCTAGAATCCTAAGGTGACCGTTGGAGATGAGAGCGCAAGTGGGAAGGAAGAGTCACGGGTTGGTGTTTGGTTTAAGGAAGACTAGGACGGGTCGCTATCACCTTGGGATCAGCCTTCTCTCTCTTTATGTCCCTATCACTTAGACGATCGGTTTGAATAGGGTGTTGCCCTAGTTTTCTTTTGCTTTAAATAGACTTTAGTCCTCATTGTAACATATACTCTTATGGAATAAGAAACTATTCTCTTCTTCTCTCTTATTCCCTTTGTCTACCGAATTCTCAACCTTATCTCTTAATTCTCTTCTACAAATTCTAACATGGTATCAGAGCATGTTCTTCGATTCTTTACAATCTAAACCCTTTTCTCTACTCTTTTCTACTCTTTTCTACTCTCTAGCTCCGCTATCTCCTTGATTCTTACTCGCATTCTCTTTTATTCTCCGGGTAATAGCTTTGTCCATCGGTCCATAGCACTTAAACCATGGAAAACGCTAAGCCTATCACTACACCAGTTGTTCTTAAGGGAACAAACTACTTGCTGTGGACAAGAACCACAAGAACCGCCCTTGGAGGTCGAGGCCTTTGGAGTCATGTTGAAACCGACTATGTCCCAAGGCAAAGCTCCAAAGGAGAAGATTGTAAGATTTAAGGTAGAAAGATAGAAAGAGTTGGGAAGAAGTTTGAAATCGGCCAAGAGTGTAAGCGAGTGTGAAAAGAGAGTAGAGAGGAGAAAGAGAGTTAAACTCTTTTCTTACTAAACTTGGACTAATACTTACAATCTATTTAAGGACATATACAAATAGAATATTCCCTAGGATCCTATGCACACTAACAAGAGGAGAAAGCGACATCTCCTTAAAGAAAACATGTGACTCCTTCCCACTTGCTTCTCTCCAACGGCTACAATAGAAGGATCTAGATGGTGGGCGATCGTTGGAGGCTTTCCTTTGGTTGAATGGGCTTATAAGGCCTTTGAGAGATGAATGGCCTAATGGTTGGTCGTACGGACGTCCGTACGGACGCATGAGAGTGAGTGTGCCGGTTCATACTCCCCCTCAAGCTTGACTTGGGGCATAAGTCAAGCTTGACAACATAGGCACCTACCTCATTAAAAACCTTAGTATAGAAAACCTCTTGGGAAAAACTATACATAAGGGAAAAAGAGTGTAGGCGCCAAGGAAGACGGTCATGGCCGAGTGAGGTTTAGGAGGCCAAGCTTAGGGTGGATGTACTCACACACTTGGGGGCTTGCAGCTTTGGTGAGAATGTCAGCCAGCTGTTCCTTGCTTTCGGTGTGGCATGGTAGGACTACTCCCAGTTTGATTTGCTCTCGGACCTTGTGACAATCCACTTCAATATGCTTAGTCCTCTCATGAAACACCGAATTGGTTGCGATATGGATGGCGGCTTCATTGTCACAATGCATTGTGATTGGTGTTGATGATTCTATTCCAAGATCCTTGAGGAGCGCCTTGAGCCACATTAGTTCCGTGGTAAGCTTCCTCATGGCTCTATATTCGGATTCGGCACTTGAGAGTGATACGACCTTTTGCTTCTTGCTCTTCCAAGTGACCAAGTTGCCTCCAAGGAATGTGCAGTAGCCAGTAGTTGAACGTCGGTCTCCCTTATCTCCGGCATAGTCAGCATCACAATAGCCAACTAACTCGGTGTTCTTGTTGCGGCCCATCCAAATACCTTGTCCCGGCGAGCCTTTGATGTACTTGAGGATTCGGTCAACCATGTTCCAATGATGGACAGTCGGGTTCTTCATGTGCTGGCTCACCTGATTCACAGCAAAACAAATATCAGGTCGCGTTATAGTCAAATAGATCAACTTACCCACTAGGCGCCGGTAGCGGCCAACGTCCTTGTATGGTGCCCGCTCAAGCTCCCCCTGTCCTCCGGTCTTGTAGTTCTCTTCAAGAGGTGATGCCACTGCCTTTGAACCTAATTTACCTGTCTCACTTAACAAGTCAAGAGCATATTTTCTTTGTGATAGAAATAAACCTTCCTTTGATCTACATATCTCTATCCCAAGAAAATATTTCAACTCTCCTAAATCCTTAATATCAAAAACTGATTTCAAGAAGGTTTTAGTGTCTTGAATACCTACCGAGTCATTCCCAGTGATGATGATATCATCAACATACACTAGGATGACCACTATACCTTTGGTGCTTGGCGAGGTAAATAGTGTGTGATCAGCCTCGGATTTTCGAAAGCCTTTATCAAGGAGGGTTGTGCTCAGCTTGTGATACCACGCCCTTGGCGACTGCTTTAGTCCATAGATAGCTTTGTTGAGCTTGAGAACCTTTCCCGGACCAATGGTGTCTTCTAGGCCCGGTGGTGGCCGCATATACACTTCATCTTCAAGCTCGCCTTGTAAGAAGGCGTTCTTCACATCCATTTGCCATAGCTCCCAATCAAGATTTGTGGCGAGAGAGAGAACTACTCGAACGGTGTGAAGCTTGGCCACCGGAGCAAACGTATCAAGGTAATCCTCCCCATACGTTTGCGTGAATCCCCGGGCTACAAGGCGTGCCTTGTACCGTTCTATCTCCCCATTGCTCTTGTATTTGATAGTAAAGATATATCTTGAGGTGACTGCTTTCTTGCCCTTGGGTAGGTCAGCTTCGTCCCATGTGTGGTTTTGAACCATGGCTGCGTTCTCGGCATCAACGGCGTCCCTCCACACCTTATGGTCTTTGGCCTCATCATAGGTTCTTGGAATCCAGTGTTCATCAATGTGGCCTAGGAAAACTTGATGTTCCTTGGGAAAGTGGGCAAGAGAGCACACGGCTTGAATCGGATGAGCAATGGCCACATTGTTGTAATAGACACGGGTGTTCTTCCAATGGGATGGAGGATACTTGATGCGTTGGCTGCGCCTTAGTGGGACTATGTTTCCAGCTTCCAAATTGGCACAGCCTGGTGTAATGATTTCCTCAAGTGGCTCGGCCGGATCTTCGGTCGGCTCGGCAATGTTGTCCGCGGGCAGTTCCGTTGACTCCTCAGGCTGCGCGGTTGGATCATCAGTCTGGGCGTCATTCTCAGGCTCATTTAATGGTTCAGGGTGTGCCTGTGATGTAGAGCTGGCCGGCTCGGTATTGATCCGGTCATTGTCAATGCCTAACCGTTCAAGGAGGACGCGAAGGTTGCGTGTCCGATCAGATGGTGAAGATGAGAGGTTGCGAAGCTCATCCCAATTCTGTTCCTCATAGAATCCTTGCGCCTCTATAAACTTGACATCGCGAGAGACAAGGACTCTCTTTGTTGTAGGGTCATAGCACTTGTATCCCTTTTGTGTAGTGGAGTAGCCAAGAAACATAGCCTTTGTACTTTTAGCATCAAGTTTGTCCCTCAGTTCACCTGGTCGCAACACATAGCACACACACCCAAAAACTCGTAAGTGATTAAATGTAGGTTTGTCCTTAGTTAATACCTCAAATGGAGAGGAGTCTTTGAGGATCTTTGTGGGTGTGCGGTTGATAAGGTAACAAGCGGCTAGGACAGCATCTCCCCAAAACCTCTTTGGAACCCTTGTGTGGAACATCATAGACCTTGCTACCTCCATGAGATGCCTATTCTTCCTTTCAGCTACCCCATTTTGTTGTGGTGTGTAGGGACAGCTAGTTTGGTGTAGAATCCCATGGTTGGCTAGATATTGCTTAAAGGCATGGCTTGTATATTCTCCACCATTATCTGATCTCAAAATTTTAATCTTAGCATGATATTGGTTAGAGACATAATTTTGAAAATTAGTAAAAGCCTCAAGAACTCTATCCTTAGAAGGAAGTAAAGTTATCCAAGTATATTTTGATTTTTCATCAATAAAAGTCACAAAATACTTTTGATTTTCTCTAGATAAGCAAGGAGATGTCCACACATCAGAATGAATTAAATCAAAACATTTTTCATAAATAGTACTAGAATTAGGAAAAACAGCCTTGCAATGTTTACCAAGAATACAAGCCTCACACTCATCATTTTTAAAAGTAATATTAGGAAACATTAAAGATAAAGCTCTAGAGTGAGGATGTCCAAGCCTAGCATGTAAAATAGAATCACTAGGTTTAATAACCGAATTAAAACAAGATGCAGTAGAAGATAAATTCAAGTCCTCAAGCACATAGAGATCATCCTTGGAACCTCCTTGACCAAGAACTTTACTTGTCTCAATATCCTGAAAATGAACATTGTTAGGACCAAATATTGCATAACAATTTAAATCAGTAGTGGCCCTTTTAACTGATAGCAAATTAGATGTGAAACTAGGCATGTAGAAGGCTTTAGTTTCTTTATCAAATAACTTTAAATTCCCTATGCCTTTAACTGGAACTTTCTCACCATTTGCTATCACAACATTACCATAAGCAGGTTTAATATCACTAATTAGCCTAGAATCACTAATCATGTGATGAGATGCACCAGAATCAATAACTAGTGGTTTAATTTTATTTGAGGCAAGAAATGTTTTACCGGAGGCCTCCTTTAAGGCCTTGATAAGGGCGTCTAGGTCCGACTTGCGAACTAGCTCCGACGATGCCGCCAATGCTACTCCATTCCCTTCAAGCGTCGGACCACTTGGTGTTGAGGTCGTTGCCTCGCTCACCATGCTCGCTTGGTTAGCCCTAGGTCCGCCTCGGCCGCTTCCTCCACGGTTTATGCGAAGGTGAGGGTGAAGAATCCAACAACGGCTCTTGAAGTGGCCGACCTTCTTGCAATGTTCACACACCGGTGGGTTCTTGTCCTCCGGTTTGTAGTAGCCGCGGTTCGCAGTGGCCACCTCAGCTTTGTTGGCAGTCACTAGCTCCCCCTTGCCTCCAAACAGCCCTATGGAACCATGTTCCTTTTGGATTTGGTTACAAACATCATCAAGACTAGGGAGCTTGTCCGACCGAAGGATGTGCTTGATAAGGTCGTTGTAGGAGGGGTTCAAGGTCAATAGGAGGCCGAACACCTTATCTTGTTCACGCCTTTCATTCAGGATGGCCGGATCTATGGTCGCCGGCCGGAGCATCTCTAGTTCAGCCCAAAGGGATCTAAACTTCCCAAAGTGTTTGGTGAACTCCATATCTTCTTGGTTGAGGTTGTTGATGGCCCTCTTAATCTCAAAGATTCGGTTTACATTGGTGATATTCCCAAAAACATTCTTGAGAGTATCCCACAAGTCTTTGGCCGTCTCGCAATAAGAGTAGGCTTCAAGGATAGGTGCATCTAGGGAGTTTTGAATGATGGCTAGGACTCCCTGATCTTCTTGGAACCACTTGTTCTTCTCATCCGCGGCAAGATCCTTGCCGTCTTTGGTGGCCTCGCCACTAGGAGCTTCGCTCGTCTCAACATGGGACCAAAGTCCTCGGCCGCATAGGGCTGTCTTTGTGGTTCTAGCCCACAGTAAGTAGTTCTCTCCCTTGAGAGTAACTGGAACAATGAGAGTTTTGGTAGTTTCCATGGGAAAAATAGAAGAAACCGCTGGTTAAAGCTATTGTCCAACGGTTAAAGAAAGAAGATTCAAGAACAAGAAATTTTAAGAACAAGAAAGAGAGTGCGGAAGAGTGTGATGAAGATTTTAGGCAAGAACAGAATCAAATCTGCTCTGATACCATGTAAGATTTAAGGTAGAAAGATAGAAAGAGTTGGGAAGAAGTTTGAAATCGGCCAAGAGTGTAAGCGAGTGTGAAAAGAGAGTAGAGAGGAGAAAGAGAGTTAAACTCTTTTCTTACTAAACTTGGACTAATACTTACAATCTATTTAAGGACATATACAAATAGAATATTCCCTAGGATCCTATGCACACTAACAAGAGGAGAAAGCGACATCTCCTTAAAGAAAACATGTGACTCCTTCCCACTTGCTTCTCTCCAACGGCTACAATAGAAGGATCTAGATGGTGGGCGATCGTTGGAGGCTTTCCTTTGGTTGAATGGGCTTATAAGGCCTTTGAGAGATGAATGGCCTAATGGTTGGTCGTACGGACGTCCGTACGGACGCATGAGAGTGAGTGTGCCGGTTCATAAAGATGCTTCCAAAGAGGAAGTAGAGGAAGAGAGCGAGAGGAAGGCCAAATGGATCCAAGAAGACCAAGTGGTCCTATCAGTCCTCCAAAACTCTCTAGACACATCAATCCTTGAAGCCTACTCATATTGTGAAACGGCCAAGGAACTTTGGGAGACACTTAAGAGTGTTTACGGAAATATCTCTAACTTGACTCGAGTGTTTGAAGTCAAGAGAGCCATCAACTGCTTGAGCCAAGATGACTTGGAGTTCACTAAGCACCTTGGCAAGTATAGAGCTCTTTGGTCGGAGCTTGAGGCCTTACGGCCAAGTTCTCTAGATCCGGCGGTCTTAAACGAGAGAAAGGAGCAAGACAAGGTCTTTGGCCTCCTACTCACGCTCAACCCAGCCTTCAATGATCTCATGAAACACATCCTAAGGGGAGACAAGCTACCTAGCTTTGAGGAAGTGTGTGCCCAAGTTCAAAAGGAACAAGGCTCACTAGATCTATTTAGCGGTAAGGGGGAGCTAGTCACGGCCAACAAAGGGGTGTACAAGCAAGAAGATAGGAAGGTGTTGGTGTGTGACCACTGCAAGAGGAAAGGCCATATGAAGGACAAATGTTGGATCCTTCACCCTCACCTCAAGCCAACAAAATTCAAAGCAAACCTCGCTAAGGAAGCGGAAGGTGACAAGGGAGCCGGCTCTTCAAAGCAAGGAGTGGAGGTGGCCATGACTGCATCTCATGGAGAGGTGGTAAGGAAGTCAGACATAGAGGCCCTCATTCGCTCCATTGCCTCACTTAAGGAGTCCGGTATCTCTTTCTTTACCTCTAAGCCTAGTAAATCACTTGTTATTGACTCGGGGGCCTCACATCATATGATTAGTAACCCTAGTCTAATTAACAACATAGAACCGGCTCTAGGAAATGTGGTAATTGCTAATGGAGATAAGATACCAGTAAAAGGAATAGGGGACTTGAAACTATTTGATAAAACCTCAAAAGCTTTCTTTATGCCTACCTTTACTTCTAATCTTCTTTCGGTTAAAAGGGCTACAAATGATTTGAATTGTTATGCAATCTTTGGTCCTAATAGTGTTTATTTTCAGGATATTGATACTGGAAAGGTTCTTGGAGAAGGGCAAGGGAGTGGAGATCTCTATGTCCTAGAGAAAACCGATCCGAATTTATCTTCTATTAAATCATGTTTTGTTGTTGATTCGAATATGGTGTGGCATGCTAGGCTAGGCCATCCACATTCTCGTGCTTTAGAACTGTTATTTCCCAATATTTCCTTTGATAATTCTACTTGTGAACCTTGTATTCTTGGAAAACATTGCAAGTCTATTTTCCCAAAGTCAACTACTATTTATGAAAATTGTTTTGATTTAGTTCACTCTGATGTTTGGACATCTCCATGTCTATCTAGGGATAACAACAAGTATTTTGTGACTTTTATTGATCAAAAATCAAAATATACTTGGATTACCTTGTTACCTTCAAAAGATAGAGTATTTGATGCCTTTGTTAATTTTCAAAATTATGTGACTAATCATTTCAATGGTAAAATTAAGGTACTAAGGTCTGACAATGGGGGGGAATACACAAGTGGCAAGTTCAAAGAATATTTATCCAAGCATGGAATCCTACATCAAACTAGTTGCCCCTACACGCCGCAACAAAACGGCGTGGCCGAGAGAAAGAACCGGCACCTTATGGAGGTCGCACGGTCAATGATGTTCCACTCTAATGTTCCCAAAAGATTTTGGGGTGATGCTGTGATGACTGCATGCTATCTTATCAACCGGACACCAACTAGAGTCCTTAATGACTTAACTCCATTTGAGGTACTAAACAAATTTAAACCATCTCTTGATCACTTACGCGTTTTTGGTTGTGTTTGTTTTGTGTTAGTACCAGGAGAACAACGGAGTAAGTTGGATGCCAAGAGTACAAAATGCATGTTTGTGGGCTACTCCACTACACAAAAAGGGTACAAGTGTTACGATCCGGCCACCAGCCGGCTATACGTCTCTCGAGATGTTCGGTTCCTAGAAAATGTGGGCTACTATGACAAGAAGGATTGGAACAGCCTCAAGGACCTGTCCACATCACCTAATGACCGAGCCTCAAGCCTACGGTTCCTTCTTGATCATCTTGGCCATCCGTCTCCACCAACGGGTAGTGTCCGGCCAACGATAAGCTCCACTCCTACCGAGGGCGGATCTGACAACGATGCCACTCAGGATAATGTTCTTACCCCAGACAGTGTGACTCCTGAGCCTGACCTACCTATAGATGGTGTCTCCATTCCTGGCCCTACAATGGCCGCACCTACCCCAGCCGCGGCCCCTACCGAGGAACACATAGAAGTGGCCACTACAAATGATGCGCCTATGGAGGTGACCACTGTGGAGCCACCTCCTCCACCAGCCTTGCGTCGAAGCACTCGCCTTAGGTCTGATCCCTCCACCTGGAAGAACAAGCGGGTATATTACAACAGCCAAGCCGTCGCACATCCCATTCAGGCCGTTTGTTCTCTTGAGCTGTTACCGGCTGACCACCAAGCGTTCTTTGGTCAAGTAGATGTTAATTGGATTCCCCAAACCTATGATGAAGCCAAAGATCATCAGGTTTGGCTCGATGCTGTCAAAGATGAAACCGGCGCTATGATCCGGAACCATACTTGGGATGAATCGGATCTTCCTAAAGGCAAGCGAGCGGTGAGTTCTAAGTGGGTATTCACCATCAAGTACTTGAGCACTGGAGCCATTGAACGGCACAAAGCCCGGTTAGTGGCCCGTGGATTCACCCAAACATATGGAGCGGACTACACGGACACATTCGCGCCGGTGGCCAAACTCCATACGGTTAGGGTCGTGCTCTCTCTTGCTGTCAATCTCTCGTGGGACTTATGGCAGATGGATGTCAAGAATGCCTTCCTTCAAGGTGAACTTGATGAGGAAGTGTACATGATGCCCCCTCCCGGCCTTGAAGATATAGTGGCTCCGGGCAAAGTCTTGCGGCTGCGAAAGGCTATCTATGGCCTTAAGCAGTCGCCCCGCGCTTGGTATCACAAACTGAGTTCCACACTCAAGGCTTATGGTTTTAGCCGGTCGGAGGCCGATCACACCCTTTTTACACGCAAGACTGATCTTGGCCGCGTGGTGATACTAATCTACGTCGATGATATCATTGTGACGGGTGATGATACGGCTGCGGTTCATGACACCAAGGAGGCACTCAAGAAGGAGTTTGACATCAAAGACCTTGGCGAACTCAAATATTTCCTTGGCATAGAGATTTGTCGTTCCCCGGAGGGCCTCTTTCTTTCCCAACGCAAGTATACGCTTGACTTGTTGTCCGAAACAGGCAAGCTTGGTGCGTCTCCGGCCTCTACACCACTTGACGAAGACTACCAGCTCAAGCGAAAGGGGGAGAGTCTACGAGCCAAAGAGGGCAAGCCGCGTGAACCCTTGGACGAGCCATATGAGGATGTCACACGCTATCGCCGGCTTGTAGGTAAGTTGATATATCTTACAATTACGAGACCTGACATATGTTATGCTGTGAATCAGGTTAGCCAGCATATGAAGGCTCCAAGCAAGTACCAATGGAGCCAGGTCGAGCGGATCCTAAGCTATCTCAAAGGCAGTCCGGGGCAAGGCATTTGGATGGGCAAGAATGAGAACACCGAGATTGTGGGCTATTGTGATGCGGACTACAATGGAGACACCTTGGATAGAAGATCAACCACCGGCTATTGCACATTTGTAGGAGGCAACCTAGTGACCTGGAAGTCAAAGAAGCAGAAAGTGGTGTCTTGTTCAAGCGCGGAGGCTGAGTATCGGGCGATGAGGAAGCTGACAAACGAATTGACTTGGCTAAAGGGGCTGCTCAAAGATCTTGGCATTGAGTCACAACAACCCATCACAATACATTGTGATAATGAGGCGGCAATTCATATAGCCACCAACTCCGTTTTCCATGAGCGAACCAAACATATCGAGAGTGATTGTCATAAGGTTAGAGAAAAGATTGAGGAGGGAGTAGTACTACCTTGTCATACTCGAAGTGAAGATCAACTGGCCGACATATTTACCAAGTCCGCAAGTCCTAAGGTGTGTGAGCACATTCATTCCAAACTAGGACTTGTGGACCTTACAAGACCTTGATCACACTCCTCTAATCCGTGGACAGCACACTCTTTTTCCCTTGGCTTAGTTTTGTCCCATGAGGTTTTCTAAGTCAAGGTTTTTAATGAGGTGCTGCTTCACGGGTTCCAAGCTTAGCCATTGCATTCGGCTAAGCTTGAGGGGGAGTATTGACCAAGAATAAGCCTAAGGCAACCATGAACCATTCGCCTAGGCAATAAGGCCGAGAGTCGTGTGTGTGGGGATTGTAAGGAGGCCTTCTCACCCTAAAAGCCCATTAGAAGACTCTAGAATCCTAAGGTGACCGTTGGAGATGAGAGCGCAAGTGGGAAGGAAGAGTCACGGGTTGGTGTTTGGTTTAAGGAAGACTAGGACGGGTCGCTATCACCTTGGGATCAGCCTTCTCTCTCTTTATGTCCCTATCACTTAGACGATCGGTTTGAATAGGGTGTTGCCCTAGTTTTCTTTTGCTTTAAATAGACTTTAGTCCTCATTGTAACATATACTCTTATGGAATAAGAAACTATTCTCTTCTTCTCTCTTATTCCCTTTGTCTACCGAATTCTCAACCTTATCTCTTAATTCTCTTCTACAAATTCTAACAACAAGGACTGTTTAGATGCTTTCAACAAGATTAAGGAAGCTTTGGTGAGTGCACCGATAGTTCAAGCCCCTAATTGGGATCATCCTTTCGAGATCATGTGTGATGCATCAGATTACGCTGTGGGAGTGGTACTTGGCCAAAGGATAGATAAAAAGCTCCATGTTATCTACAACGCCAGCAGAACCATGGACGATGCCCAGACGAGATATGCGACAACTGAATAGGAGCTATTTTCTGTGGTTTTTGCATTTGAGAAATTCCGGAGTTACTTAGTCGGATAAAAAGTGATTATTTACACGGATCATGTAGCCCTAAGATACATTTGATACCAAACCTAGGCCTCTCAGATGGATATTTCTTCTGCAAGAATTTGACATTGAAATTCTGGACAAGAAACGAATCGAAAACGGCGTCACAGACCATTTGTATAGAATGAGAATTGAGGATCCACTCCCAATAGATGACTCAATGCCCGAAGAGATACTAATGCACATCGACTTCCTGGAGGAAATGAGCCACACGATCAGACACACGATAGCTCACTCGATCCCCGCGTCAACCAGGTCGATCGAGTTCATGGAAATCGAGTCGGTTAAGCTATCCGGTACTCAGATTTTGTGAACTACATGGTGTGTGGGTAAATTCCCAAGGAATATGATGCCCACAGAAAGAAGAAGTTCTTCAGGGATGTTAATAGTAATTACTGGGATGAACCTTATTTATACAAAAAGGGACATATGGCCTGTTCAGTGTTAGAATTGCGGAATAACTTAAAGAGAATTGAATGAGAAATGAGAAAAGAGAGAATTAGTAACCAAAAGACTTGAATAGTATATTGATCATGTTATTACAAGTCTTAATATAGTAAAACAAAGAGCATATAGCCGTTGGACCTAGGAATAAAGACTGAAAGTGACATTCTATGGCTTGTCTCGAACTCGTGCATAGTGAAAGCGACCTGCCCTTCCTTTGGTCAACTCGCTCCCACTTGCACCTTATGTGGACATGTGACTCCTTAGATATTTTGACTCCCCTCTCTTCTCGATTCTTCTATTCCATGGGCCTCAATATTGTTCACGGCCTTCTCTTCTTATTCATGAGACCGAACCATGGCCTAATGGCCTAAGACATCCGCTTACTTGTACGG
Organism: Camelina hispida; assembly: GCA_023657505.1. Lineage (NCBI taxonomy): Eukaryota > Viridiplantae > Streptophyta > Magnoliopsida > Brassicales > Brassicaceae > Camelina > Camelina hispida. The sequence goes on from CP094637.1 coordinate 23,502,456, forward strand.
ACGTTCATATTGGTCAGCCTTGATATCAAGTCCTAGATCAATACTCCCCCTCAAGCTTAACCCAATGAAATGGTTAGGCTTGGAACCCCACAAGCCACCACCTCGTTAAAAACCTCAAAGTATAAAACCTCATGGGACAAAACTACCTTGAGGGAAAAAGAGTGTGGTGGTCATGGGTAGAAGACTTGATCAAGGATGTGTTAAGTCCACCAGTCCAAGTTTGGGATGAATATGATCACAAACTTTACGACAGGCGGCCTTGGTGAGTATATCAGCGAGTTGGTCTATACTTGGTGTGTGGTATGGAAGAGTGACTCCTTCTTCAATCTTCTCACGAACCTTGTGACAGTCCAACTCGATGTGCTTGGTTCGTTCGTGGAACACCGAGTTTGTGGCTATGTGAATTGCGGCTTCATTGTCACAATGCATAGGAATTGGTGTTGATGGTTTGATGCCTAGTTCTTCTAGTAACGCCTTGAGCCATATGAGCTCGGTGGTTAGCTTCCGCATTGCCCGATATTCGGACTCGGCGCTTGACATTGACACCACTTTTTGCTTCTTGGTCTTCCACGTGACTAGGTTGCCTCCTATGAAAGTGCAATAGCCTGTGACTGATCTTCGATCCGTCCTATCACCACCCCAATCCGCATCACAATATCCTACAAGCTCGGTGTTGTCATTCTTGCCCATCCATATACCTTGACCGGGGCTCTTCTTGAGATAGCAAAGGATTCTTTCCAAGAGGCTCCAGTGATAGGTTGTTGGAGCTTTCATATATTGACTGACCTGATTCACAGCGAAGCAAATATCAGGTCGAGTGAGTGTTAAATATATGAGCTTACCCACAAGACGGCGATAGCGAGATGGATTTTCATATGGAGGATCATTCCTCTCCCCCTTTCGTTCAACTTGGTAGTCATCAGGTAGTGGGGTGTCAACTGGTTTAGCTCCTAGTTTCCCTGTTTCACAAAGCAAATCAAGAGTATACTTTCTTTGTGAAAGAAATAGCCCTTCCGGAGATCGGCATACTTTAATCCCAAGAAAGTACTTAAGCTCACCAAGGTCTTTGATATCAAACACAGAGTTTAGATGAGTTTTGATATCCTTAATACCTTCCTGGTTGTCTCCCGAGATGATTAGGTCATCTACATACACGAGGACAACCACTATACCTTTGTCATTTTGGAGAGTGAAGAGTGAATTGTCCGATTGAGTTCTCTTGAAGCCATATCCGACGAGAGTGGTGCTTAACTTGTGATACCAGGCTCGTGGGGACTGCTTCAACCCATATATTGCCTTCCTCAGCCTTAGTACCTTTCCGGGAGTAATAGTGTTCTCAAGGCCGGGTGGTGGTGTCATGTACACTTCTTCTTTCAACTCCCCTTGTAAGAAAGCGTTTTTGACATCCATCTGCCACAATTCCCAAGATAGGTTGGTGGCTAGGGATAGGATTACTCTCACTGTATGGAGCTTTGCCACTGGCGCGAAAGTATCTTTGTAGTCCTGGCCGTATGTTTGGGAGAACCCACGCGCCACCAAGCGAGCTTTGTATCTTTCAATGTCACCATTGCTTAGGTGCTTGATTGTGAAGACCCACTTTGAGCTTACCGCCTTTTTCCCTGGTGGGAGGTCAGCTTCGTCCCACGTGTGGTTCCTTATCATAGCCCCAACCTCGTCATCTACCGCTCCAAGCCATACCTCACTTTCACTTGCTTCCTCATATGTGCTTGGTATCGGTTGTTCGTCTAACTTCCCAAGAAACACTTGGTGATCAGGTGGCAGACGAGCAAGAGAACAAACAGCTTGTATGGGATGTGCTATAGCTTGGTTGTTGTAGTAGACACGTTTGTCCTTCCATGTAGACGGATGTGACCGGATGCGTGTGCTCCGACGTGGTTGTGGCTGTGGCTGTGGCTGTGGAGCTGGTTCAACTGATATCGGTTCTCCAGACGCCGTAGCTTCCACCACGGGTTCATCTGGCCTACTGTTCTCCCCCTCCGGCTCCGTAGCCACAACATCAGCCGGTAGCTCAGACTGATCAGGCACATTCTCCGATTGGGGCAATAACGGGTCGGTACGTGAGTCAGGTGTAGAATCCTGGGACAATTGAGACGGCTGAGTAGTGGTGACTCCAAGATGGTCTAGGAGGAACTTGAGACCCGCGGACTGATCCATAGGTGTCGCCAAATCTCTCAAGCCGGCCCAATCCTTCTTGTCAAAGTAACCTTGTTCTTCAAGAAACTTGACATCGCGAGAGACAAAGGTGCGGTTGTTGGCCGGATCAAAACATTTGTAACCCTTTTGAGTAGTGGAGTAGCCAAGGAACATACACTTGGTGCTCTTTGCTTCTAGTTTGTTCCTTAGTTCACCTGGTACTAATACAAAACAAACACAACCAAACACTTTTAGGTGACTAAGTGAAGGTTTAAATTGATTTAATACCTCAAATGGTGATCGATCGTCCAATATCTTTGTTGGAATTCGGTTGATTAGATAGCAGGCTGTCATTACTGCATCTCCCCAATATCTCCTTGGGACATTTGTATGAAACATCATCGACCTTGCAACTTCCATCAAGTGTCGGTTCTTTCTTTCGGCTACACCATTTTGTTGAGGAGTGTAGGGACAACTCGTTTGGTGTACAATGCCATGCTTTGCTAGGTGTTCTTTGAATCAATTGCTTGTATACTCGCCTCCATTGTCTGTTCTAAACACTTTAATCTTGGCATTAAACTGATTAGTGACATAGTTTTGAAAGTTTGTAAAAGCATCAATCACACGGTCCTTGGAGGGAAGTAAAGTGACCCAAGTGTACTTTGATTTTTCATCTATAAAGGTCACAAAATACTTGTTACTATCCCTAGAGACACATGGAGAGGTCCAAACATCTGAATGCACAAGGTCAAAGCATTTTTCATAAACGGTAGTAGACTTAGTGAAAACAGTTTTACAATGTTTGCCAAGTATACAAGCCTCACAACTAGAATGATCAAAAGAGACATTAGGAAGCATTAATTCAAGAGCTCTAGAGTGAGGATGACCTAGCCTAGCATGCCACATTGCATTTAAAGAAATTCCAAGACAAGAACTAAAAGAAACAGATTTTGGTGAACTATCTCCAAGAACATAAAGGTCATCTTTGGTTCCACCTTCACCAATCAGTTTTCCAGTCTCAATATCCTAAAAGTAAACATCATTAGGCCCAAATATAGCATAGCAATTAAGGTCATTAGTGGCTCTTTTAACCGACAAGAGATTAGAAGTGAACTTAGGCATATAGAATGCCTTAGATTCTTTATTGAATAATTTCAAATCACCTATTCCTTGAATTGGTATTCTATCACCATTAGCAATTATAACATTACCACTAGCCGGTTCTATGTTGTTTAGCAAATTCGAGTTACTAATCATATGGTGGGAAGCACCCGAATCTACTACTAGAGAACTCTTAGGCTTTAGGGTAAAGAATGTTTTACCGCTTGGCTCCTTAAGAGCCAATGACTTGAAGAAGGCCTCTAGGTCCGACTTCTTCACATACTCTCCGGATGTCATCTCCTCTCCTCCTCCTTTTGATGAACCGGCTTGACCTTGTTCCTCCTTAGAGTGAGTGAGATTGGCTCTCGGACCATTGTTGTTGTTGCTCGGCCGAAGGTGAGGATGAAGGAACCAGCACTTCTCTTTGGTGTGATTCTTTCTCTTGCAATGTTCACAACCTCCCTTGGATCGTCTCTCTTCAGGCTTGAACACTCCCTTGTTTGCGGTGACAAGCTCCCCCTTTCCACTAAAGAGGCCTAGAGACCCTTGTTCCTTTTGAATTTGAGAACAAACATCATCTAGGCTGGGAAGCTTGTCTGACCTCAAGATGTGCTTGATGAGATCATTGAACGTCGGATTGAGAGTTAGGAGAAGAGCAAAAACTTTGTCTTGTTCCCTCCGTTCATTAAGCACAGCCGGATCCATTGTGTTTGGCCTAAGCATCTCAAACTCGGCCCAAAGAGATCTAAACTTGCCAAAGTGCTTGTTAAACTCCATGTCTTCTTGGTTTAGGTCATTTATTGCTTTCTTGACCTCAAAGACCCGAGTTAGGTTGGAGATGTTGCCGAAGACATTCTTAAGAGTTTCCCATAGCTCGCTGGCTGTCTCACAATAGGAGTACGCCTCAAGGATTGGAGCTTCAAGGGAGTTTTGGAGAATGGAGAGGACGGTCTGATCTTCTTGAAACCATTTGGCTTCTTCTTCGAGTCTAGCCTCCTCTTCATCTTCTTTGATGGTTTCTTTTCCATCTTCCTTGGTGGCTTTTCTTGGAGCTTTACCGCCTTCGATATGGCTCCATAGACCGCGGCCACATAATGCGGTTTTGGTGGTTCTTGACCACAGAAGGTAATTTCCTCCTTTGAGGACAGTCGGTAGCACAAGTGGTTTTGAATTTTCCATGGCTTGAACGCTATTGACCGTTGGGTAAAGGTTTTACCCGGAGAATAAAAGACGAGAATGACGAGTAGGGATGAGAATCAAGTGAGAAGAATTGAAGAATAAGTAGAATAGAGGAGTTAGATTGTCAAGAACAACAACCTAGCTCTGATACCATGTTAGAATTGCGGAATAACTTAGAGAGAATTGAATGAGAAATGAGAAAAGAGAGAATTAGTAACCAAAAGACTTGAATAGTATATTGATCATGTTATTACAAGTCTTAATATAGTAAAACAAAGAGCATATAGCCGTTGGACCTAGGAATAAAGACTGAAAGTGACATTCTATGGCTTGTCTCGAACTCGTGCATAGTGAAAGCGACCTGCCCTTCCTTTGGTCAACTCGCTCCCACTTGCACCTTATGTGGACATGTGACTCCTTAGATATTTTGACTCCCCTCTCTTCTCGATTCTTCTATTCCATGGGCCTCAATATTGTTCACGGCCTTCTCTTCTTATTCATGAGACCGAACCATGGCCTAATGGCCTAAGACATCCGCTTACTTGTACGGACGTTCATATTGGTCAGCCTTGATATCAAGTCCTAGATCAATATTCAGATGATGTATAGCAGAAGAAGAAGTTCAAGGAGTACTCGAGCACTGTCATGGGTCAGCCTATGGGGGTCATTTTGTTACTTTCAAAATCGTCCAAAATATACTTCAAGCTGGCCTCTGGTGGCCAACCATGTTCAAAGACGCACAGCTCTTCATAACAAAATGTGACCCATGCTAGAAAATGGGTAACATCGGTAGGAGAAATGAAATGCCTCAACAACCGATCTTATACGCCAAAGTTTTTGATGTTTGGGGAATAGATTTCATGGGACCTTTCAACCCGCCCTTGAATGGAAATATGTACATCCTGGTGGCCATCGACTATGTCTCAAAATGGGTAGAAGCAATCGCCAGCCCGACAAATGATCACAAGGTGGTAGTGAAGATGTTCAAAAACATCATTTTATCGAGATTTGGAATCCCAAGAGTAGTGATCAGTGATGGAGGAACACACTTCATTAACAGAGTTTTCGACGGCTTGTTAAGAAAGCACAGAGTTAAGCATAAAGTCACAACAACTTACCACCCACAAACCAGCAGACAAGCGGAAGTAAGTAAACAGATCAAGGCGATATTGGCCAGAATAGTGGGAATCACAAAAAAGGACTGGGCTTTCAAACTAGATGATGCGTTATGGGCCTACAGGACAGCTTACAAAACACCGACTGGGTGAACGCCTTTCCAGCTTCTTTATAGAAAAAACTATCACTTTCCGGTTGAGGTAGAGTATAAAGCGATCTGGGCGACCAAACTCCTAAATTTGAACATAAAAACTGCTCAAGAAAGGAGAGCAATGGATCTCCACGAACTTGATGAAATACGTTAGAGGCTTATGATAATTCAAAGATCTACAAGGAAAGAACCAAAGTCTTTCATGACAAAAGATCCAACACAAGGATTTAAGAGCTGGAGACAAAGTCCTTTTATTCAACTAGAAGCTTCGACTGTTCCCCAGGAAACTCAAGTCGAGATGGTCAGGACCCTTTGCAATTAAAGAAGTAATGCCCTATGGAGCAGTGACTTTGCTCGGGAAGGATGGGAATGAGTTTACTGTAAACGGGCAGAGATTGAAGAAATACATGGCAAATGAGAGCACGGAGGCAGGGTCATCTCTGTACCTCACCGATCCTGCACCAGTCTGACAAGAGTCGAAAGTCAAGCTTAGCGACTATAAACAAGCTCATTTGGGAGGAAATCCCGACGGCAGAGTTGTAAATATAACTTACGTTTTTAAGTCTTTTCTCTCCTCAGTGTTTTCGTATTATCCGATGCCCTACTGGATGAGCTACGCGATGCCTTACCCGATCAACCCCTCAGATGCTGGTCCGAGCAAGTCGTCCGTGCACATAACCGAGCTCTCTGATGAGCGAATCCCGGTGCCTACTGAAGCCGGTGCCGATCTTGGGTACACTTTGGCAAGCATGGAGGCTGCCACAACCTTCTTCTTCACCAACCCATGAGGTACCACTTTCATCCAAACCATTGTTTATACCATTGCATTTTATTTTGTTTCATTTTGTGTGATTCTCAGACTTCTTTTTCAGACTTTTATCTACACAGAAGGACTATGTAATTTAAGTTTGGGGGAGGATCTGAGAATGTATATAACATTGTGTTTTATTTTCTTATTTTCTTATTTCAATTTTTTGCATGCTAGTTTTATTCATTTGAGTCTGCATCTATTTTCATAAAAAACCCCAAAAAATTTGAAAGTTTTGAAAAATTATAAAAAGAGTGTTCATGTAGTTGCATTTACATGTTAGGATTGAGTCTGGACTGCTTCATATAGGATTGTTGCATATGCATTTTAGGGGACAATGATTAAAACCACCTTGTTTAAAGTCAAACCTTAGGATTGAAGTTATAGCCCTTAATCACGGTTCATTGTTGCTAGATCAATCTTTGGAAAAAAATGAAAAATATTTGTTTAAAACCTTGTGTCTTTTGAAAGATTCCTCCACTTGCTTGAACATTGCATCATCTCTATATTATTGGATTAACTTGAACTTAAATTATCTTGCTTATGGAATTTGAATACTCGCTCAAAGTAACTCTAAACTCGGGTTAACAATCCATTTTTGCCAATCTTTTCGTTTAACCTGATTTGTTTTTCCTCTCCTTGAACCCAAACCTTTCTTTAAACCTTGTTGTGAATTATTGAGTGAGGTCTTTTCATTGTGCTATAGGTTGTGAAACCTTGAGAGTATTGAGAACGACTAAAAACTGTCTCTTGTTTTAGCTAAGTTTAGAATCATTTGGACTAGCTAATAGAATCGGTTTTGAAAGATAGGTGGTTAGCATGATTATTTGGGGTTGGGTTTAGAAATAATAAAAAAAAAAAATAAAAAAAGGAAAAGTCCCTAAGGTTCGGTTTAATTAGCTCTAAGTCTCTAAGTAAAAAAAAAGGAGAAAAAGATCTTGCTATAGTCTCCTATAAAAAGAAGAAAAAAAAATATATTGGAATATTATTAGGAGTTTATCAAAGAAAAAAAAAAAAGAGCTAGATGTTTGAAGTTTAAACCTTAGGGATTGTAAAAAAAAAAAGAGTTAAAATCAATGTTATGGGTAGTTTTACTCTAGGGTGTTGGGAATAAAGAAAGTGAATGAGAAAAGGGTATACCCTAATTGTTCTCAATCTTAGATAGTTTTCACAAATGTCTAACATTCTTTCTTTTGAGAGTAAGTCACCCAAAGAAATTGTTTGAAACCCACCTATCAAAAAGCCTTACCCTTGAAACCGATTGAGCTTGATTCACTTCCCATTTGCAAGAATTCGCCAAACACTCTAATGAATGTGAAATAGATATTTAATGAATGTGAAAGAGATGTTCTTTGGAATTGCAAGTCTTTACTTTTAGTTGGAGGTTGAACTAGATCGATGCATGGTAATAAGCATAGAAAAATATTTGTAAGTATGCTGATTGATCTTAGCACCATTAAACTATCTTTAAGGACTATAGTATGAATCCTTCGCTTAACACAAAAAGGTTATGAGTCCCCATTTTTAACCCTCATCCTCCTACTTCCTTGCTAGAGGACTAGCAAGATTTAAGTTTGGGGGTGTGATAACTCTCTAATTTACATGTTTTAGACAACCTTTTTTGTCCATATTTTTTATTATATATACCCTAACCTTAGCATTTTCAGGTCATTAACTGTAGGAATTTGAATTTAGGCCATTTAGGGTGTTGCATTCTTGCAATTGTGCATTTTGGATGAAAACAAGTACTTTAGCCTAAAATGAGGAAAACAAGGTCAAATCCGAGCATGTACCCGAAGGAGCTATTGAGCAGGAATAACAGTCTGAACCTCAACCCGATCGAAGAGGATCCAAAAGCAGGAAGAACAACCCGAACACCTACCCGAGGAACAACCAAACCTTATCCTCGTGCACCGCATCGAGCAGACCCTTGGGCAGGACTGGGCAGCTAGGTTAAAAAGGTTTCCATATATAAGCCCCTCTCTTCTTCCTCTCGCCCTAGCACGCCGCAGACACTCAGACCAGAATATGTTTCTTCTCTAAAGTACTTATGCTTCTTCATGTAACATGTTCCTTTCTTAGCACTCATGGGATAGAACAAATGCATTATAATTGAAATAGAGATATCAAAAACATGATATTTGACAGTTGGTTTGCAAAGTTCAATGAACAGTTTAAACTCATTCAACTCTTTTTCAAGCAAATGTCTCATTTTACAAAAAGGTTTAACCATTACATACTCAGTTTGAGTTCTAAATGGTTCCATTGCAATGCTACACAAAGAAACTCTCAAAAAAGAGTTAAATTCATGAAATTTTTCAAACAACAAACCTTTTGGCATAATGAACTCTTTAAAAGCAAAAGTTTCAAAAGTTGGAATCATTTTGTCAAAAACAGATTTTGAAACACAAAATTCTTTCACATTTTCTAAACCAAAAAGTTTTTCATCTTGAGCAGAAATCATCACAAAATAATTAGGATACGTCCTAACCAAATCAATTTCCTTACAGTGCTTTCTTGGGTAGTCACAAAGATATGGTATAGAAACTGGGTTTGGCACAATGCTGATCTGCTCCAAATCACTAATCAATGAAAAACTCATTTGTATTGTTTCTAGTGATTCTTCTTCCGGAACCTGTAAAATGGGAATAACGCTACTCGGTTGCTCCGGTTCCAAATGAGTTAGTTTTTCAAGCACAAAATGAGATTGGATAAAAGGAAGATCACACTTAGCTTGAGATAGAGTCATAGGTCCAGTTGGTATAACAACATCATCCTCAACAATGAACTGTCTCTCCTTGGCTTCTTCTCCAAGCTGTTTCTCATTGGGTCCAGGCTGAACCTTTCTATTGAGCTCCTTATTCTCCTTTTCTTGATCTGCTTGCTTCCATTGTCCTCCATTAGAATCTGTACCTATCTCAACACTTTTGAGAAAAGACAAGTGCATCATACAAGAATTGGAATTTTCTAAACCTTTATCAATTACTTCCTTGGATTTTGAAAGTGTAGAAGGCTTACATTGCTTCGGTTCTCCACTTGGTTTGAGTGATGAGTTTAGACTTTGTTCGTGAACGACAATCTGTTCAGGGACCTTCTTTGATTGAGATGTTGACTTAGCCTTCATCTTCTTGATTTTAATGTACTCGGTTAACGCCTCAAAAAGATCTGATTGGGTCTTTGCCTCCACGGATTTTGGGGTTTTCTTTTGATCTGGGACTAAGGCTGGTTTCTTTTCAGGAACTTCTTGGATTGTGGGTCTTGAGTTGTTGGAGAACTTGAGGATTTGGATGCCCAAGCCTATAATGCCAAGTGAGCTTGGAGAGCAAGGTGTAGTGCTTGTGGAGCAGACTTATTTCGTAGAAGCTTATTAAGATCTCTCCACAATAAGATATTTGGCTTCTTGTAATACCAACGGTCATCAACTTCTTGCAACCACCATTTGTAAGCGTCTCCTATGAGTTGGGTAAGTGCAAAAGCTAATCTCTCATTTCTTGGGATATCCTTGTAGTAGAACCAATCATCCATGTTTTTCTCCCACTCAAAGTAGTCTCATTTTCCTGCTAATTTATAGAGTTTATGAGCAAGTGGAAATTTATAATAATTCACAGATTTAGATTTGGGAGTGTGAGAGGTTTTCTGTTGGCTGCTCCAGATTGATCTAGATGTGTCGTCTGGTGGCTTGGGCTTAAGATCTTGGTGTTGCCTTTGACGTAGAGCACCAAGCTTTTCATCTAGCATCGTTGCCATAGCATTTGTGATTGATTTTGTAATTCTCCTTTCCAGGCTAAGTGGATGACTCTTCTTCTTCCATTGTACCTGAAAACAAATCAAATATCCAACAAGTAAATAGTTCCAAAAACACGTAACTAAAAATAGATCTGGAAAAAATTAAATCGAATTGAAAATTTCCAAACTCAATTTTTAAAAATATTAGACTCAAAGATTATTCAAACGCAATTGATTTCGTAATTTTTGGACACGCAAAACATTTTATAAAATTCTTGAAATATGAACAAATATCTGGGAAAAAACAGAAAGTTAAGATTAGAATTTCAAAACCTGGTTACAAAGTGGCTCTGATACCACATGATAGACTCTTGGATGAGGACCTATTCCCAAGAACACATTTTTGAAGGTCTTGGAGAGGGATGAACGAAATGATGATGAAGAATGGATGGAAGATGCAGCGGAATGGACAGATGAACGGCAGAGAAGGTGAAGAGGTGGAATTGCAGTGGATTGAAGGTGGAGAACGATGTGTACTTCTAAGAGAGATGGAGATCTCTTAGACTATATGCTTGGATACAACTTAGATATGACACACTAAGAAGTAAACAAGTTGAGAAGATACTACACACTTCTCTGATCAAACAAGTAAAAAAAAGGTTTTTGATTAAAATGTTTGATGAGAAACAAAAGAGAACTACAATATCTTTTTATAGGAGAAGGGGGACGAAGGAGAAGAGGAGAGAACGGAGAAATAAAAGTCTAGGAAATCATGCAAGAGCATTAACAAGGTCAAGCTCATGTACAATGCCTAGGAAAATACAAAAGCAATAAATGCAAAGTTTGAACAAGAGAGAAATAGAAAATGGGCCAAGGCAAAGAGATGGGCCTTGGACCACGAAATGGGGTGACAAAGGGGCCTTGAAAGTGTCACTTAAGCCTCATTAAAAACCTTGTTAAGAAAACTTAATGGGACAAAACTTGACAAGGGAAAAAGAGTGCATAAGCAACACTTAAACCTTCATCGAACACCCTGAGCTGTGAGCATTGTCCAATTGGTTAGAGCCACGTCTTCTTCCTTCTTGTCCAGCTCCTTGATTAGTCCATTGATAGCTTGGTTGAACCTCCTGGATTTTGACCATGTTAGAGGACCCGCCGGAACGATCAACACTTCCTTCAATGCTTCCGCTTGTACAAGCTGCTCCTCCAATGCTTCTGCTAGTATAAGCTGCTCCTCCAATGCTTCCTCTGGTTCAAGCTACTCCTACAACCTCTGGTTCAAGCTGCTCCTCATGTCCATGTTCTTTGGTTAAGCTGTCCATGGTCTCATCAAGAGTGATCAAGGTTGATTGTTTCTATCACGAGAGTGTTTTAACAAGATTTTAGAGATTCATTGTCTAGGGAATATTTGCTTGAGGCATGTAGGACATCCATACTGGTCAGGGACACTTATGAGTTGATTACCCTGTCCTTAGGAGCTTTCTTGTCTTGATTGTTTAACTTTATTCTATAACTCGATCTCTTACCCGAACTGGTACTCGATCACCAGCTTCGTGTACACCCTCGAGCTGTTCATACTTGACTTCTTGACCCGATCTCTCCGCCCGATCCTGTACTCGAATGCTTGCATCGAGTGCTTAGGTCGTGTGGTTCTTGCTTATTTATTTTCTTTTGATTATTTTAGGATTGTTAGTATAAACCTCAACTATTGCTTAGCTTGACTTGCTTGCTTCTGATCACATCTTATCTGCTAGCATAACAACCATTTGGATTTATAACCCTTTGTACTATAACTGCGTAGAGAATTGATACCCTGGATGAAAATCCTGTTACCAAAGCTACTCGCCAACACCATCTTCGCCCGAACCGCCCAAAACTCAGTCTTTGGCAATGAACTTCATGTCTTGAAGATACCATTAGTTGATTTTCCAAGTAGAGTTAACTATGCCGCGCTTCGAGCAAAACAGATGGTAAAATTTAAAAACGACCTCATCAACGATGACGGTTCTCTGAGCTTCGGTGAAGAACCTCCTTCACACATTCTAGGTTACTCGGGCCTATCTTTAATTTTACGCATTTTAATATATATTTTCCCCTCTTTCTAGATTTGTTCACACTGGGAACAATATGATTTAAGTCTGGGAGGATGATTCTTCGTTACTAACGTATTCTTTTTTCAGTTGAATGTCTTTTTATCAAGTCATTATAAAGTTTTCGTTTTATTGAGTCAATACTTTGTAGGAAACGATGACTCTATGATATGATGAAATTTGACCTTTATATATTCTAACTCATTTCCTAAGTGACAAGTTTCGTAGAATTTGAAAAGAGCAGACAATACCTAGAACCTCATCGAAGGATCTCTCCCCTGAAATTTCATCGTACGGAGATCTGAGCTTAACTCTATTTTATTTGAACATTTAACCTGACTTTAATTCTATGTCATTATGGGTATTAGATCAGGGAAACGATCATCACATTCAGGACATTTTATCCCTTTTTACCACTCTATGCTGATCATGAATGGCTACTCATTATTAGTGTTTCTAACTTTAAACTCATAGCCTCTTTTCAGACCGCATGCACTCTCTTTTTCGTTCCTCATTTTAGCAGCTACGAGCAAAAACGTCAAAGAGTAAGGAATGAAACAGTATTCCAGCGCCCATAGAAGATGGAGGCTTCAGAGAACTAAGAAGAGATTGTGACGATTTGGTCTAGAGCTTATTCTACCTAGGGGTTCGCCTAACAAAGGTACTTATCTCATGCTTATGAGACTTGTGTGAATATGATGAGTACTGGTTTCCTTTAAATATATATATATATATGTACGAGTCGAAGGTTGTGAATAAATCTGTGCATCCTTCTGATATCATGAAAGTTGTCCTTATATGTATATAAAAAAAACGAAAAGAAAATAAACGGTTACAAGAATACGAAAGTCTCATAGCATAATGAATTCCAAGGGAAGACATGTATCACTAAATAGATACGATGGGAGAATCTCGAAGAAAAAATCTGTTTGGGGGAATGAAAAGAAAAACAAGAAAGAACAGATTATGATAGGTGTTTTCAGCAGAGGTGGTTAGCGAAAGGGGTGCGGAAGCTACTCAGGTCCAGTCTGCAGGGGGGGGGGGGACTGAGGGTACTAAAGCGGAGGGTCCTGCCACAACACTTTCAGTGGACATAGCCAATGCCGAATTGCCTGAGGATGTATTGGAGTTGGCTACTGTTGGGAATGTAAAGTTGGATAACGAGGCTCACGGGGAGGTTATAGCGGGAATGGGGGTTAGTGAGGTTGATGGAGAGCAATCGAGTATGGAGGTGGATGGTTCCTCTTTAGAGGAGAAATGGATTGTCAGGTGCAAGTGGAGTCTGAAGGAACTAACGCTTCCAATGAAGTTACTAGCTTTTCAGAGAATGGTCAGGGTGTTCTAACCAATCAGGAGGCAGGGGAGAAAGGGAAAAAGAGAAAAGGAGGATTGGTGCTTCGCGGAGTTGCTACAAAAAGAGGAATGCTTGCATACTCCTGTCACCACGGCGTCGGCCTCCTCCTCAGGGACAAGAGACAGGGGTAAGAGGGACTATCATCAAGGCTCTAGAAGGGGTAAAGGGAGGTCATGGTGGAGCAAAGCCACCAAAGTCAAACATTGTTAAATGAATATTTTGAGTTGGAATTGTCAGGGCCTTGGTAATAAGGCTACTATAGGAAATCTTAGAGATTTATGGTATAAGCATAGTCCAGATTTTTTGTTTCTAATGGAAACTAAACAATCTTTTTCTTTTATGAAAAAATTTGTAGGCCATTTTGATTATAAAATTTTAAAAACAGTGGAATCTATTGGTTATAGTAGAGGTTTGGCTTTATTTTATAATAAAGATGATTTTGATATATCAATACTATTAGCGTCCAACAGACTAATTGATATTGAAGCAGTGCATAATGGAAATGTTTTTAATATAATATTTGTGTATGGTGATCCAGTTCCAAAAAATCGAGATATGGTTTGGGAATGTTTATTGAGGATAAGTTCTTCACGGTCAACACCTTGGCTTGTGATTGAAGATTTTAATGAATTAACAGGGAATCATGAAAAACAAGGGGGTAAGCTTAGACACGCGGCTTCTTTTCAAACTTTCAATGGGATGATACAAGATTGCGGTTTTTTGGAATTTCCGTACCTGGGTAATTTTTTGTCTTGGAAAGGATGACGGGATAAGAAACCGATTCGCTTTAGGCTGGATCGAGCTTTAGGTACTGAAGATTGGCATGATATGTTTCCGGATACGGTCACAAAATATTTGCCTATGATCGCTTCTGATCATAAGCCTCCGGTCACTAGTATTGGATCCAAGCGACCGCGAGGGCGTCGGCCCTTTATGTTTGATAGACGGTGGATAGGTAAGGAGGGTTTGATGGATGGTATATCCTCAGGTTAGGGTGGCCCAGTCGAGCGAGATTCGACAAAATTTGTGGACAAAGTCGAAAAATGGAGAAGGGCAATATCTTAGTGGCGGAAAGCGCAGGTTCCTTTTGGGAGAGATACGATCGAGACTCTTAAAGTACAGTTAGAGGTGACCCAGGCGGACGATGCGGTGGCCTTGGGTGTGATTTTGGATTTAACTTCACGTTTGCGTGAAGCTTATTGGGATGAGGAAATTTATTGGCACCAGAAAAGTCGGAACCGTTGGATGAGAGTGGGAGATAGAAACACAAAATATTTTTAGGCGCAAACAAAGCAGCGTCGGGCTCGAAATCGTATTATGGGTCTTTATGATCGGAATGATATCTGGTCTACTAAGGAAGCCAATATTTGCAACACGGTGGTATCATATTTTGAAGATTTGTTTACTTCTACTAACAAAACGGTCTTTGAGGAGGCGTTAAGTGAGGTTAATCTGGTTATTACAGAGGAGTTCAATGAATGGTTAACAGCCCCGGTCACGGAGGCGGAGGTACGACAAGTCTTCTTTATGATGCACCCGGATAAGGCGTCCGGGCCAGATGTGATGACCGCTTTGTTCTTCCAGAAGGCATGGGGAATAGTCAAGACGGATCTGGTTTCTATGGTTAACCGGTTTTTTGATAAACAGGTTTTCACCAGGGTATCAATTCCCTATGCAGTGGTAGTACAAAGGGTTATCAATCCAAATGGTTTTTTATGCTAGCAGGAAGGATGCAATCAGAATAATGCAAGTCAAGCCAAGCAATAGTGGGGTTTTATCTACTATCCTAAAATAATAAAAGAAAAGAATATACACAAGGAAAACACATGACCTAAGCACACGATGCAAGCATTCGAGTATAGGATCGGGTGGGGTGATCGAGTAAGCAAAAATGGTATGAACAATTCGAGTGGTTACTTGAAGCAGGTGATCGTGTACCTGTTCGGGTAAGGGATCGAGTAAGGTATGAAAATGCAAACAATTAAAATAAGAAAGCTTCTAAGGATGGGGTAATCGAATCCTAAGCATTTTTGACCAGTACAGATGTCTTACATGCCTCAAGCAAATATTTCCTAGACAATGAATCTCTAAAATCTTGTTAAAACACTCTCATGATAGAAACAATCAACCTTGAATCACTCCCCTAACCAACTCTCGTTGGAGAAACATGACCAAGTATGCATTAAGATCCGATTCATTATTGTCAGTAAACCCCTTACTCATCTAATATCTTAGGCTAAGTGAGTAAACCTCTAGCATTGGTTGATTCAAGCATCTCATCTACACCTCTCGGTGGTACAACACCTTAGATCTAATCTCACCCTCTCGGTTTGTTGACACCATTAAGAACACCAATCTAGAAGGAAATCTATTAAACACATACAATCAACTAAGATGTCCTAACCGATCAAGAACACAAAATCATCTATCCCATCCCTAGAAACTTTACTACACTACTCGGACATCATAACAAGAAACATAACAGCATATAAGATTGAAAATTGCATTATAATAAACGGTAGAGTAGAGTAGAAAGAATACAAGATAGAAATCTAAGGAAATGATAAAAAGTTATGAAATAAAATCTAAAACAAAAGGGAAAAGTGTTTGAGTCGCTCAGTTCTCTCACAGAAGCTCTTGCTCTCTGGTTTGAGGGTCTGCGGCGTGCTCGTTTGCGAGGAAGGAGAGGAGGGGTTTATATTTGGAAACCCTTTTGACCTAGCTTCCCAGACCTGCCCGATGGACTACTCGATGGGGTACACGAGGATGAAGTCGGGCTACTCCTCGGGTAGATCTTTGGGTTGTTTTTCCGGCTCTTGGATCCTCCTCGATCGTGTTGGGGTTCGGACTTGTTCTTCTAGCTCGATGGCTCCTTCGGGTACATGCTCAGGTTTGTCCTTGTTTTTCCCCATTTTAGGCTCTTAAGCATCTGTTTTCATCCAAAACATGCAAATGCAAAAATGCAACACCCTAAATGGCCTAAAAGTGAATTCCTACAGTTAATGACCTAAAAATATCAAGTTAACGGTATGAACAATGCAAAAAATAGACAAAAAAGGATGCTAAAAACATGTAAATTAGAGAGTTATCAGACCTCCAAACTTAAATCTTACTAGTCCTCTAGCAAGGAAGTAGGAGGGTGCAGTTTAAAAACGGGGACTCATAACCTTTTTATGCTAAGCGAATGATTTAAGCTATAGTCCTTAAAGATAGTTTAATAGTGCTAAGATCAATCAACATATTTACAAATATTTTTCTATGCTTATTACCATGCATCGATCTAGTTCAACCTCCAACTAAAGATAAAGAACATCTCTTTCAAATTCAATTAAGTGTTTGGCGAATTCTTGCAAATGGAAGGTGAATCAAGCTCAATCGGTTTCAAGGGTGAGGCTTTTTAGTAAGGTGGTTTCAAACAGATTCTTTGGGTGGTTTTCTCTCAAAAGAAGGAATGCTAGAAAGTTGTGAAAACTATCTAAGACTGAGAACAATTTGGGCATACAAAGCTTAACTCTTGATAATTTACCCTTTTCTCATTCACTTTTATTTTTATTTAAACCCCTAGAATAAAATTACCCACATCCTTGATTTTAACTTTTTTTTTTATATAATCCCTAAGGTCTAAACTTTAAACATCTAGCTCTTTTTTTTTCTTTTTCTTTCATTGCTAAACTCCTAATATGTATATATATATATATATATATTTTTCTAGGAGACTATAGCAAGATCTTTTTCTCTTTTTTTTTTTTTTACTAAGAGACTTAGAGCTAATTGATTATATAGGGACCTTTTTTATTCCTCAACCCAACCCCAAATAAACATACTAACCACCTATCTTTCAAAACCGAATCTATTAGCTCGTTCAGATTCTAACTTAGCTAAATCAAGAGGCAGTTCTTTGTCGTTCTCAATACTATCAAGGTTTCACAACCTATAGCACAATGAAAAAGGCCTCACTCAACAATTCACAACAAGGTTTGAAAGAAAGGTTTGGGTTCATGGGTAGGAAAAAATGAATCAGGTTAATAAACGAAAAAGATTAGTAAAAATGGAGTGCGAACCCGAATTTAGAGTTACCATGAGCAAGTATTCAAGTTCCATAAGCAAGACAATTAAAATTTAAATTAAATCCAATAATATAGAGATGTTCCAATGTTCAAACAAGTGGAGGAAGCATTCAAAAGACACAAGGTTCTAAGCAAAGATTTTTCATTTTTTCCAAAGATTGATCTAGCAACACTGAACTCTGATTAAGGGCTATAGCTTCAATCCTAAGGTTTATTTTTAAATAAGGTAGTTTTAATCATTGTCCCCTACGATGCATATGCAACAATTTTATATGAAACAAACTAGACTCAATCCTAATATGTAAATGCAACTTCATGAACACTCTTTTTTTTTTGTACATTTTTCAAATTTTTTTTTTTTGGGTTTTTTCAATGCACATAGATGCAGACTCAAATGAATAAAACTAGCATGCAAAAATTTGAAATAAGAAAATAAGAAAATAAAACACAATGTTAAATACATTCTAGGACCCTCCCCCAAACTTAAATTACACAGTCTTTGTGTAAATAAAAGTTGGAAAAAGAATCCAAGAATCACACAAAAATAAAAGAAAACAAATGCAATGTTATATACAAAGGTTGGATGAAAGTGGTACCTTATGGGTTGGTGAAGAAAGAGGTTGCAGCACCCTCCATACTCGCCAACATGTAGCCAGGGTCGTCTCCGGCTTCAGCAGGTGCTGGTGTTTGCTCGTCAGAGAGCTCAGTAATATGCACGGACCAGCATCCGAGGGGTTGATCGAGGGGGTATCGCGTATCTCATCGGGTAGGGCATCGGGTAGTACGATGGGTATGGTGGAAGAGGTCCAGAATGATCACCCGTATAGCCACTCGTAGGGTGCATCGTATACGGCATCGTGTATGGCATCTGGTAAGGCGGAGGGAAGAGTCTTGAGTAATCACCTGACTGTTTGCTCGATGGGTGCATCGGGTAAGGCATCAAGTAGCCCATCAGGTTAGGCATCGGATAGGCGTCTGAATGGCTTCTCCGTGATGCTTATGGTCGTGTGATGTTCTCCTCAGCTTGGGGCTCGTATGATGATGCTCGGTAAGGTTCTGGAGGTGGCAGTCCTCGAGTTCCTCCTAGCGTTCCGCTTCTCCCCATCCAAGTTCGTGCGTGTGCCGAGGTAGGAGCTGAGGCAGAGTTTGCCTTGTCTTGCGGCTCCTTTATCTGACCTCCCATAGTCTTCACCGAACCGGTAAGATCCTTTACCTTCCTCACCAAAAACTTGTTCATCCTCTTCAGCCATCCGTTCCTCTTGTCTCAATGAGTCTGCAGATTATATTTTGAAACATGGTCTTTTGATGTTCATATATTTTACCATGTTTTCCCTTAGTTTATTCACATCTTTTGCATCTTTTGTTATCCATTTTAACCATTATTGCATAGTTTTAGGATTAATCATGCATTAGAGTATAGTTGCATTGCATTTGCATGTTTTCATGCATAATCAGGTGATTTTGGAGCTTAAGGAGCATGGACACAATCCTAAGGAGAAGTGAAGCAATCATGAAGGGAAAGCAAGAGAGTTAAGGCTGAAGACCAAAGTCCAAGGTCCAACTCGACCCCTCACTCGACCGGACACTCGATCGTGTGGAGAGATGGACTCGACCAAGTGGAACCAGGACAATAGAAGCCAGCTAGACCGGTCACCCGACCGAGCACATGGTCGAGCTAGCTGAGCCGTCTTGCTATTTTGTCTATTAGCATTTTTAGGGCTTCCACTACTTTTGCTATTTAAAGGCCTTGTACCCTCAGCCACCAAGGAGTATTACTTTTTAGAGAGTCAGAAACCTAGTTTTTGCTTTTTAGGGGAATTATTCCCTTTGCCTTTTTATTTTCTTAGATCTTGTACTTGTTTTAAAGAAAACAATGAATTTCTCATAATTGTTGGTTCCATAACTTTCAATATATTGAGAATTTGAGTTTGGTTCCTTTTGCAATATTGTAGATCTTATTCTTATCTTTCATTTAATGCAAGTTTCGAGATTTTCTGGGTTTATGACTTTGATGTTTATCATGTGTTCTTGTGAGTAGTTGCTTAGGATCTTGAGGATGGGTTAGGCTGGGCTGTGTTTGAGGTTTGTTTGATTTGATCAAGCTTGATTGTTGTAGATCTCTTCTAGGCTAGATGTTCTTAATGCTGATCCTATATCTGAGAGGGTAGGATTTGATTTCAAGCATCTTAGCATCACACCAATGTTTAAGAGGCATAGATAAGGCTAGATCTAGAGCTTACCATCATGCTTGCTAAGAGATTAGAAGTTTTGTTTGGTAAGAGACATATTGCTTAATGCCTGCTTGTGTAGAATCTTTACTTTGTGAGAACAAGTCTAGAAGATGCATAGGTTTGATTGTTTCTTGCCATGAGAGTGGATTAAACATGTCTTAGATAAATATGTATAGAGATTAGCTCAAGTTGTTTGAGATTTGTTGATCAAGTTATATAGCCTCAATCATTAGTCCAGCCCATGAATCCCTCCTCAAATCTTTCCTTGTATATTGATTTCCAAGTCTTAATCTTGCTGTTTGATTGTTGTTTGATTCGCTTTGGTATTACTCTGTTTTTATTGCATTGCTCTGTTTTCCGGATTTGTCCAGCTCGACCCTGCACTCGATCTACACTCGATCGAGTGCTTGCTCGAGTTCATCCCCAGAACTCTTGTTTAAGCTTTATGTTTGTCCTGTCTTACTTTCTATTTCATTCTAGTTGCATTCCTGTTACATTCATTTAGTATCCTGCTCATTACTTGCTTTGCATTAGTTCATTACAATAGTTTCTATTTCTGTTCTAGCTTCATAGTTGTCATAATCATTCTGTTTCATTTACATTTAGCATCTAGCTCCAATAGCTTTTACATTCTGCATTTTACATTTGATCATAGGACTGTTAGTGACAAACATCCTTTTCATTTGGCTTGACTTAGGCATATAAGTACATCCTTAGTGCTTGCAGAACACTCAGATTGGATTGACACCTCTTATTCTACAACTGCATAAGGAGAATTGAAACACCCATCCATACATTCATCATTCCATACATCATTCATCTCATCTCACCATACAAATAGTCATGTTTCAATTTGGCGCCGTTGCCTGTTTGAGTGTGTTTCTGTGACATTTAGGATCATTAAAAGTCTAAGATTAAGTTCATTTATCCACTTGTTCTCTACTGTTCTAGCTTCTTCTCCTGCTTGTCTGTGATTGATTTTCAGGTACCAGCTCGACCACCCACTCGACCACCACTCGACCAAGTAGTGATGGAGCACTTGGTCGAGTCAGAAGCCGGATCCAAATAGACTTCTCGTCTCAGTCGACTCGACCATCAAGTCCAGCCTGTGCTCGACCGAGTGTCTGTTCGAGTCAGTCACCATGTTTCAAAGCAGTGAGTTCCGTTATGTACCTATGCACCAGCAACAAAGTTTCCAAACTCAATGGTGTCACCCTCCAGCGTTTTAAACCTACCAAGCCCAAGAACCTGACTTAAGAGCAATGATGCAACAATTGTTGCTTGGGCAAGCCAATAAGCAGCTTGAGGAAGCAATGCAGTTTGGAGAGCTCACCCAGAAGTTGAATTCTTATTCTCATGACCTGAGTAACCAGCTTGAGAGTCTGACCTCTTCATTCCAGTACATGGAGAGCAACATTGCCTCCACTTCAGCTCCTAAGCCACACCAACTTCCTGAACAAGCCATTCAAAACCCATGGGAAATCACTGTTAAAGCAATCCATCTCCATGAGGAAGATATCACTGAGGACAGTGAGATTCATGTTGGGGAGGGTTTGTCACTTATGGAAGCCCAGAGTGAAGGTTTTTCAAAGCAGACTTAAGCAGGGAAACCACTCGAGCAGATGCTCGAGCCGGCACTCGACCGAGTGCATGATCGAGTTGAAGACACAGACGCTGCCAAGCCTGCTAAGTACATTCCTCCAGCTTACAAACCACCTCTACCATTCCCAGGACGTTTCAAGGCACAAAAGATAAGAGAACTGAGGGAAATTATTGAGAAAAAAGAAATGATGGCTTTGCAACAAGAGGAAGTGACAGCTTTGAAAGAAGAGGTTGTCATTGAGAAGAAAGAGGAAGTGATGGCTTTGAAGGAAGAAGTAGTCATTGAAAAGAAGGAAGTAATGGCCATACAACAAGAGGTTGTCATTGAGAAGAAGGAGGAAGTGAAAGTCTTGAAGGAAGTACAAGAGATTACCATTGCTTCCTTCAAGACTATACAAGAGATTACCATTGCTTACAAGGAAGAGGAGAGAAGGCCTGACTTGAGCAAATTTGTTCAAAATCCTTCCTACAAGGACATGCTACTTGAATTATTCAAGATGAAAGCTCAGGAACAAGATATGAAGGATCTAAAAGAGATTACCATTGCTTACAAGGAAGAGGAGAGAAGGCCTGACTTGAGCAAATTTGTTCAAAATCCTTCCTACAAGGACATGCTACTTGAATTATTCAAGATGAAAGCTCAGGAACAAGACATGAAGGATCTAAAAGAGATTGGGGAAGCTGTTATACCAACAAAACTTGAAGACCCAGGATCATTTAATCTACCTTGCTCCATTAGTTACATGCACTTCAACAAATGTTTGTGTGATCTGTGAGCTTCAGTGAGCTTAATGCCATACTCAGTGGCTGAAAAGTTGGGGTATGAATACTTTAAGCCTTGCAATCTCTATATTGGCATGGCAGATGGATCCAAGAGGGATGTGCTTACGATAATTGAAAACCTTCCAGTCAAGATAAGAAAGGCAAGAATCCCAACTGATTTTGTGATCATGAACATGGATCAAGAGCCAGAAGATCCTCTCATCTTGGGGAGACCATTGTTAGCCACAGTTGGAGCTGTAATAGATGTTAAGATGGGAACCATCAAACTTCACCTAGCTAAAGACTTCACTATGAAGTTTGACATCAAGCATACTACTCATCAGCCTACTATTGAAGGTCAGCACTTTATGATAGGGAAAAAGGCTAGTTGTGAAGTCTTTAAGGATGGAGAGGATCCTAGGATTAAAGGTTCAGCCCAAGCTAAGTCTGTCCAAGAACTAAAGGGTCCAATTCAAGTGCTAGCTGGTTTAGAAGGAACTTCAAGCTCAGTTTAACAAGATGAAGATTTCAAAAAAATTAACGTGGCACAAAATTTTCATGTTAGTGGATAACTAGCAGTTCGTAGGTGGCCAACTGTCCATCGTTAACAGCAAGAATTTTATCGTCAGAAACCATATAGAACTCTTTAGTTATGTTTATTATTAGTTTTTATCGCAAAACATTTGGTTCTCAACGAAGATTTCAAAAAAATTAACGTGGCACAAAATTTTCATGTTAGTTGATAACCAGCAGTTCGTTGGTGGCCAACTGTCCATCGTTAACAGCAAGAATTTTATCGTCAGAAATCATATAGAACTCTTTAGTTATGTTTATTATTAGTTGTTATCGCAAAACATTTGGATCTCAACGAGGATTTCAAAAAAATTAACGTGGCACAAAATTTTCATGTTAGTGGATAACCAGCAGTTCGTAGGTGGCCAACTGTCCATCGTTAACAGCAAGAATTTTATCGTCATAAATCATATAGAACTCTTTAGTTATGTTTATTATTAGTTTTTATCGCAAAACATTTGGTTTTCAACGACGATTTCAAAAAAATTAACGTGGCACAAAATTTTCATGTTAGTGGATAACCAGCAGTTCGTTGGTGGCCAACTTTCCATCGTTAACAGCAAGAATTTTACCGTCAGAAATCATATAGAACTCTTTAGTTATGTTTATTATTAGTTTTTATCACAAAACATTTGGATCTCAACGACAATTTCAAAAAAATTAACGTGGCGCAAAATTTTCATGTTAGTGGATAACCAGCAGTTCGTAGGTGGCCAACTGTCCATCGTTAACAGCAAGAATTTTACCGTCAGAAATCATATAGAACTCTTTAGTTATGTTTATTATTAGTTTTTATCGCAAAACATTTGGATCTCAACGACGATTTCAAAAAAATTAACGTGGCACAAAATTTTCATGTTAGTGGATAACCAGCAGTTCGTAGGTGGCCAACTGTCCATCGTTAACAGCAAGAATTTTATCGTCATAAATCATATAGAACTCTTTAGTTATGTTTATTATTAGTTTTTATCGCAAAACATTTGGTTCTCAACGACGATTTCAAAAAAATTAACGTGGCACAAAATTTTCATGTTAGTGGATAACCAGCAGTTCGTTGGTGGCCAAGTTTCCATCGTTAACAGCCAGAATTTTATCGTCAGAAATCATATAGAACTCTTTAGTTGTTGTAAAACACTTGATGGACTCTATCTGACCGGCCCCTTATTAGTCCTTGTTTACGGTCCATTGTACTTAGGCCCATCGGCCATATGTTAAGGCCCATTCGGCCATACTTATACTTAGTCGGTTTTGTACTTGTTCCTATGGGAACCTATATATATATGTTGTAACCTCATTTGAATATCAATAATAAGAACAAGAGATTTCCCTAACTCTCTAGTTTCACAACACGTTATCAGCACGATAATCTCAAAACCCTAAAACCCTAAGGCAGCCGCCGATTCTCTCTTCTTCCCTAAACCCTAAACCGCCTTCTTCTTCTTCTTTGAGATTCATCTTCTTTGTCTCGAAAATCTTCTACTGATCCACGAGCACCCTTAGCTCGTGATCAAGTTCTTAACAAAACCTGATCGAGGTTCGTTGGTTCGCGGTTTCGGGGGTGAGTTCGTGAGGAGCTGTTCGTGAGGAGCTGATCGAGAGAAGCTGTTCGCGGGAAGCAGTTCGTGAGCAAGGAAGAGAGGAATTACCGAGGTCTTTAGCTCCCGGTCCATACCAGTCAGAATCCCAAACGGTGAAGGTAAAGAAATCCGAAACCTTCTTGAAAAACCCTATGGATCGAATTTTAAACATAAAGCTATTGAACCCTAAAAGAAAAACAAGTAAACAACCAACATAGATTAAGATCTCTAAATCCTAAAACTTTAAAATCAGTTCATGTTTAGGTTGTTAGATTTCTTGAGAATTAAAACCAATTATATTTCAAGATTAAAATTTGGTTGATTGCTTGTTGTGATGCTTAAGAACCTAGAAATATTTTGTTGATTAATCTGTTCTATGAAATTAAAATTTGATCATTCATGCATCATAAGAAATCGAGTAGGGTGTTAGAAAACAAATTGAACCATAGATTATTCTTGTTAAAACTCGGCTGCATAAAACCCTAAAATCTCGATCATATAGCTTGAATCCGAAAATTTAAAACTTTTGCTAAGAAACTAAATTATAAAAATTCCATAAAATTAAAATATTAAAATCGGAATTAAAACTTAATTAGGATAAGTCCCTAATTAAAATATAGTAATTATCCTAAGAATTTATATAATTTAATTTAAATATTTAAGAGTAAATCCGATTAAGAATAAAATTTTTGTTAATATTCTATAAATTAAAACATAAAATTTTCGGATTAAATTTTGAATTAGGATAAGTTCCTAAAACTCTTAAATCACAAAATATTAAATCCTAGAATGATAAGGAAAACATAGAAAAAAGGAAATACTATCTAGGATTGTTGCATGCATTTGATTTTGTTGTCTTGCATGCATAAGGAATTAAACCAACGAAAATAAACATAAAGGCATGGCATGTTTGGTCTCAAATACCACATGACCTAAGGCATGGTTCGGTCTCAAACACCGCATGACCTGAATATTTGTTGCATGGTTCGATCTTAAACATCGCATGCTAACTTTCGGTTGTCTATCTTTATGCAGATGGCAAACCTCAAGAGCCTTGACTACCCAGTCCTGCAAGCTTCAGGAAGCAACTACTTGCAATGGGCATGAGACACCATGACCTACTTGGAAGCAAAAGATCTTCAACGATGTATTGAGAGTGCTAATGTGTGTTCTGAAGAGGACAAGTGTGCGACATGTTTTTACATGCGTCGTCACATGGATATAGACCTCAAGAAGCAGCACCTTACCATCAAAGATCCTCTTGAACTTTGGACAGAGTTGAAAAACAGATATGGACACCAACAGATGGTGTTCCTACCAAAGGCTCAAGAGGACTGGAGAAGCCTAAGGATCCTGGATTACAAATCCATGGAGGAGTATAACTCTGAGCTTTTTAGGATTGTCTCACTCCTAAGGCTATGTGGTAAAAGGATTATTGATGAGGACTTGATAGAGAAGACACTCTCAACCTTTCACAAGAATGACATACTGTTTCAGCAGAAAATCCGTGAAAGAAGCTTCCCAACGTATGCAAGTCTCTTCTCTTACTTGTACGAGCAAGAGAAACTAAGCAACCTACCAAGACCAACCACGTCCATAGAAAAAGACACTACGGCCATGGTCGTGGTGGCAGAGGACATGGTGGTCGATGAGGTTAAGCCAGCAGTAGAGGCCACGGATGTAATGGCCGATGAAGCTGGGCTGACCGAGGAGGCCGCGGATGTGGTGGAAAGGGCCGTGGGTCCTCTTAAACCACACACCAAGACCAAATCGGTTCAAAAGAAGAAGAATCCTGAAGCTAACCTTATGTACCTCGATGATGAAGGAGACTTTGATCATGAGAAGGATGACTTACTAGACGATGAGACTTCCGATTGCCTTAAAGATTTAGAATGAATTTCGGTTTTATTTTGGTTTAACTTCTATGCTTTTATGATTTAATTTCTATGTAATGGATAATTTCGTTGATTTAAATTCAATGGATTTTATTTTATAAAATTTGTCTTATTAAAATCCAAAAATTATTGTCCTCTTTATAGAAATGGCCGAGGATTTGAGTGAACTAGTGGTGGACAGTGGTTCCAGCCACACTATATTAAGAGACAAAAGATATTTTATTAATCTCCAAATGAAAAGTGCAAATGTTAGTACAATTGCGGGTATAGCAAATATGATAGAAGGCTACGGCCAGGCTCACATTTTGTTGCCTAAGGGTACACATATTGAGATAAGTGATGCCTTATACTCACCCAGCTCTAAACGAAACTTATTGAGCTTCAAAGATATAAGATTAAATGGTTTTCATGTTGAAACCAAGGGTGAAGGATCCAAAGAGTTCCTATACATTACAGAAAATGTACAAGGACAAAAGAAGGTCCTAGAAACTATACCTGCACTAGCCACTGGTTTATACCATGCTAAAATTAATATGATAGAAGCTAATTTAGCAAAGCACAAAATGTTCAATGAACAATTCACTCTATGGCATGACCGGCTTGGCCACCCGGGTTCGAACATGATGCGGAAATTGATTGTGAGTTCAAGAGGGCACAACCTCAAAGAAAGAAAAGTTTTCCCTAAAAATGCAACTTGTGTAGCATGTGCACAAGGGAAACTTATTGTAAGACCCTCACCAGTAAAAGTCACAAAAGAAACTTTAAATTTTCTGGAAAGGATACAAGGTGACATATGTGGACCAATACACCCACCAAGTGGGACATTCAGATATTTCATGGTGATGATAGATGCATCAACTAGATGGTCTCATGTATGCTTGTTATCCACGAGAAACTTAGCATTTGCTAAGCTCTTAGCTCAAATCATTCGATTAAGAGCACATTTTCCGGACTTTCCACTTAAGACTATACATCTAGATAATGCTGGTGAGTTTACATCCCAAGCGTTTAATGATTATTGTATGTCCATGGGGGTGAGTGTGGAACATCCTGTGGCACTGTCCATACACAAAACGGATTAGCTGAATCCTTCATTAAACGTATACAAATGATTGCTCGACCATTGTTAATGCGATCGAAGCTTCCCGTGTCAGCTTGGGGACACGCGGTCTTACATGCAGCAGAACTTATACGCATCAGGCCATCTCGTGAACACAAATATTCACCATCCCAACTATTAACGGGTCAAATGCCAGACTTGTCCCATATCAAAACATTTGGTTGTGCCGTATACATACCTATTGCTCCAACACAGAGAACTAAAATGGGACCTCAAAGGAGGATGGGAATATATGTTGGATATGAGTCTCCCACAATTATAAAGTATCTTGAGCCATTGACAGGAGATTTATTTAAGGCCAGATACGCGGATTGTCAATTCGTTGAGTCCGAATTCCCTAAGATAGGTGGAGAGACTAGCAAGCCGGTCAAGGAATTAACATGGAATCAAACATCCTTAAATTGGCAAGATCCTCGAACTCTAGCATGTGATGCAGAGGTTCAAAAGATAATTCATTTACAGCAGCTAGCTATTCAATTGCCAGATTCCTTTGCTGACCCAAAGAGAGTAACAAAATCGTACATACCAGCTTGCAATGCACCAGTACTTATTGATGTTCACAAGGAACACAATAATCAAGTTGCTACAGAGTCTAAACCTCGTTTAAAGAGAGGTAGACCAATAGGTTCCAAAGATAAGAATCCTCGGAAAAGTAAAAGAGGTGCAAATCAGACCGAGGCTATGGGGATTACAGAACAACCAGACGTTGTCATAGAAACTCCTAAGGTATCAAGTGAGCCTCAGGACGCTGAGACTCTAGAACCTGAAGGAATTGACAACAATGAGATCTCGATAAACTATAGTATGTCTGGTATACAATAGAACCGAAAAGATGTCGACATTGATGATATATTTGCATACAAGGTAGCACTTGAGATAAATGAGGATCTAGAACCCACATCTATATTAGAGTGCACTCAAAGTAAAGATTGGCTTAAATGGAAAGAAGCCATTGATGTGGAGTTAAACTCTTTAAAGAAGAGAAGTGTGTTTGGTCCGATATTGAGGACAACACCTGAAATTAAACCAGTTGGACATAAGTGGGTCTTTGTAAGAAAGAGAAATGAGAAGAATGAAATTGTAAGATACAAAGCACGGCTTGTAGCACAAGGATTCTCTCAAAGACCAGGAATAGATTATGAGGATACATACTCCCCTGTGATGGATGCAACGACTTTTAGGTATCTAATAAGTCTGGCTGTAAGAGAAAATTTAGATTTGCGGTTAATGGATGTTGTAACTGCATATTTGTATGGTCCACTGGATAATGAAATTTATATGAGATTACCAGAGGGTATAGAACACAAGAAAGGTGGTTCTCGAGAACAGTACTGCATAAGGCTAGACAAATCGCTTTATGGACTGAAACAGAGTGGTCGAATGTGGTATAACCGATTAAGTGACTATTTAGCTAAGGAAGGCTATAAGAATGACCCAATCAGTCCATGTATATTCATAAAGAAGTTTGCAAACAAAGGATTTGTGATAATAGCAGTCTATGTGGATGATTTAAACATCATTGGAACCTCTGGGGAAATCGCCCAAACTTTAGAATATCTCAAGAGAGAATTTGAGATGAAAGACCTAGGTAAAACAAGATTTTGTTTGGGATTACAGCTTGAGTACATAAAAAATGGGATCCTTGTGCATCAAAAGGCATATACAGAAAAAGTACTCAAGAGATTTAATATGGAGCAAGCTCACTCATTGACTAGCCCAATGGTTGTGAGAAGTACAAAAGTGGATAAAAATCCATTTGCTCCTAAGAAGGACAATGAAGAAATTCTTGGTCCTGAAGTGCCTTACCTCAGTGCTATAGGAGCGTTAATGTTCTTGGCTAGTCATACTAGGCCAGATATAAGCTTTGACGTGAACCTCCTAGCAAGATATAGTTCTTGTCCTACCAAAAGGCACTGGAATGGTATTAAACATGTTCTGCGTTACCTTCAGGGAACGACAGACTTTGGTCTTTACTATACTAACTATAACAAAGATGGTTTAGTTGGTTTTGCTGATGCAGGTTATCTATCCGATCCACACAATGGTAAGTCACAAACAGGTTATGTGTTTACACACGGCGGTACGGCGATCTCTTGGCGTTCCATGAAGCAGACTTTGGTAGCCACATCCTCAAATCACGCGGAGATCCTAGCCATACATGAAGCCGGCCGTGAGTGTGTTTGGTTGCGGTCTATGACTCAGCATATACGGACGGATAGCGGCTTAGAAGACAGCAAGGAAGCAACAGTCATCTATGAAGACAATACAGCCTGCATCGCTCAACTCAAGGATGGTTACATCAAGGGAGATCGGACGAAGCACATACTGCCAAAGTTCTTCCACACACATGATCTACAAAAGGCCGGAGAAGTTCAAGTGGTGCAAGTTCAATCATGCGACAACTCAGCCGATCTCTTCACAAAGGCATTACCGGCAACAACATTCAGGAAGCTCACGCACCAGATTGGAATGCGGAGGCTCAAAGACTTATAGTGATGCTTGGAACAGGGGGAGCAATATGTGCTGTACTCTTTTTCCTTCACCAAGGTTTTGTCCCATAGGGTTTTCCTGGTAAGGTTTTAATGAGGCAGCATCCCCTTAGCACATTGCAGCGATCCCATCCTCGCATAGGCACGGTCCTCTCGTCCAAGGGGGAGTGTTGTAAAACACTTGATGGACTCTATCTGACCGGCCCCTTATTAGTCCTTGTTTACGGTCCATTGTACTTAGGCCCATCGTCCATATGTTAAGGCCCATTCGGCCATACTTATACTTAGTCGGTTTTGTACTTGTTCCTATGGGAACCTATATATATATGTTGTAACCTCATTTAAATATCAATAATAAGAACAAGAGATTTCCCAAACTCTCTAGTTTCACAACATTAGTTATGTTTATTATTAGTTTTTATCACAAAACATTTGGATCTCAACGAAAATTTCAAAAAAATTAACGTGGCGCAAAATTTTCATGTTAGTGGATAACCAGCAGTTCGTAGGTGGCCAACTGTCCATCGTTAATGGGAAGAATTTTATCGCCAGAAATCATATAGAACTCTTTAGTTATGTTTGTTATTAGTTTTTATCGCAAAACGTTTGGATCTCAACGACGATTTCAAAAAAATTAACGTGGCACAAAATTTTCATGTTAATGGATAACCAGCAGTTCGTTGGTGGCCAACTTTCCATCGTTAACAGCAAGAATTTTATCGGCAAAAATCATATAGAACTTTTTAGTTATGTTTATTATTAGTTTTTATCATAAAACATTTGGATCTCAACGACAATTTCAAAAAAATTAACGTGGCGCAAAATTTTTATGTTAGTGGATAACCAGCAGTTCGTAGGTGGCCAACTGTCCATCGTTAACAGCAAAAATTTTATCGTCAGAAATCATATAGAACTCTTTAGTTATGTTTATTATTAGTTTTTATCGCAAAACATTTGGATCTCAACGACGATTTAAAAAAAAATTAACGTGGCACAAAATTTTCATGTTAGTGGATAACCAGCAGTTCGTAGGTGGCCAACTGTCCATCGTTAACATCAAGAATTTTATCGTCATAAATCATATAGAACTCTTTAGTTATGTTTATTATTAGTTTTTATCGCAAAACATTTGGTTCTCAACGACGATTTCAAAAAAATTAACGTGGCACAAAATTTTCATGTTAGTGGATAACCAGCAGTTCGTTGGTGGCCAACTTTCCATCGTTAACAGCAAGAATTTTATCGTCAGAAATCATATAGAACTCTTTAGTAATGTTTATTATTAGTTTTTATCACAAAACATTTGGATCTCAACGACAATTTCAAAAAAATTAACGTGGCGCAAAATTTTCATGTTAGTGGATAACCAGCAGTTCGTTGGTGGCCAACTGTCCATCGTTAACAGCAAGAATTTTATCGTCATAAATCATATAGAACTCTTTAGTTATGTTTATTGTTAGTTTTTATCGCAAAACATTTGGTTCTCAACGACGATTTCAAAAAATTAACGTGGCACAAAATTTTCATGTTAGTGGATAACCAGCAGTTCGTTGGTCGCCAACTTTCCATCGTTAACATCAAGAATTTTATCGTCAGAAATCATATAGAACTCTTTAGTTATGTTTATTATTAGTTTTTATCACAAAACATTTGGATCTCAACAACAATTTCAAAAAAATTAACGTGGCACAAAATTTTCATGTTAGTGGATAACCAGCAGTTCGTAGGTGGCCAACTGTCCATCGTTAACAGCAAAAATTTTATCACCATAAATCATACAGAACTCTTTAGTTATGTTTATTATTAATTTTTATCGCAAAACATTTGGATCTCAACGACGATTTCAAAAAAATTAACGTGGCATAAAATTTTCATGTTAGTGGATAACCAGCAGTTCGTAGGTGGCCAACTGTCCATCGTTAACAGCAAGAATTTTATCGTCATAAATCATATATAACTCTTTAGTTATGTTTATTATTAGTTTTTATCGCAAAACAATTGGTTCTCAACGACGATTTCAAAAAAATTAACGTGGCACAAAATTTTCATGATAGTGGATAACCAGCCGTTCGTTGGTGGCCAACTTTCCATCGTTAACAGCAAGAATTTATCGTCAGAAATCATATAGAACTCTTTAGTTATGTTTTTAATTAGTTTTTATCACAAAACATTTGAATCTCAACGACAATTTCAAAAAAATTAACGTGGCACAAAATTTTCATATTAGTGGATAACCAGCAGTTCGTTGGTGGCCAACTGTCCATCGTTAACAGCAAGAATTTTATTATCTGAAATTATATAGAACTCTTTAGTTATGTTTATTATTAGTTTTTATCGCAAAATATTTGGATCTCAACGACGATTTCAAAAAAACTTAACGTGTCACAAAATTTTCATGTTAATGGATAACCAACAGTTCGTTGGTGGCCAACTTTCCATCGTTAACAGCAAGAATTTTATCGTCATAAATCATATAGAACTCTTTAGTTATGTTTATTATTAGTTTTTATCACAAAACATTTGGATCGCAACGACAATTTCAAAAAAATTAACGTGGCGCAAAATTTTCATGTTAGTGGATAACCAGCAGTTCGTAGGTGGCCAACTGTCCATCGTTAACAGCAAGAATTTTATCGTCAGAAATCATATAGAACTCTTTAGTTATGTTTATTATTAGTTTTTATCGCAAAACATTTGGATCTCAACGACGATTTCAAAAAAATTAACGTGGCACAAAATTTTCATGTTAGTGGATAACCAGCAGTTCGTAGGTGGCCAACTGTCCATCGTTAACAGCAAGAATTTTATCGTCATAAATCATATAGAACTCTTTAGTTATGTTTATTATTAGTTTTTATCGCAAAACATTTGGTTCTCAACGACGATTTCAAAAAAATTAACGTGGCACAAAATTTTCATGTTAGTGGATAACCAGCAGTTCGTTGGTGGCCAACTTTCCATCGTTAACAGCAAGAATTTTATCGTCAGAAATCATATAGAACTCTTTAGTTATGTTTATTATTAGTTTTTATCACAAAACATTTGGATCTCAACGACAATTTCAAAAAAATTAACGTGGCGCAAAATTTTCATGTTAGTGGATAAACAGCAGTTCGTAGGTGGCCAACTGTCCATCGTTAACAGCAAGAATTTTATCGTCAGAAATCATATAGAACTCTTTAGTTATGTTTATTATTAGTTTTTATCGCAAAACATTTGGTTCTCAACGACGATTTCAAAAAATTAACGTGGCACAAAATTTTCATGTTAGTGGATAACCAGCAGTTCGTTGGTGGCCAACTTTCCATCGTTAACAGCAAGAATTTTATCGTCAGAAATCATATAGAACTCTTTAGTTATGTTTATTATTAGTTTTTATCACAAAACATTTGGATCTCAACGACAATTTCAAAAAATTAACGTGGCGCAAAATTTTCATGTTAGTGGATAACCAGCAGTTCGTAGGTGGCCAACTGTCCATCGTTAACAGCAAGAATTTTATCGTCAGAAATCATATAGAACTCTTTAGTTATGTTTATTATTAGTTTTTATCGCAAAACATTTGGATCTCAACGACAATTTCAAAAAAATTAACGTGGCGCAAAATTTTCATGTTAGTGGATAACCAGCAGTTCGTAGGTGGCCAACTGTCCATCGTTAACAGCAAGAATTTTATCGTCAGAAATCATATAGAACTCTTTAGTTATGTTTATTATTAGTTTTTATCGCAAAACATTTGGATCTCAACGACGATTTCAAAAAAATTAACGTGGCACAAAATTTTCATGTTAGTGGATAACCAGCAGTTCGTAGGTGGCCAACTGTCCATCGTTAACAGCAAGAATTTTATCGTCTGAAATCATATAGAACTCTTTAGTTATGTTTATTATTAGTTTTTATCGCAAAATATTTGTATCTCAACGACGATTTCAAAAAAATTAACGTGGCACAAAATTTTCATGTTAGTGGATAACCAGCAGTTCGTTGGTGGCCAACTTTCCATCGTTAACAGCAAGAATTTTATCGTCAGAAATCATATAGAACTCTTTAGTTATGTTTATTATTAGTTTTTATCACAAAACATTTGGATCTCAACGACAATTTCAAAAAAATTAACGTGGCGCAAAATTTTCATGTTAGTGGATAACTAGCAGTTCGTAGGTGGCCAACTGTCCATCGTTAACAGCAAGAATTTTATCGTCAGAAATCATATAGAACTCTTTAGTTATGTTTATTATTAGTTTTTATCGCAAAACATTTGGATCTCAACGAAGATTTCAAAAAAATTAACGTGGCAAAATTTTCATGTTAGTGGATAACCAGCAGTTCGTAGGTGGCCAACTGTCCATCGTTAACAGCAAGAATTTTATCGTCAGAAATCATATAGAACTCTTTAGTTATGTTTATTATTAGTTTTTATCGCAAAACATTTGGATCTCAACGACGATTTCAAAAAATTAACGTGGCGCAAAATTTTCATGTTAGTGGATAACCAGCAGTTCGTAGGTGGCCAACTGTCCATCGTTAACAGCAAGAATTTTATCGTCAGAAATCATATAGAACTCTTTAGTTATGTTTATTATTAGTTTTTATCGCAAAACATTTGGATCTCAACGACGATTTCATAAAAATTAACGTGGCACAAAATTTTCATGTTAGTGGATAACCAGCAGTTCGTAGGTGGCCAACTGTCCATCGTTAACAGCAAGAATTTTATCGTCAGAAATCATATAGAACTCTTTAGTTATGTTTATTATTAGTTTTTATCGCAAAACATTTGGATCTCAACGACGATTTCAAAAAATTAACGTGGCACAAAATTTTCATGTTAGTGGATAACCAGCAGTTCGTAGGTGGCCAACTGTCCATCGTTAACAGCAAGAATTTTATCGTCAGAAATCATATAGAACTCTTTAGTTATGTTTATTATTAGTTTTTATCGCAAAACATTTGGATCTCAACGAAGATTTCAAAAAAATTAACGTGGCACAAAATTTTCATGTTAGTGGATAACCAGCACTTTGTTGGTGGCCAATTGTCCATCGTTAACAGCAAGAATTTTTTCGTCATAAATCATATAGATCTCTTTAGTTATGTTTATTATTAGTTTTTATCACAAAACATTTGGATCTCAACGACAATTTCAAAAAATTAACGTGGCGCAAAATTTTCATGTTAGTGGATAACCAGCAGTTCGTAGGTGGCCAACTGTCCATCGTTAACAGCAAGAATTTTATCGTCAGAAATCATATAGAACTCTTTAGTTATGTTTATTATTAGTTTTTATCGCAAAACATTTGGATCTCAACGACGATTTCAAAAAAATTAACGTGGCACAAAATTTTCATGTTAGTGGATAACCAGCAGTTCGTTGGTGGCCAACTGTCCATCGTTAACAGCAAGAATTTTATCGTCAGAAATCATATAGAACTCTTTAGTTATGTTTATTATTAGTTTTTATCGCAAAACATTTGGATCTCAACGACGATTTCACAAAAATTAACGTGGCGCAAAATTTTCATGTTAGTGGATAACCAGCAGTTCGTAGGTGGCCAACTGTCCATCGTTAACAGCAAGAATTTTATCGTCATAAATCATATAGAACTCTTTAGTTATGTTTATTATTAGTTTTTATCGCAAAACATTTGGATCTCAACGACGATTTCAAAAAATTAACGTGGCACAAAATTTTCATGTTAGTGGATAACCAGCAGTTCGTTGGTGGCCAACTTTCCATCGTTAACAGCAAGAATTTTATCGTCAGAAATCATATAGAACTCTTTAGTTATGTTTATTATTAGTTTTTATCACAAAACATTTGGATCTCAACGACAATTTCAAAAAAATTAACGTGGCACAAAATTTTCATGTTAGTGGATAACCAGCAGTTCGTAGGTGGCCAACTGTCCATCGTTAACAGCAAGAATTTTATCGTCATAAATCATATAGAACTCTTTAGTTATGTTTATTATTAGTTTTTATCGCAAAACATTTGGATCTCAACGACGATTTCAAAAAATTAACGTGGCACAAAATTTTCATGTTAGTGGATAACAGCAGTTCGTAGGTGGCCAACTGTC
The DNA here is from genome assembly GCA_023657505.1 of Camelina hispida. Classification (NCBI taxonomy): domain Eukaryota; kingdom Viridiplantae; phylum Streptophyta; class Magnoliopsida; order Brassicales; family Brassicaceae; genus Camelina; species Camelina hispida. The sequence goes on from CP094637.1 coordinate 23,538,531, forward strand.
CATCGTTAACAGCAAGAATTTTATCGTCAGAAATCATATAGAACTCTTTAGTTATGTTTATTATTAGTTTTTATCGCAAAACATTTGGATCTCAACGACGATTTCAAAAAAATTAACGTGGCACAAAATTTTCATGTTAGTGGATAACCAGCTTTCGTAGGTGGCCAACTGTCCATCGTTAACAGCAAGAATTTTATCGTCAGAAATCATATAGAACTCTTTAGTTATGTTTTTATTAGTTTTTATCGCAAAACATTTGATCTCAACGACAATTTCAAAAAATTAACGTGGCACAAAATTTTCATGTTAGTGGATAACCAGCAGTTCGTAGGTGGCCAACTGTCCATCGTTAACAGCAAGAATTTTATCGTCAGAAATCATATAGAACTCTTTAGTTATGTTTATTATTAGTTTTTATCGCAAAACATTTGGATCTCAACGACGATTTCAAAAAATTAACGTGGCACAAAATTTTCATGTTAATGGATAACCACAGTTCGTTGGCCAACTTTCCATCGTTAACAGCAAGAATTTTATCGTCATAAATCATATAGAACTCTTTAGTTATGTTTATTATTAGTTTTTATCACAAAACATTTGGATCTCAACGACGATTTCAAAAAAATTAACGTGGCACAAAATTTTCATGTTAGTGGATAACCAGCAGTTCGTAGGTGGCCAACTGTCCATCGTTAACAGCAAGAATTTTATCGTCAGAAATCATATAGAACTCTTTAGTTATGTTTATTATTAGTTTTTATCGCAAAACATTTGGATCTCAACGATTTATTTCAAAAAATTAACGTGGCACAAAATTTTCATGTTAGTGGATAACCAAATAGTCGTAGGTGGCCAACTGTCCATCGTTAACAGCAAGAATTTTATCGTCATCAATAATATAGAACTCATTAGTTATGTTTATTATTAGTTTTTATCGCAAAACATTTAGTTCTCAACGACGATTTTAAAAAAATTAACGTGGCACAAAATTTTCATGTTAGTGGATAACCAGCAGTTCACTGGTGACCAACTTTCCATCGTAAAAGCAAGAATTTTATCGTCAGAAATCATATAGAACTCTTTAGTTATGTTTATTATTAGTTTTTATCACAAAACATTTGGATCTCAACGACAATTTCAAAAAAATTAACGTGGCGCAAAATTTTCATGTTAGTGGATAAACATCAGTTCGTAGGTGGCCAACTGTCCATCGTTAACCGCAAGAATTTTATCGTCAGAAATCATATAGAATTCTTCAGTTATGTTTATTATTAGTTTTTATCGCAAAACATTTGGTTCTCAACGATATCAAAAAAATTAACGTGGCACAAAATTTTCATGTTAGTGGATAACCAGCAGTTCGTTGGTGGCCAACTTTCCATCGTTAACTGCAAGAATTTTATTGTCATAAATCATATAGAACTCTTTAGTTATGTTTATTATTAGTTTTTATCACAAAACATTTGGATCGCAACGACAATTTCAAAAAAATTAACGTGGCGCAAAATTTTCATGTTAGTGGATAACCAGCAGTTCGTAGGTGGCCAACTGTCCATCGTTAACAGCAAGAATTTTATCGTCAGAAATCATATAGAACTCTTTAGTTATGTTTATTATTAGTTTTTATCGCAAAACATTTGGATCTCAACGACAATTTCAAAAAAATTAACGTGGCACAAAATTTTCATGTTAGTGGATAACCAGCAGTTCGTAGGTGGCCAACTGTCCATCGTTAACAGCAAGAATTTTATCGTCAGAAATCATATAGAACTCTTTAGTTATGTTTATTATTAGTTTTTATCGCAAAACATTTGGATCTCAACGACGATTTCACAAAAATTAACGTGGCACAAAATTTTCATGTTAGTGGATAACCAGCAGTTCGTAGGTGGCCAACTGTCCATCGTTAACAGCAAGAATTTTATCGTCAGAAATCATATAGAACTCTTTAGTTATGTTTATTATTAGTTTTTATCGCAAAACATTTGTATCTCAACGACGATTTCAAAAAATTAACGTGGCACAAAATTTTCATGTTAGTGGATAACCAGAAGTAGGTGGCCAACTTTCCATCGTTAACAGCAAGAATTTTATCGTCAGAAATCATATAGAACTCTTTAGTTATGTTTATTATTAGTTTTTATCACAAAACATTTGGATCTCAACGACAATTTCAAAAAAATTAACGTGGCGCAAAATTTTCATGTTAGTGGATAACCAGCAGTTCGTAGGTGGCCAACTGTCCATCGTTAACAGCAAGAATTTTATCGTCAGAAATCATATAGAACTCTTTAGTTATGTTTATTATTAGTTTTTATCGCAAAACATTTGGATCTCAATGAAGATTTCAAAAAAATTAACGTGGCACAAAATTTTCATGTAAGTGGATAACTAGCAGTTCGTATGTGGCCAACTGTCCATCGTTAACAGTAAGAATTTTATCGTCAGAAATCATATAGAACTCTTCAGTTATGTTTGTTATTAGTTTTTATCGCAAAACATTTGGATATCAACGACGATTTCAAAAAAATTAATGTGGCGCAAAATTTTCATGTTAGTGGATAACCAGCAGTTCGTAGGTGGCCAACTGTCCATCGTTAACAACAAGAATTTTATCGTCAGAAATCATATAGAACTCTTTAGTTATGTTTATTATTAGTTTTTATCGCAAAACATTTGGATCTCAACGACGATTTCAAAAAAATTAACGTGGCACAAAATTTTCATGTAAGTGGATAACCAGCAGTTCGTAGGTGGCTAACTGTCCAACGTTAACAGCAAGAATTTTATCATCATAAATCATATAGAACTCTTTAGTTATGTTTATTATTAGTTTTTATCGCAAAACATTTGGTTCTCAACGACGATTTCAAAAAAATTAACGTGGCACAAAATTTTCATGTTAGTGGATAACCAGCAGTTCGTTGGTGGCCAACTTTCCATCGTTAACAGCAAGAATTTTATCGTCAGAAATCATATAGAACTCTTTAGTTATGTTTATTATTAGTTTTTATCGCAAAACATTTGGATCTCAATGACGATTTCAAAAAAATTAACGTGGCACAAAATTTTCATGTTAGTGGATAACTAGCAGTTCGTAGGTGGCCAACTGTCCATCGTTAACAGCAAGAATTTTATCGTCAGAAATCATATAGAACTCTTTAGTTATGTTTATTATTAGTTTTTATCGCAAAACATTTGGATCTCAACGACGATTTCAAAAAATTAACGTGGCGCAAAATTTTCATGTTAGTGGATAACCAGCAGTTCGTAGGTGGCCAACTGTCCATCGTTAACAGCAAGAATTTTATCGTCAGAAATCATATAGAACTCTTTAGTTATGTTTATTATTAGTTTTTATCGCAAAACATTTGGATCTCAATGAAGATTTCAAAAAAATTAACGTGGCACAAAATTTTCATGTTAGTGGATAACTAGCAGTTCGTATGTGGCCAACTGTCCATCGTTAACAGTAAGAATTTTATCGTCAGAAATCATATAGAACTCTTTAGTTATGTTTATTATTAGTTTTTATCGCAAAACATTTGGATCTCAACGACGATTTCAAAAATTAACGTGGCGCAAAATTTTCATGTTAGTGGATAACCAGCAGTTCGTAGGTGGCCAACTGTCCATCGTTAACAGCAAGAATTTTATCGTCAGAAATCATATAGAACTCTTTAGTTATGTTTATTATTAGTTTTTATCGCAAAACATTTGGATCTCAACGACGATTTCAAAAAAATTAACGTGGCACAAAATTTTCATGTAAGTGGATAACCAGCAGTTCGTAGGTGGCCAACTGTCCATCGTTAACAGCAAGAATTTTATCGTCAGAAATCATATAGAACTCTTTAGTTATGTTTATTATTAGTTTTTATCGCAAAACATTTGGATCTCAACGACGATTTCAAAAATTAACGTGGCGCAAAATTTTCATGTTAGTGGATAACCAGCAGTTCGTAGGTGGCCAACTGTCCATCGTTAACAGCAAGAATTTTATCGTCAGAAATCATATAGAACTCTTTAGTTATGTTTATTATTAGTTTTATTCAAAACATTTGGATCTCAACGACGATTTCAAAAAAATTAACGTGGGCAAAATTTTCATGTTAGTGGATAAACCAAGCAGTTCGTAGGTGGCCAACTGTCCATCGTTAACAGCAAGAATTTTATCGCCAGAAATCATATAGAACTCTTTAGTTATGTTTATTATTAGTTTTTATCGCAAAACATTTGGATCTCAACGACGATTTCAAAAAATTAACGTGGCACAAAATTTTCATGTTAATGGATAACCAGCAGTTCGTTGGTGGCCAACTTTCCATCGTTAACAGCAAGAATTTTATCGTCAGAAATCATATAGAACTCTTTAGTTATGTTTATTATTAGTTTTTATCGCAAAACATTTGGATCTCAACGACGATTTCAAAAATTAACGTGGCGCAAAATTTTCATGTTAGTGGATAACCAGCAGTTCGTGGTGGCCAACTGTCCATCGTTAACAGCAAGAATTTTATCGTCAGAAATCATATAGAACTCTTTAGTTATGTTTATTATTAGTTTTTATCGCAAAACATTTGGATCTCAACGACGATTTCAAAAAAATTAACGTGGCACAAAATTTTCATGTTAGTGGATAACCAAGAGTTCGTAGGTGGCCAACTGTCCATCGTTAACAGCAAGAAATTTATCGTCATAAATCATATAGAACTCTTTAGTTATGTTTATTATTATTTTATCGCAAAAAACATTTGGTTCTCAACGATTCGATTTCAAAAATTAACGTGGCACAAAATTTTCATGTTAGTGGATAAC